>CALYLW010000196.1:38938-638938 GCA_944989445.1 Ampullaceana balthica
GCCTGACATGGTTCCAGTAGGATAGACATACAACAATGGCCTGACATGGTTCCAGTAGGATAGACATACAACAATGGCCCGACATGGTACCAGTAGGACAGACATACAACAATGGCCCGACATGGTACCAGTAGGATAGACATACAACAATGGCCCGACATGGTACCAGTAGGATAGACATACAACAATGGCCCGACATGGTACCAGTAGGATAGACATACAACAATGGCCCGACATGGTACCAGTAGGATAGACATACAACAATGGCCCGACATGGTACCAGTAGGATAGACATACAACAATGGCCTGACATGGTTCCAGTAGGATAGACATACAACAATGGCATGACATGGTACCAGTAGGATAGACATACAACAATGGCCTGACATGGTACCAGTAGGATAGACATACAACAATGACCCGACATGGTTCCAGTAGGATAGACATACAACAATGGCATGACATGGTACCAGTAGGATAGACATACAACAATGGCCTGACATGGTACCAGTAGGAAAGACATACAACAATGACCCGACATGGTTCCAGTAGGATAGACATACAACAATGACCCGACATGGTTCCAGTAGGATAGACATACAACAATGGCCTGATATGGTTCCAGTAGGATAGACATACAACAATGGCCTGACATGGTTCCAGTAGGATAGACATACAACAATGGCATGACATGGTACCAGCAGGATAGACATACAACAATGGCCTGACATGGTACCAGTAGGAAAGACATACAACAATGACCCGACATGGTTCCAGTAGGATAGACATACAACAATGACCCGACATGGTTCCAGTAGGATAGACATACAACAATGGCCTGATATGGTTCCAGTAGGATAGACATACAACAATGACCCGACATGGTTCCAGTAGGATAGACATACAACAATGGCCTGATATGGTTCCAGTAGGATAGACATACAACAATGGCCTGATATGGTTCCAGTAGGATAGACATACAACAATGGCCTGATATGGTACCAGTAGGATAGACATACAACAATGACCTGATATGGTTCCAGTAGGATAGACATACAACAATGGCCTGATATGGTTCCAGTAGGATAGACATACAACAATGACCTGACATGGTTCCAGTAGGATAGACATACAACAATGACCTGACATGGTTCCAGTAGGATAGACATACAACAATGGCCCGACATGGTTCCAGTAGGATAGACATACAACAATGGTCTGATATGGTTCCAGTAGGATAGACATACAACAATGGCCCGATATGGTTCCAGTAGGATAGACATACAACAATGGTCTGATATGGTTCCAGTAGGATAGACATACAACAATGGCCTGATATGGTTCCAGTAGGATAGACATACAACAATGGCCTGATATGGTTCCAGTAGGATAGACATACAACAATGACCCGACATGGTTCCAGTAGGATAGACATACAACAATGGCCTGATATGGTACCAGTAGGATAGACATACAACAATGGCCTGATATGGTTCCAGTAGGATAGACATACAACAATGGCCTGATATGGTTCCAGTAGGATAGACATACAACAATGGCCTGATATGGTTCCAGTAGGATAGACATACAACAATGGCCTGATATGGTTCCAGTAGGATAGACATACAACAATGGCCTGATATGGTTCCAGTAGGATAGACATACAACAATGGCCTGATATGGTTCCAGTAGGTCAGACATACAACAATGACCCGACATGGTTCCAGTAGGATAGACATACAACAATGGCCTGACATGGTTCCAGTAGGATAGACATACAACAATGGCCTGATATGGTTCCAGTAGGATAGACATACAACAATGACCCGACATGGTTCCAGTAGGATAGACATACAACAATGGCCTGACATGGTTCCAGTAGGATAGACATACAACAATGGCCTGACATGGTTCCAGTAGGATAGACATACAACAATGGCCTGACATGGTTCCAGTAGGATAGACATACAACAATGGCCTGACATGGTTCCAGTAGGATAGACATACAACAATGACCCGACATGGTTCCAGTAGGATAGACATACAACAATGGCCTGACATGGTTCCAGTAGGATAGACATACAACAATGGCCTGACATGGTTCCAGTAGGATAGACATACAACAATGGCCTGACATGGTTCCAGTAGGATAGACATACAACAATGGCCTGACATGGTTCCAGTAGGATAGACATACAACAATGGCCTGATATGGTTCCAGTAGGATAGACATACAATGGTCTGATATGGTTCCAGTAGGATAGACATACAACAATGGCCTGATATGGTTCCAGTAGGATAGACATACAACAATGGCCTGACATGGTACCAGTAGGATAGACATACAACAATGGCCTGACATGGTACCAGTAGGATAGACATACAACAATGACCTGACATGGTTCCAGTAGGATAGACATACAACAATGACCCGACATGGTACCAGTAGGATAGACATACAACAATGACCTGACATGGTTCCAGTAGGATAGACATACAACAATGGCCCGACATGGTACCAGTAGGATAGACATACAACAATGACCTGACATGGTTCCAGTAGGATAGACATACAACAATGGCCTGACATGGTACCAGTAGGATAGGCATACAACAATGACCTGACATGGTTCCAGTAGGATAGACATACAACAATGACCCGACATGGTACCAGTAGGATAGACATACAACAATGACCTGACATGGTTCCAGTAGGATAGACATACAACAATGGCCCGACATGGTACCAGTAGGATAGACATACAACAATGACCTGACATGGTTCCAGTAGGATAGACATACAACAATGGCCTGACATGGTACCAGTAGGATAGACATACAATGGCCCGACATGGTTCCAGTAGGATAGACATACAACAATGACCTGACATGGTTCCAGTAGGATAGACATACAACAATGGCCTGACATGGTACCAGTAGGATAGACATACAACAATGGCCCGACATGGTTCCAGTAGGATAGACATACAACAATGACCTGACATGGTTCCAGTAGGATAGACATACAACAATGGCCCGACATGGTTCCAGTAGGATAGACATACAACAATAACCTGACATGGTTCCAGTAGGATAGACATACAACAATGGCCTGACATGGTTCCAGTAGGATAGACATACAACAATGGCCTGACATGGTTCCAGTAGGATAGACATACAATGGTCTGATATGGTTCCAGTAGGATAGACATACAACAATGGCCTGATATGGTTCCAGTAGGATAGACATACAACAATGGCCTGACATGGTTCCAGTAGGATAGACATACAACAATGGCCTGACATGGTTCCAGTAGGATAGACATACAACAATGGCCCGACATGGTACCAGTAGGATAGACATACAACAATGGCCTGATATGGTTCCAGTAGGATAGACATACAACAATGGCCTGACATGGTTCCAGTAGGATAGACATACAACAATGGCCTGACATGGTTCCAGTAGGATAGACATACAACAATGGCATGACATGGTACCAGTAGGATAGACATACAACAATGGCCTGACATGGTACCAGTAGGATAGACATACAACAATGACCCGACATGGTTCCAGTAGGATAGACATACAACAATGGCATGACATGGTACCAGTAGGATAGACATACAACAATGGCCTGACATGGTACCAGTAGGATAGACATACAACAATGACCCGACATGGTTCCAGTAGGATAGACATACAACAATGACCCGACATGGTTCCAGTAGGATAGACATACAACAATGGCCTGATATGGTTCCAGTAGGATAGGCATACAACAATGACCCGACATGGTTCCAGTAGGATAGACATACAACAATGGCCTGATATGGTTCCAGTAGGATAGACATACAACAATGGCCTGATATGGTTCCAGTAGGATAGACATACAACAATGGCCTGATATGGTACCAGTAGGATAGACATACAACAATGACCTGATATGGTTCCAGTAGGATAGACATACAACAATGGCCTGATATGGTTCCAGTAGGATAGACATACAACAATGACCTGACATGGTTCCAGTAGGATAGACATACAACAATGACCTGACATGGTTCCAGTAGGATAGACATACAACAATGGCCCGACATGGTTCCAGTAGGATAGACATACAACAATGGTCAGATATGGTTCCAGTAGGATAGACATACAACAATGGCCCGATATGGTTCCAGTAGGATAGACATACAACAATGGTCTGATATGGTTCCAGTAGGATAGACATACAACAATGGCCTGATATGGTTCCAGTAGGATAGACATACAACAATGGCCTGATATGGTTCCAGTAGGATAGACATACAACAATGACCCGACATGGTTCCAGTAGGATAGACATACAACAATGGCCTGATATGGTACCAGTAGGATAGACATACAACAATGGCCTGATATGGTTCCAGTAGGATAGACATACAACAATGGCCTGATATGGTTCCAGTAGGATAGACATACAACAATGGCCTGATATGGTTCCAGTAGGATAGACATACAACAATGGCCTGATATGGTTCCAGTAGGATAGACATACAACAATGGCCTGATATGGTTCCAGTAGGATAGACATACAACAATGGCCTGATATGGTTCCAGTAGGATAGACATACACCAATGACCCGACATGGTTCCAGTAGGATAGACATACAACAATGGCCTGACATGGTTCCAGTAGGATAGACATACAACAATGGCCTGATATGGTTCCAGTAGGATAGACATACAACAATGACCCGACATGGTTCCAGTAGGATAGACATACAACAATGGCCTGACATGGTTCCAGTAGGATAGACATACAACAATGGCCTGACATGGTTCTAGTAGGATAGACATACAACAATGGCCTGACATGGTTCCAGTAGGATAGACATACAACAATGGCCTGACATGGTTCCAGTAGGATAGACATACAACAATGACCCGACATGGTTCCAGTAGGATAGACATACAACAATGGCCTGACATGGTTCCAGTAGGATAGACATACAACAATGGCCTGACATGGTTCCAGTAGGATAGACATACAACAATGGCCTGACATGGTTCCAGTAGGATAGACATACAACAATGGCCTGATATGGTTCCAGTAGGATAGACATACAATGGTCTGATATGGTTCCAGTAGGATAGACATACAACAATGGCCTGATATGGTTCCAGTAGGATAGACATACAACAATGGCCTGACATGGTACCAGTAGGATAGACATACAACAATGGCCTGACATGGTACCAGTAGAATAGACATACAACAATGACCTGACATGGTTCCAGTAGGATAGACATACAACAATGACCCGACATGGTACCAGTAGGATAGACATACAACAATGACCTGACATGGTTCCAGTAGGATAGACATACAACAATGGCCCGACATGGTACCAGTAGGATAGACATACAAACAATGACCTGACATGGTTCCAGTAGGATAGACATACAACAATGGCCTGACATGGTACCAGTAGGATAGGCATACAACAATGACCTGACATGGTTCCAGTAGGATAGACATACAACAATGACCCGACATGGTACCAGTAGGATAGACATACAACAATGACCTGACATGGTTCCAGTATGATAGACATACAACAATGGCCCGACATGGTACCAGTAGGATAGACATACAACAATGACCTGACATGGTACCAGTAGGATAGACATACAACAATGGCCTGACATGGTACCAGTAGGATAGACATACAATGGCCCGACATGGTTCCAGTAGGATAGACATACAACAATGACCTGACATGGTTCCAGTAGGATAGACATACAACAATGGCCTGACATGGTACCAGTAGGATAGACATACAACAATGGCCCGACATGGTACCAGTAGGATAGACATACAACAATGACCTGACATGGTTCCAGTAGGATAGACATACAACAATGGCCCGACATGGTTCCAGTAGGATAGACATACAACAATGGCCTGACATGGTTCCAGTAGGATAGACATACAACAATGGCCTGACATGGTTCCAGTAGGATAGACATACAACAATGGCCTGACATGGTTCCAGTAGGATAGACATACAACAATGGCCTGACATGGTTCCAGTAGGATAGACATACAACAATGGCCTGATATGGTTCCAGTAGGATAGACATACAACAATGGCCTGACATGGTTCCAGTAGGATAGACATACAACAATGGCCTGACATGGTTCCAGTAGGATAGACATACAACAATGGCCCGACATGGTTCCAGTAGGATAGACATACAACAATGGCCTGATATGGTTCCAGTAGGATAGACATACAACAATGGCCTGATATGGTTCCAGTAGGATAGACATACAACAATGACCTGACATGGTTCCAGTAGGATAGACATACAACAATGACCTGACATGGTACCAGTAGGATAGACATACAACAATGGCCTGATATGGTTCCAGTAGGATAGACATACAACAATGGCCTGACATGGTTCCAGTAGGATAGACATACAACAATGGCCTGACATGGTTCCAGTAGGATAGACATACAACAATGGCCTGATATGGTTCCAGTAGGATAGACATACAACAATGGCCTGACATGGTTCCAGTAGGATAGACATACAACAATGGCCTGACATGGTTCCAGTAGGATAGACATACAACAATGGCCTGACATGGTTCCAGTAGGATAGACATACAACAATGGCCTGATATGGTTCCAGTAGGATAGACATACAACAATGACCCGACATGGTTCCAGTAGGATAGACATACAACAATGGCCTGACATGGTTCCAGTAGGATAGACATACAACAATGGCCCTGACATGGTACCAGTAGGATAGACATACAACAATGACCTGACATGGTTCCAGTAGGATAGACATACAACAATGGCCTGACATGGTTCCAGTAGGATAGACATACAACAATGGCCCGACATGGTTCCAGTAGGATAGACATACAACAATGACCTGACATGGTTCCAGTAGGATAGACATACAACAATGGCCTGACATGGTACCAGTAGGATAGACATACAACAATGGCCCTGACATGGTTCCAGTAGGATAGACATACAACAATGACCTGACATGGTTCCAGTAGGATAGACATACAACAATGGCCCGACATGGTTCCAGTAGGATAGACATACAACAATGGCCTGACATGGTTCCAGTAGGATAGACATACAACAATGGCCTGACATGGTTCCAGTAGGATAGACATACAACAATGGCCTGACATGGTTCCAGTAGGATAGACATACAACAATGGCCTGATATGGTTCCAGTAGGATAGACATACAACAATGGCCTGATATGGTTCCAGTAGGATAGACATACAACAATGGCCTGACATGGTTCCAGTAGGATAGACATACAACAATGGCCTGACATGGTTCCAGTAGGATAGACATACAACAATGGCCCTGACATGGTTCCAGTAGGATAGACATACAACAATGGCCTGATATGGTTCCAGTAGGATAGACATACAACAATGGCCTGATATGGTTCCAGTAGGATAGACATACAACAATGACCTGACATGGTTCCAGTAGGATAGACATACAACAATGACCTGACATGGTTCCAGTAGGATAGACATACAACAATGGCCTGATATGGTTCCAGTAGGATAGACATACAACAATGGCCTGATATGGTTCCAGTAGGATAGACATACAACAATGGCCTGACATGGTTCCAGTAGGATAGACATACAACAATGGCCTGATATGGTTCCAGTAGGATAGACATACAACAATGGCCTGATATGGTTCCAGTAGGATAGACATACAACAATGGCCTGACATGGTTCCAGTAGGATAGACATACAACAATGGCCCGACATGGTTCCAGTAGGATAGACATACAACAATGGCCTGATATGGTTCCAGTAGGATAGACATACAACAATGACCCGACATGGTTCCAGTAGGATAGACATACAACAATGGCCTGACATGGTTCCAGTAGGATAGACATACAACAATGACCTGACATGGTACCAGTAGGATAGACATACAACAATGGCCTGATATGGTTCCAGTAGGATAGACATACAACAATGGCCTGACATGGTTCCAGTAGGATAGACATACAACAATGACCTGACATGGTACCAGTAGGATAGACATACAACAATGGCCTGACTATGGTTCCAGTAGGATAGACATACAACAATGGCCTGATATGGTTCCAGTAGGATAGACATACAACAATGGCCTGATATGGTTCCAGTAGGATAGACATACAACAATGGCCCGATATGGTTCCAGTAGGATAGACATACAACAATGACCTGACATGGTTCCAGTAGGATAGACATACAACAATGGCCTGACATGGTTCCAGTAGGATAGACATACAACAATGGCCTGACATGGTTCCAGTAGGATAGACATACAACAATGGCCCGACATGGTTCCAGTAGGATAGACATACAACAATGGCCTGACATGGTTCCAGTAGGATAGACATACAACAATGGCCTGACATGGTTCCAGTAGGATAGACATACAACAATGGCCTGACATGGTTCCAGTAGGATAGACATACAACAATGGCCCGACATGGTTCCAGTAGGATAGACATACAACAATGACCTGACATGGTTCCAGTAGGATAGACATACAACAATGGCCTGACATGGTACCAGTAGGATAGACATACAACAATGGCCCTGACATGGTTCCAGTAGGATAGACATACAACAATGGCCCGACATGGTTCCAGTAGGATAGACATACAACAATGACCTGACATGGTTCCAGTAGGATAGACATACAACAATGGCCTGACATGGTTCCAGTAGGATAGACATACAACAATGGCCTGACATGGTTCCAGTAGGATAGACATACAACAATGGCCCTGACATGGTTCCAGTAGGATAGACATACAACAATGGCCTGACATGGTTCCAGTAGGATAGACATACAACAATGGCCTGACATGGTTCCAGTAGGATAGACATACAACAATGGCCTGACATGGTTCCAGTAGGATAGACATACAACAATGGCCCGACATGGTTCCAGTAGGATAGACATACAACAATGACCTGACATGGTTCCAGTAGGATAGACATACAACAATGGCCTGACATGGTACCAGTAGGATAGACATACAACAATGGCCCTGACATGGTTCCAGTAGGATAGACATACAACAATGGCCTGACATGGTACCAGTAGGATAGACATACAACAATGGCCTGACATGGTTCCAGTAGGATAGACATACAACAATGGCCTGATATGGTTCCAGTAGGATAGACATACAACAATGGCCTGATATGGTTCCAGTAGGATAGACATACAACAATGACCCGATATGGTACCAGTAGGATAGACATACAACAATGGCCCGACATGGTTCCAGTAGGATAGACATACAACAATGGCCTGATATGGTTCCAGTAGGATAGACATACAACAATGGCCTGATATGGTTCCAGTAGGATAGACATACAACAATGACCCGACATGGTACCAGTAGGATAGACATACAACAATGGCCCTGACATGGTACCAGTAGGATAGACATACAACAATGACCCGACATGGTTCCAGTAGGATAGACATACAACAATGGCCTGATATGGTTCCAGTAGGATAGACATACAACAATGGCCCGACATGGTTCCAGTAGGATAGACATACAACAATGGCTGATATGGTTCCAGTAGGATAGACATACAACAATGGCCCGACATGGTTCCAGTAGGATAGACATACAACAATGGCCTGATATGGTTCCAGTAGGATAGACATACAACAATGGCCTGACATGGTTCCAGTAGGATAGACATACAACAATGACCTGATATGGTTCCAGTAGGATAGACATACAACAATGGCCTGACATGGTTCCAGTAGGATAGACATACAACAATGGCCTGATATGGTTCCAGTAGGATAGACATACAACAATGGCCCTGACATGGTTCCAGTAGGATAGACATACAACAATGGCCTGATATGGTTCCAGTAGGATAGACATACAACAATGGCCCGACATGGTTCCAGTAGGATAGACATACAACAATGGCCTGATATGGTTCCAGTAGGATAGACATACAACAATGGCCTGACATGGTTCCAGTAGGATAGACATACAACAATGGCCTGACATGGTTCCAGTAGGATAGACATACAACAATGGCCTGACATGGTTCCAGTAGGATAGACATACAACAATGGCCTGATATGGTTCCAGTAGGATAGACATACAACAATGGCCTGATATGGTTCCAGTAGGATAGACATACAACAATGACCCGATATGGTTCCAGTAGGATAGACATACAACAATGGCCCTGACATGGTTCCAGTAGGATAGACATACAACAATGGCCTGATATGGTTCCAGTAGGATAGACATACAACAATGGCCTGATATGGTTCCAGTAGGATAGACATACAACAATGACCCTGACATGGTACCAGTAGGATAGACATACAACAATGGCCCGACATGGTACCAGTAGGATAGACATACAACAATGACCCGACATGGTTCCAGTAGGATAGACATACAACAATGGCCTGATATGGTTCCAGTAGGATAGACATACAACAATGGCCCGACATGGTTCCAGTAGGATAGACATACAACAATGGCCTGATATGGTTCCAGTAGGATAGACATACAACAATGGCCCGACATGGTTCCAGTAGGATAGACATACAACAATGGTCTGATATGGTTCCAGTAGGATAGACATACAACAATGGCCTGACATGGTTCCAGTAGGATAGACATACAACAATGGCCTGATATGGTTCCAGTAGGATAGACATACAACAATGGCCTGATATGGTTCCAGTAGGATAGACATACAACAATGGCCTGATATGGTTCCAGTAGGATAGACATACAACAATGGCCCGACATGGTTCCAGTAGGATAGACATACAACAATGGCCTGATATGGTTCCAGTAGGATAGACATACAACAATGGCCCGACATGGTTCCAGTAGGATAGACATACAACAATGGCCTGATATGGTTCCAGTAGGATAGACATACAACAATGGCCTGACATGGTTCCAGTAGGATAGACATACAACAATGACCTGACATGGTTCCAGTAGGATAGACATACAACAATGGCCTGATATGGTTCCAGTAGGATAGACATACAACAATGGCCCGACATGGTTCCAGTAGGATAGACATACAACAATGGCCTGACATGGTTCCAGTAGGATAGACATACAACAATGGCCTGACATGGTTCCAGTAGGATAGACATACAACAATGGCCCGACATGGTTCCAGTAGGATAGACATACAACAATGACCCGACATGGTTCCAGTAGGATAGACATACAACAATGGCCTGACATGGTTCCAGTAGGATAGACATACAACAATGACCCGACATGGTTCCAGTAGGATAGACATACAACAATGGCCTGATATGGTTCCAGTAGGATAGACATACAACAATGGCCTGATATGGTTCCAGTAGGATAGACATACAACAATGGCCTGATATGGTTCCAGTAGGATAGACATACAACAATGGCCTGACATGGTTCCAGTAGGAAAGACATAAACGTTATGTTTCTACAGGAGAGCAAATATTTTGGCACATGTAATTCTGGAATGCGATAACGAAGGCTTTTAAGAAAGAGATTCGGGTCAAAGGTCAAAGTAAGGCATGTTGGGCAGGTTGTAAACACGAATGTGTCAAAACCTGTGTGTGTGAGTTTGAATGAGAGTGTGTGAGTGTGTGTAGGAGAGCGTGTATGTGTAAGTTATTATTGCGCAGAGAATATTTGCACCAATGTGTACGAAATTTTGGTGTGTGACACTGGCTGTTAAATAATAATATTAATAATAATTTATAATTTATATAGCGCTGTATCCCAGTAGGGAACCAGGCTCACAGCGCTTTACACTGAGATCATAACATACATATAATAATTAAATAACCATTCATACCATAATAACAACATAAAGGACAGTACATTACACACAGGCTACGCTAATCATTAAAACAAATGTTTTTTCTTCAATTTTGTAAATCCATACAAACAATCTAAATAAATAGTTTATTTTTTATTTTTTAAAATTATTTCTGTGCATTGGAGATAAATTACGCCTCTACACTCGACTAAATAAAAAAAAGAACTCATGACGTAATCAAAATATAATGAAGTACTTTTCTCCATTTTTCAGAGCCACTGAAGAATTATTCCCTATGGAGGAGATATATAACTGTAAATGATACCTCTTTATTTCAAGTAAGTGTTGTAAGTCCATCTTGCCCCCTTAGCCCCCATTATTATCCGGAGGGGGGGGGGAAGCTAGGGACATGTACTGTTTTTTTTTAGTTATTCATGGTCCTTAACTCTTATCTTGTTCAACGATAATTAACAGCGACCCCTGTTAAGCTAGTTTCAGTAAGTTACCATGGCAACGTAAAGACGCCAAGCACCTGCGTCAAGAATGAAAAACAAAGCAACCAGCTGGAACCAGATGGGTTAGAGATTTTGAAATATTAAGACTGCCTTAAATATGTGAAGTACATTGATTATGTAGGACTAGACACAAACCATGGATAAGCGAAGGATGCAATAATCTTGTGTATAGAAGGAGCGTCTCTAACAGATAAGATAAGATAAAGAAATATGTACACAAAGTTTTGGAAGATGCAGTAAAAGTTTCAGTAAGGCCATAGAACATCTACAAAATGAATTCGAATGAGATTATTAATTAAATAAAGATCTCCATGAGCAAAGTTCACTGTTCAAATTAAATAAAGATCTACATGAGCAAAGTGACTTGTTCTAATTAAATAAAGATCTACATGAGCAAAGTTCACTGTTCAAAGCAACTGGAAAATTAATACACGTCTCCCTCTTATCAACCACATTTTATAACAAGGTATCGTCTTTATAACAAGGTATCGTCTTTATAACAAGGTATCGTCTTTATAACAAGGTATCGTCTTTATAACAAGGTATCGTCTTTATAACAAGGTATCGACTTTATGACAAGGTATCGTCTTTATGGCAAGGTATCGTCTTTATTCTAAATCTTAATCTCTACACCATATGTGACACACACACACACACACACACAAGCAACACTGTTCATAACACACATAACACACATTGACACACAGTGACACACAGCGACATACACTAACACACAGTAACACACAGTAACACACAGCGACATACAGTAACACACAGTGACACACAGTAACACACAGGGACACTCAGTGACACACAGTGACACACAGTGACACACAGTAACACACAGTGACACACAGTAACACACAGTAACACACAGTGACGCACAGTGACACACAGTAACACTCAGTGACACACAGTGACACTATCAACAGGGAGCATCCTATTCATTTGATACAATTTAATTTTTGTTTTCAATATTCATAAATATGAAGAGACTTTGTCCGGAAACGAAGAAATGAAATGAAACTATATTATAGTCAGATTATCAAACAACCTTGGGCAGATTTCGGAATATCTTTTACTGACAATGTGGAATGTTTGCACGTATCAACCATTTAGCATGTGTCTGCTACAGACTTCATGATATGTTGTTTGTCCAAGGCAATGGACGAAGACTACTCTTATCATAATAGTCATGTGATGCGTCCTCTAGTGGCTTATTGGACATATTCTTGCACGAAAGGTGCGTCCTCTAGTGGCTTATTGGACATATTCTTGAACGAAAGGTGCGTCCTCTAGTGGCTTATTGGACATATTCTTGCACGAAAGGTGCGTCCGCATATATGTGTTATATCAACCATTTATAATGTGTAGCACATATCAAACATTTAGCACATGTAGCACATATCAAACATTTAGCACATGTGGCACATATCAAACATTTAGCACATGTAACACATATCAAACATTTAGCACATGTTAGCATATTTCTGTTAAGACAACTTGCAAAACAACAGTCAACAACAACAGCTTCAGGTTGGCAACTACCTCCACCCCCCCTCTATTTAGCACCCCATCCACCTACTACCCCCATGCCCCACCCCCTCCTGTTTGACTCACCTGTGCCACTATGTACAACACGCACCAGGTTCCCAAGTCTCGCTCACCTGCTCGCGCCAAACGTGTTGCCCAAAAGGTAAAGTCTCAAAATAAATGTTGGAGTGTGGGGTGTGTGTGGGTGCGTAGTGTCGGGTGTGTGTGGGTGCGTAGTGTGGGATGTGTGTGGGTGCGAAGCGTAGGGTGTGTCGCGTTATTGTGTCAATATATCCCACTATGTGCAAGATGTTGTGTTATTGTGTCAATATACCCCACTATGTGCAAGAAGTTGTATTATTGTGTCAATATATCCCACTATGTGCAAGATGTTGTATTATTGTGTCAATATATCCCACTATGTGCAAGATGTTGTGTTATTGTGTCAATATCCTCCACTATGTGCAAGATGTTGTGTTATTGTGTCAATATCCCCCACTATGTGCAAGATGTTGTGTTATTGTGTCAATATCCCCCACTATGTGCAAGATGTTGTGTTATTGTGTCAATATCCCCCACTATGTGCAAGATGTTGTGTTATTGTGTCAATATCCCCCACTATGTGCAAGATGTTGTGTTATTGTGTCAATATCCCCCACGATGTGCAAGATGTTGTGTTATTGTGTCAATATCCCCCACTATGTGCAAGCTGTTGTGTTATTGTGTCAATATCCTCCACTATGTGCAAGATGTTGTGTTATTGTGTCAATATCCCACACTATGTGCAAGATGTTGTGTTATTGTGTCAATATCCCCCACTATGTGCAAGATGTTGTGTTATTGTGTCAATATCCCTCACTATGTGCAAGATGTTGTGTTATTGTGTCAATATCCCCCACTATGTGCAAGATGTTGTGTTATTGTGTCAATATCCCCCACTATGTGCAAGATGTTGTGTTATTGTGTCAATATCCCCCACTATGTGCAAGATGTTGTGTTATTGTGTCAATATCCCCCACTATGTGCAAGATGTTGTGTTTTGTGTCAATATCCCCCACTATGTGCAAGATGTTGTGTTATTGTGTCAATATCCCTCACTATGTGCAAGATGTTGTGTGATTGTGTCAATATCCCCCACTATGTGCAAGATGTTGTGTTATTGTGTCAATATCCCCCACTATGTGCAAGATGTTGTGTTATTGTGTCAATATCCCCCACTATGTGCAAGATGTTGTGTTATTGTGTCAATATCCCCCACTATGTGCAAGATGTTGTGTTATTGTGTCAATATCCCACACTATGTGCAAGATGTTGTGTTATTGTGTCAATATACCCCACTATGTGCAAGATGTTGTGTTATTGTGTCAATATCCCCCACTATGTGCAAGATGTTGTGTTATTGTGTCAATATCCCCCACTATGTGCAAGATGTTGTGTTATTGTGTCAATATCCCCCACTATGTGCAAGATATTGTGTTATTGTGTCAATATCCCCCACTATGTGCAAGATGTTGTGTTATATCAATTTCCTTGACTCTAACATTCCAAATACAACGATGTTTGTTACAATACACCCCGCCCCTCCCACTGTTGTAGCTTGGGTTACCATGACAATTGTTAGAGTCTGAGATGGACGTTTTGTTACATATAAAATAAAATGAAATAAATAGCTAGTTATTAATGTTAGGATATATACAAGGTTTGTTGATGTGTCCAAGTGCTCCCCCAGCCCCCCCCCTAACGACCGCAACCAACGGTTATGGACTGATTTTTGATACGTTATATAAAAAGATAAGGGGACATAGCCGGCTATTAGTGTTATAATATATGTTACATATACGATATAATATAATATTTAAACCGCTATTAGTCTTAGGATACATGTTACATATAAATGATAAGGTGATGTAGTCTGCTATAAGTGTTAGAATATAAGCTACATACAAGTGACCATACATCGGAAACCATGATAAGGTTTACCAAAATATAAGCTACATACAAGTGACCATACATCGGAAACCATGATAAGGTTTACCAAAATATAAGCTACATACAAGTGACCATACATCGGAAACCATGATAAGGTTTACCAAAATATAAGCTACATACAAGTGACCATACATCGGAAACCATGATAAGGTTTACCAAAATATAAGCTACATACAAGTGACCATACATCGGAAACCATGATAAGGTTTACCAAAATATAAGCTACATACAAGTGACCATGACAGGGTTTACCAGAATCTCTTACCTCCATCCCTCCCTAACCCGCCTCCTCCCAAAATTGATGTCAAGTGTGTGACGTATATCTTAATGAGTTAAATATTTTGAGAGAAATCTATTTTTAAAATAGCAAGTACGGTAGTTCTAATGACTTGTGGGGTTTTGTTATGTTTTGTTATGTTTTGTTATGTTTTGTTATGTTTTGTTATGTTTTGTTATGTTTTGTTATGTTTTGTTATGTTTTGTTATGTTTTGTTATGTTTTGTTATGTTTTGTTATGTTTTGTTATGTTTTGTTATGTTTTGTTTTTTCTTCTTCTTTTTTTTTCAGCTTTGCCTGGGAAGGTTTCAACTTTTAAAAAAGTCCAAGAAACATTTCAAAACTGGTTGAACAAATGATTAATGGGTTTAAAATGTCCTTGACATTTTGGGATCAACCCAACAATAACTTAAAGTACAACAGTTTCAGATCCGTTGTTATTATTCTAAAAATTAATTGGAAAAAGATATTGAAATTTAGTAGTAGTACTCACCTAAACCAGAGTTAAAATTCTCCGCTGTGTTACTGCCAGCACCAGTGTTGGCCGCTTGTTTAGCTGTGCTGGAACTCTCTAGCGTGGAGGAGGCTGCTGTTGTTGTTGTTGCCGGGTTGGTAGCGGGGCGGCCTGGCTGATGATGGAGCTGGAAGGAATTCACCTCACCTGCCATAAGTGGAAGCTGCAGGGAGGGGTGGGGAGGGGGCGGGGCCGAGGAGTGGCAGGGGTCAGGGGTCATCAGCTCAGGTGGGGGCGGCGGGGGAGGTAACTCGTCTAAATCGTCTGGGGGAGGCGGGGGTGGAAGAGTTGTCTCCTCTGTTTCAGTGAGTGAGAGAAACAAGAGGAATAATGAAACTATCCAAACTGGCAAGCTAATGTTTATATACATAGGGGCCGTCCATAAAGTACGTCACGCCAAGCTAATGTTTATATACATAGGGGCCGTCCATAAAGTACGTCACGCTATTTTTGACCATTTTTAACTCCCCCCTCCCCCCTGTCACAAACTGTCACACATCTCGGACCCCCCCCCCTAAAGTACGTCACACTTTCGAACAAAAATTTTGTTTTTTATTAACAAAATAATCAAAATTTAATATAAAACAGCGTGACGTCACACATGGCCGGACACCCCCCTCCCCCCTGTCACACTTTCTTACACACCCTCCCCCCCTCTGGAGCGTGACGTACTTTATGGACGGCCCCGTAGAGGTAAGTTACATGATATGAACAAAATTTATTTCTTTAAAGGTTAAAATATTATATATTTGTGTGTATGTCTATGATGTTGTAATCCTATAAACTATATAAAGTTGTATTTATGTATATCATATGAAATTAAATTCCTGTTTAATTTACATGCCAGTAAAAATTTATAGGTCAATCAATATTTACAGGTCACTCAATACTTTTAGGTCACTCAATATTTATAGACAGGGCCGGTCTTAGCAATTGCACGGCCCTATGGGGCTTAGTATGCAAAACGGATTGTGTTGGGCCCAGTCTGGGTAGGAATAAGGAATTGATAAGGATAATAAGAAAAATTAAGATAGGCGGGGCCTATGAATGTGAAGGGCCCACTGCAGCTGCATAGGTTGCAGTGGCCTAAGACTGTCCTGTCTAAAGGTCACTGAGTATTTATAGGTCACTCAATATTTATAGGTCACTAAATATCTATAGATAGCTTTACATTTACAATTATGTTTTCTGACTACTAAAAAGATCGAATTCTTTTTTTTTAAATACATCCTGTTAAGTAAATTTGTGTATGTGTATAGATTAACATGAAGATTTGTACACAAGAGCTAAGCTAAACTAGAGCTCGACTACTTACCTTCACTGTAGATGTTGCTCCACTTTCCTGATGTTGGTTTTAACCTGACATTGATGGCTGCTGCTGTTGCATCCTCCACCCCAGGCGGTTGTGGTTTTGTTGTTTGTTGTTGTGGTTCTGAAAGAAATTTAACAAAAAGGTCATGAAAGTATTAATATGGAGGGTCATGAAAGTATTAATATGGAGGGTCATGAAAGTATTAATATGGCAGGGTCATGAAAGTATTAATATGGAGGGTCATGAAAGTATTAATATGGAGGGTCATGAAAGTATTAATATGGAGGGTCATGAAAGTATTAATATGGAGGGGTCATGAAAGTATTAATATGGCGGGGTCATGAAAGTATTAATATGGAGGGTCATGAAAGTATTAATATGGAGGGTCATGAAAGTATTAATATGGAGGGGTCATGAAAGTATTAATATGGCGGGGTCATGAAAGTATTAATATGGAGGGGTCATGAAAGTATTAATATGGAGGGTCATGAAAGTATTAATATGGAGGGTCATGAAAGTATTAATATGGAGGGTCATGAAAGTATTAATATGGCGGGGTCATGAAAGTATTAATATGGAGGGGTCATGAAAGTATTAATATGGAGGGTCATGAAAGTATTAATATGGAGGGGTCATGAAAGTATTAATATGGCGGGGTCATGAAAGTATTAATATGGAGGGGTCATGAAAGTATTAATATGGAGGGTCATGAAAGTATTAATATGGAGGGTCATGAAAGTATTAATATGGAGGGTCATGAAAGTATTAATATGGAGGGGTCATGAAAGTATTAATATGGCGGGGTCATGAAAGTATTAATATGGAGGGTCATGAAAGTATTAATATGGAGGGTCATGAAAGTATTAATATGGAGGGTCATGAAAGTATTAATATGGAGGGTCATGAAAGTATTAATATGGAGGGTCATGAAAGTATTAATATGGAGGGTCATGAAAGTATTAATATGGAGGGTCATGAAAGTATTAATATGGCGGGTCATGAAAGTATTAATATGGCGGGTCATGAAAGTATTAATATGGAGGGGTCATGAAAGTATTAATATGGCGGGTCATGAAAGTATTAATATGGCGGGTCATGAAAGTATTAATATGGAGGGTCATGAAAGTATTAATATGGCGGGTCATGAAAGTATTAATATGGCGGGTCATGAAAGTATTAATATGGAGGGTCATGAAAGTATTAATATGGGGGTCATGAAAGTATTAATATGGCGGGTCATGAAAGTATTAATATGGCGGGTCATGAAAGTATTAATATGGAGGGTCATGAAAGTATTAATATGGCGGGTCATGAAAGTATTAATATGGAGGGTCATGAAAGTATTAATATGGCGGGTCATGAAAGTATTAATATGGAGGGTCATGAAAGTATTAATATGGCGGGTCATGAAAGTATTAATATGGCGGGTCATGAAAGTATTAATATGGCGGGTCATGAAAGTATTAATATGGCGGGTCATGAAAGTATTAATATGGAGGGTCATGAAAGTATTAATATGGCGGGTCATGAAAGTATTAATATGGAGGGTCATGAAAGTATTAATATGGCGGGTCATGAAAGTATTAATATGGCGGGTCATGAAAGTATTAATATGGCGGGTCATGAAAGTATTAATATGGCGGGTCATGAAAGTATTAATATGGCGGGTCATGAAAGTATTAATATGGAGGGTCATGAAAGTATTAATATGGCGGGTCATGAAAGTATTAATATGGAGGGTCATGAAAGTATTAATATGGAGGGTCATGAAAGTATTAATATGGAGGGTCATGAAAGTATTAATATGGCGGGTCATGAAAGTATTAATATGGCGGGTCATGAAAGTATTAATATGGCGGGTCATGAAAGTATTAATATGGAGGGTCATGAAAGTATTAATATGGGGGTCATGAAAGTATTAATATGGCGGGTCATGAAAGTATTAATATGGAGGGTCATGAAAGTATTAATATGGAGGGTCATGAAAGTATTAATATGGCGGGTCATGAAAGTATTAATATGGCGGGTCATGAAAGTATTAATATGGCGGGTCATGAAAGTATTAATATGGCGGGTCATGAAAGTATTAATATGGAGGGTCATGAAAGTATTAATATGGCGGGTCATGAAAGTATTAATATGGAGGGGTCATGAAAGTATTAATATGGCGGGTCATGAAAGTATTAATATGGAGGGTCATGAAAGTATTAATATGGAGGGTCATGAAAGTATTAATATGGCGGGGTCATGAAAGTATTAATATGGCGGGTCATGAAAGTATTAATATGGAGGGTCATGAAAGTATTAATATGGGGGTCATGAAAGTATTAATATGGCGGGTCATGAAAGTATTAATATGGAGGGTCATGAAAGTATTAATATGGAGGGTCATGAAAGTATTAATATGGCGGGTCATGAAAGTATTAATATGGCGGGTCATGAAAGTATTAATATGGCGGGTCATGAAAGTATTAATATGGAGGGTCATGAAAGTATTAATATGGAGGGTCATGAAAGTATTAATATGGGGGGTCATGAAAGTATTAATATGGAGGGTCATGAAAGTATTAATATGGAGGGTCATGAAAGTATTAATATGGAGGGTCATGAAAGTATTAATATGGAGGGTCATGAAAGTATTAATATGGAGGGTCATGAAAGTATTAATATGGAGGGGTCATGAAAGTATTAATATGGCGGGTCATGAAAGTATTAATATGGAGGGTCATGAAAGTATTAATATGGAGGGGTCATGAAAGTATTAATATGGAGGGTCATGAAAGTATTAATATGGAGGGTCATGAAAGTATTAATATGGAGGGTCATGAAAGTATTAATATGGCGGGGTCATGAAAGTATTAATATGGAGGGGTCATGAAAGTATTAATATGGAGGGTCATGAAAGTATTAATATGGAGGGTCATGAAAGTATTAATATGGCGGGTCATGAAAGTATTAATATGGCGGGTCATGAAAGTATTAATATGGAGGGTCATGAAAGTATTAATATGGCGGGTCATGAAAGTATTAATATGGAGGGTCATGAAAGTATTAATATGGAGGGTCATGAAAGTATTAATATGGCGGGTCATGAAAGTATTAATATGGAGGGTCATGAAAGTATTAATATGGAGGGGTCATGAAAGTATTAATATGGAGGGTCATGAAAGTATTAATATGGCGGGTCATGAAAGTATTAATATGGAGGGTCATGAAAGTATTAATATGGCGGGTCATGAAAGTATTAATATGGAGGGTCATGAAAGTATTAATATGGAGGGTCATGAAAGTATTAATATGGAGGGTCATGAAAGTATTAATATGGGGGTCATGAAAGTATTAATATGGCGGGTCATGAAAGTATTAATATGGCGGGTCATGAAAGTATTAATATGGAGGGTCATGAAAGTATTAATATGGAGGGTCATGAAAGTATTAATATGGCGGGTCATGAAAGTATTAATATGGCGGGTCATGAAAGTATTAATATGGCGGGTCATGAAAGTATTAATATGGCGGGTCATGAAAGTATTAATATGGAGGGTCATGAAAGTATTAATATGGAGGGGTCATGAAAGTATTAATATGGAGGGTCATGAAAGTATTAATATGGAGGGTCATGAAAGTATTAATATGGAGGGTCATGAAAGTATTAATATGGAGGGTCATGAAAGTATTAATATGGAGGGTCATGAAAGTATTAATATGGAGGGTCATGAAAGTATTAATATGGAGGGTCATGAAAGTATTAATATGGAGGGTCATGAAAGTATTAATATGGAGGGTCATGAAAGTATTAATATGGAGGGTCATGAAAGTATTAATATGGAGGGTCATGAAAGTATTAATATGGAGGGTCATGAAAGTATTAATATGGAGGGTCATGAAAGTATTAATATGGAGGGTCATGAAAGTATTAATATGGAGGGTCATGAAAGTATTAATATGGAGGGTCATGAAAGTATTAATATGGAGGGTCATGAAAGTATTAATATGGAGGGGTCATGAAAGTATTAATATGGCGGGTCATGAAAGTATTAATATGGAGGGTCATGAAAGTATTAATATGGCGGGTCATGAAAGTATTAATATGGAGGGTCATGAAAGTATTAATATGGAGGGTCATGAAAGTATTAATATGGCGGGTCATGAAAGTATTAATATGGAGGGTCATGAAAGTATTAATATGGAGGGTCATGAAAGTATTAATATGGAGGGGTCATGAAAGTATTAATATGGAGGGTCATGAAAGTATTAATATGGAGGGTCATGAAAGTATTAATATGGCGGGTCATGAAAGTATTAATATGGCGGGTCATGAAAGTATTAATATGGAGGGTCATGAAAGTATTAATATGGCGGGTCATGAAAGTATTAATATGGAGGGGTCATGAAAGTATTAATATGGCGGGTCATGAAAGTATTAATATGGCGGGTCATGAAAGTATTAATATGGAGGGGTCATGAAAGTATTAATATGGAGGGGTCATGAAAGTATTAATATGGAGGGTCATGAAAGTATTAATATGGCGGGTCATGAAAGTATTAATATGGAGGGTCATGAAAGTATTAATATGGAGGGTCATGAAAGTATTAATATGGAGGGTCATGAAAGTATTAATATGGAGGGTCATGAAAGTATTAATATGGAGGGTCATGAAAGTATTAATATGGCGGGTCATGAAAGTATTAATATGGAGGGTCATGAAAGTATTAATATGGCGGGTCATGAAAGTATTAATATGGAGGGTCATGAAAGTATTAATATGGCGGGTCATGAAAGTATTAATATGGCGGGTCATGAAAGTATTAATATGGCGGGTCATGAAAGTATTAATATGGAGGGTCATGAAAGTATTAATATGGAGGGTCATGAAAGTATTAATATGGAGGGTCATGAAAGTATTAATATGGAGGGTCATGAAAGTATTAATATGGAGGGTCATGAAAGTATTAATATGGAGGGTCATGAAAGTATTAATATGGAGGGTCATGAAAGTATTAATATGGAGGGTCATGAAAGTATTAATATGGAGGGTCATGAAAGTATTAATATGGAGGGTCATGAAAGTATTAATATGGAGGGTCATGAAAGTATTAATATGGAGGGTCATGAAAGTATTAATATGGAGGGTCATGAAAGTATTAATATGGAGGGTCATGAAAGTATTAATATGGAGGGTCATGAAAGTATTAATATGGAGGGTCATGAAAGTATTAATATGGAGGGTCATGAAAGTATTAATATGGAGGGTCATGAAAGTATTAATATGGAGGGGTCATGAAAGTATTAATATGGAGGGTCATGAAAGTATTAATATGGAGGGTCATGAAAGTATTAATATGGAGGGGTCATGAAAGTATTAATATGGAGGGTCATGAAAGTATTAATATGGAGGGTCATGAAAGTATTAATATGGAGGGTCATGAAAGTATTAATATGGAGGGTCATGAAAGTATTAATATGGAGGGTCATGAAAGTATTAATATGGAGGGTCATGAAAGTATTAATATGGAGGGTCATGAAAGTATTAATATGGAGGGTCATGAAAGTATTAATATGGAGGGTCATGAAAGTATTAATATGGAGGGTCATGAAAGTATTAATATGGAGGGTCATGAAAGTATTAATATGGAGGGGTCATGAAAGTATTAATATGGAGGGTCATGAAAGTATTAATATGGAGGGTCATGAAAGTATTAATATGGAGGGTCATGAAAGTATTAATATGGAGGGTCATGAAAGTATTAATATGGAGGGTCATGAAAGTATTAATATGGAGGGTCATGAAAGTATTAATATGGAGGGTCATGAAAGTATTAATATGGAGGGTCATGAAAGTATTAATATGGAGGGTCATGAAAGTATTAATATGGAGGGTCATGAAAGTATTAATATGGAGGGTCATGAAAGTATTAATATGGAGGGTCATGAAAGTATTAATATGGGGGGTCATGAAAGTATTAATATGGAGGGTCATGAAAGTATTAATATGGAGGGTCATGAAAGTATTAATATGGAGGGTCATGAAAGTATTAATATGGAGGGTCATGAAAGTATTAATATGGAGGGTCATGAAAGTATTAATATGGAGGGTCATGAAAGTATTAATATGGAGGGTCATGAAAGTATTAATATGGAGGGTCATGAAAGTATTAATATGGAGGGTCATGAAAGTATTAATATGGCGGGTCATGAAAGTATTAATATGGCGGGTCATGAAAGTATTAATATGGAGGGTCATGAAAGTATTAATATGGCGGGTCATGAAAGTATTAATATGGAGGGTCATGAAAGTATTAATATGGAGGGTCATGAAAGTATTAATATGGAGGGTCATGAAAGTATTAATATGGCGGGTCATGAAAGTATTAATATGGCGGGTCATGAAAGTATTAATATGGCGGGTCATGAAAGTATTAATATGGAGGGTCATGAAAGTATTAATATGGCGGGTCATGAAAGTATTAATATGGAGGGTCATGAAAGTATTAATATGGCGGGTCATGAAAGTATTAATATGGAGGGTCATGAAAGTATTAATATGGAGGGTCATGAAAGTATTAATATGGAGGGTCATGAAAGTATTAATATGGAGGGTCATGAAAGTATTAATATGGCGGGTCATGAAAGTATTAATATGGGGGTCATGAAAGTATTAATATGGCGGGTCATGAAAGTATTAATATGGCGGGTCATGAAAGTATTAATATGGAGGGTCATGAAAGTATTAATATGGCGGGTCATGAAAGTATTAATATGGCGGGGTCATGAAAGTATTAATATGGCGGGTCATGAAAGTATTAATATGGAGGGTCATGAAAGTATTAATATGGAGGGGTCATGAAAGTATTAATATGGAGGGTCATGAAAGTATTAATATGGAGGGTCATGAAAGTATTAATATGGAGGGTCATGAAAGTATTAATATGGAGGGTCATGAAAGTATTAATATGGAGGGTCATGAAAGTATTAATATGGAGGGGTCATGAAAGTATTAATATGGAGGGTCATGAAAGTATTAATATGGAGGGTCATGAAAGTATTAATATGGAGGGTCATGAAAGTATTAATATGGCGGGTCATGAAAGTATTAATATGGAGGGGTCATGAAAGTATTAATATGGAGGGTCATGAAAGTATTAATATGGAGGGTCATGAAAGTATTAATATGGCGGGTCATGAAAGTATTAATATGGAGGGTCATGAAAGTATTAATATGGCGGGTCATGAAAGTATTAATATGGAGGGTCATGAAAGTATTAATATGGAGGGTCATGAAAGTATTAATATGGAGGGTCATGAAAGTATTAATATGGAGGGTCATGAAAGTATTAATATGGAGGGTCATGAAAGTATTAATATGGAGGGGTCATGAAAGTATTAATATGGAGGGTCATGAAAGTATTAATATGGAGGGTCATGAAAGTATTAATATGGGGGTCATGAAAGTATTAATATGGCGGGTCATGAAAGTATTAATATGGAGGGTCATGAAAGTATTAATATGGCGGGTCATGAAAGTATTAATATGGAGGGGTCATGAAAGTATTAATATGGAGGGTCATGAAAGTATTAATATGGCGGGTCATGAAAGTATTAATATGGAGGGTCATGAAAGTATTAATAGGGGGTCATGAAAGTATTAATATGGAGGGTCATGAAAGTATTAATATGGCGGGTCATGAAAGTATTAATATGGAGGGTCATGAAAGTATTAATATGGCGGGTCATGAAAGTATTAATATGGAGGGTCATGAAAGTATTAATATGGAGGGTCATGAAAGTATTAATATGGAGGGTCATGAAAGTATTAATATGGCGGGTCATGAAAGTATTAATATGGCGGGTCATGAAAGTATTAATATGGAGGGTCATGAAAGTATTAATATGGGGGTCATGAAAGTATTAATATGGCGGGTCATGAAAGTATTAATATGGCGGGTCATGAAAGTATTAATATGGAGGGTCATGAAAGTATTAATATGGCGGGTCATGAAAGTATTAATATGGCGGGTCATGAAAGTATTAATATGGAGGGGTCATGAAAGTATTAATATGGAGGGGTCATGAAAGTATTAATATGGAGGGTCATGAAAGTATTAATATGGAGGGTCATGAAAGTATTAATATGGAGGGTCATGAAAGTATTAATATGGAGGGTCATGAAAGTATTAATATGGAGGGTCATGAAAGTATTAATATGGAGGGTCATGAAAGTATTAATATGGAGGGTCATGAAAGTATTAATATGGAGGGGTCATGAAAGTATTAATATGGAGGGTCATGAAAGTATTAATATGGAGGGTCATGAAAGTATTAATATGGAGGGTCATGAAAGTATTAATATGGAGGGTCATGAAAGTATTAATATGGAGGGTCATGAAAGTATTAATATGGAGGGTCATGAAAGTATTAATATGGAGGGTCATGAAAGTATTAATATGGAGGGTCATGAAAGTATTAATATGGAGGGTCATGAAAGTATTAATATGGAGGGTCATGAAAGTATTAATATGGAGGGTCATGAAAGTATTAATATGGAGGGTCATGAAAGTATTAATATGGAGGGTCATGAAAGTATTAATATGGAGGGTCATGAAAGTATTAATATGGAGGGTCATGAAAGTATTAATATGGAGGGGTCATGAAAGTATTAATATGGAGGGTCATGAAAGTATTAATATGGAGGGGTCATGAAAGTATTAATATGGAGGGGTCATGAAAGTATTAATATGGAGGGTCATGAAAGTATTAATATGGAGGGTCATGAAAGTATTAATATGGAGGGTCATGAAAGTATTAATATGGAGGGTCATGAAAGTATTAATATGGAGGGTCATGAAAGTATTAATATGGAGGGTCATGAAAGTATTAATATGGAGGGTCATGAAAGTATTAATATGGAGGGGTCATGAAAGTATTAATATGGAGGGTCATGAAAGTATTAATATGGAGGGTCATGAAAGTATTAATATGGAGGGTCATGAAAGTATTAATATGGAGGGTCATGAAAGTATTAATATGGAGGGTCATGAAAGTATTAATATGGAGGGTCATGAAAGTATTAATATGGAGGGTCATGAAAGTATTAATATGGAGGGTCATGAAAGTATTAATATGGAGGGTCATGAAAGTATTAATATGGAGGGGTCATGAAAGTATTAATATGGAGGGTCATGAAAGTATTAATATGGAGGGTCATGAAAGTATTAATATGGAGGGTCATGAAAGTATTAATATGGAGGGTCATGAAAGTATTAATATGGAGGGTCATGAAAGTATTAATATGGAGGGGTCATGAAAGTATTAATATGGAGGGTCATGAAAGTATTAATATGGAGGGTCATGAAAGTATTAATATGGAGGGTCATGAAAGTATTAATATGGAGGGTCATGAAAGTATTAATATGGAGGGGTCATGAAAGTATTAATATGGCGGGTCATGAAAGTATTAATATGGAGGGTCATGAAAGTATTAATATGGAGGGTCATGAAAGTATTAATATGGAGGGGTCATGAAAGTATTAATATGGAGGGGTCATGAAAGTATTAATATGGCGGGTCATGAAAGTATTAATATGGAGGGTCATGAAAGTATTAATATGGAGGGGTCATGAAAGTATTAATATGGCGGGTCATGAAAGTATTAATATGGGGGTCATGAAAGTATTAATATGGAGGGTCATGAAAGTATTAATATGGCGGGTCATGAAAGTATTAATATGGAGGGGTCATGAAAGTATTAATATGGAGGGGTCATGAAAGTATTAATATGGCGGGGTCATGAAAGTATTAATATGGAGGGGTCATGAAAGTATTAATATGGAGGGTCATGAAAGTATTAATATGGCGGGGTCATGAAAGTATTAATATGGAGGGTCATGAAAGTATTAATATGGCGGGTCATGAAAGTATTAATATGGAGGGTCATGAAAGTATTAATATGGAGGGTCATGAAAGTATTAATATGGCGGGTCATGAAAGTATTAATATGGAGGGTCATGAAAGTATTAATATGGAGGGTCATGAAAGTATTAATATGGAGGGTCATGAAAGTATTAATATGGAGGGTCATGAAAGTATTAATATGGAGGGTCATGAAAGTATTAATATGGAGGGTCATGAAAGTATTAATATGGAGGGGTCATGAAAGTATTAATATGGAGGGGTCATGAAAGTATTAATATGGAGGGGTCATGAAAGTATTAATATGGAGGGGTCATGAAATAATTGGTTTCTAATCCAAAGAACAGTTATCAGTTCTATAAATAGACTTTAGTTACCAACCAAACAAAACTTTTCTGTTGGTCCATCATATCTAAACCTTTCTGTTGGTCCATCACATCTAAACCTTTCTGTTGGTCCATCTAACAACATAAATTTGATGTCTGGAGACTGGAACAAACAAGTTCCAAGTAAAATAAGCAGTGTTTATATTTCAAGGCCCAAACATCTCATATCACATCCAACTGTCTGTCTGACACCGACCGTTGCTTTCAAAATGATATGATACTACATGTAACAACCAAGCTAGTAGTTTGACCAATTCCAGAATAGATCATTTTTGGACTGAGCCATGAACAAATAAAGTGTTTAAGTTCTTATATTTTAATTCAATTATGTCCCTACTTGGACGAGCCGTTGAGGGCAGAGCATCCATAGAGTATTATTAGATTTGAGACTTACAAGTTACTGCCCTTTACTTGAATTAAACAAGCTCATTTAGACTTAGCGGTTACTGCCCTTAACATGACTTGGATAAGTCGTTAAGGGCAGAGCATCCATATATGAGAAGTAGAGTTGAGTCTTACCAGTTACTGCCCTTAACTTGACTTGGGCCAGCTGATCCATGACGACTGTCGATGGTTGTTTCTGGTGAGAGCTTCTGATCGGAGACGCAGTCCGCGCCGGCATCAAGGCACCAGGGGTCGGGTTCAGATCCCTGTGGTGGGCTGAGTGGGTCAGGGTCTCATGGGAGGAAAGGGGAGGTGGGGGAGGAGGTGGAATGTGGGAAGGGGGCGCCTTGACCACATGGTGATGGTCTGCGACCGTGTGGTGCCCCGTCTGGTGCCCCGTGTGGCTGTGCGTGTGGTGGTGGGGGTGCGTGTGGTGGTGGGGGTGCCCAGAATGGGTGTGTGAGGTGTCGTAATAATTACTGTGCAGCACAAGGGGCGTTGGGGAGGGGGTGTTGTTCCTCCTGGAGGAGGACCTCGATCTAGAAGGGGAGCTTGCCTCTAAAGGGGGTGGAGGTGGAGGCGGTGAGGGTGAATGCCGACCGGGGGCGTGGGATGGGGCGTAGGCGGGGGAGGGGGTGTATCTGTCGTGCGTGACAACGGGGGGTGAGGGTGCCGGAAAAGAAGGGGGAGTGGCATCTGGCCTTGACCTTACCTTCTGGGAGGCGTGGGCGAGTTTTGGGGAAGACACGGGGGAGAGGGAGGCAGGGGACGAACACACGTGGTGACCTTGACCTGGCTGCTGTTGGTGGTGATGGTGCTGGTGATGCTGGTGATGCTGGTGCTTAGGGTAATGATAGCTCGGGGCACTTTGTTGCTGGACACCAGGTGAATACTGTTCGTTGTTGTTCTCGACTTTAGACTGTAGCTGAGGATATTGCTGAGAGTTTTGTTGACATAATTGCTGTGGGGGTTGCTGTGCGTATTGCTGCTGCTGGTGTTGCGGATAATCCGGGTAATACTGCTGTTGCTGAGTGATCTGCTGTTGCTGCAGCTGGGTCACGAGCAGCTGCTGCGCCGCCGAAGGCTCGGGGGAAGGCTTTGAGTCTTGCATAGTCGGCACCACCGGTGGGGGTACGTAAGTCAACCTGGGCCGGTGCTGGCCCGCGGTCCCCGGCTGGACGAACTTCCCGTAGATGCCCTCAGAGTATTTCCCGTTGGTGGTCATCTCCTGGATCTGTTCGATCCTACCACCCAGCAGGCCGTCGGGCGTGGAACAGGACCGGTGATCTCTGCTCCCGTTGACCCGCTGATAGACCGGCGGGCCGTTGTTCTGGTCTTGAAAGACCTGGTCTTCGCCGGCGGAAAACCTGGCGTAGTCAGCGGCGGCGGTCAGCGTTTCGGACTTGGCGTGGCGGCCGTTGTGTGGCGAGGCGTCCCTCGTCCGCATGGAGACCTCCGTGACGATCGGGTGTTGCTGGGGCAGTTTGGGGACACCGAGCCCCGCGGCGTAGGAGAAAGGTTTGTTCTCCTGGTAGCGTTTTCCCGATGATGGCGTTGGGGCGGGGCCGTGAGGGTGGGGGCTGTTGTAGCCGGGGCTTGGGGGTGGTGAGTTGATGTCAGATGACGCGGAGCCCTGCAGATGTAAACATCGATTGTTGTTTTATGTTCAAAACAATTTGGTTCAGTTTGTTGCGTGTGTCTGGCGGTTAGAGTAATAATTTTTAAAAAATTTGTAAAATAAGTTTCCAAAACATGTGCCCAATGAGGTTAATGAAGCGAAAAATCATTTTGGCAACTTGTTATTGTTACCCAAACATTTCAAAGCAGTCCTCGGGGAAAAGGGAAATAATCCATGTATCTTATTATTGTTGTCAAATATTGAAGCAGAACATTGAAGGGCTGCCTACCAAAGAGTTCTGTAATAAAGTAATGTAACTAGAACCAACTCCAACATCGGTAGAGGCAGGAACCGAACTCCTAAACTATTCAAGTTAGTTGACAAAATGTGCAAGGAACCCACTTGATGAGATCCCCGATAGATGCAAGGAACCCACTTGATGAGATCCCCGATAGATGCAAGGAACCCACTTGATGAGATCCCCGATAGATGGCAAGGAACCCACTTGATGAGATCCCCGATAGATGCAAGGAACCCACTTGATGAGATCCCCGATAGATGCAAGGAACCCACTTGATGAGATCCCCGATAGATGCAAGGAACCCACTTGATGAGATCCCCGATAGATGGCAAGGAACCCACTTGATGAGATCCCAGATAGATGCAAGGAACCCAAGTGATGAGATCCCTGATGGATGCAAGGAACCCACTTGATGAGATCCCCGATAGATCCAAGGAACCCAATTGATGAGATCCCAGGTAGATGCAAGGAACCCAAGTGATGAGATCCCAGGTAGATAAAATCCCTGACTCTATAGTACACCAACTTTCACTCTATTTACCGCAATGGGATGGTAAATCAAAACCATCTTTCAAAGTAAACATATGCTACATAATTTACTTATTGACATGGTTAAATACTGACCCAACTGGACATAGATGACCAACTGAATATTTCAATAGACTTAACATATGAAATACTGACCCAACTGGACATAGGTGACCAACTGAATATTTCAATAGACTTAACATATGAAATACTGACCCAACTGGACATAGGTGACCAACTGAATATTTCAATAGACTTAACATATGAAATACTGACCCAACTGGACATAGGTGACCAACTGAATATTTCAATAGACTTAACATATGAAATACTGACCCAACTGGACATAGGTCACCAACTGAATATTTCAATAGACTTAACATATGAAATACTGACCCAACTGGACATAGGTGACCAACTGAATATTTCAATAGACTTAACATATGAAATACTGACCCAACTGGACATAGGTGACCAACTGAATATTTCAATAGACTTAACATAGGAAATACTGACCCAACTGGACATAGGTGACCAACTGAATATTTCAATAGACTTAACATATGAAATACTGACCCAACTGGACATAGATGACCAACTGAATATTTCAATAGACTTAACATAGGAAATACTGACCCAACTGGACATAGGTGACCAACTGAATATTTCAATAGACTTAACATAGGAAATACTGACCCAACTGGACATAGGTGACCAACTGAATATTTCAATAGACTTAACATAGGAAATACTGACCCAACTGGACATAGATGACCAACTGAATATTTCAATAGACTTAACATATGAAATACTGACCCAACTGGACATAGGTGACCAACTGAATATTTCAATAGACTTAACATATGGAATACTGACTCGACTGGACACTGGACATAGGTGACCAACTGAATATTTCAATAGACTTAACATAGGAAATACTGACCCAACTGGACATAGATGACCAACTGAATATTTCAATAGACTTAACATATGAAATACTGACCCAACTGGACATAGATGACAAACTGAATATTTCAATAGACTTAACATATGGAATACTGACCCGACTGGACACTGGACATAGGTGACCAACTGAATATTTCAATAGACTTAACATATGAAATACTGACCCAACTGGACATAGGTGACCAACTGAATATTTCAATAGACTTAACATAGGAAATACTGACCCGACTGGACATAGATGACCTGCTGCTGCTCATTCTGTTGCCAAGCTGCGTCTCTGGTTTTCTCTCAGGGAGGGTGGGGGGTGGTCGGCCCCGGGATGGACTTGTTGATCTCTGTGGTGGGGGGGAGGAGGGAGTAACAGAACAAACTGTATCAAAACCCTGACCTAAATACAATGATATCAGTTCAACTGAGTGGTGATGCATTTAACATTATTCGTCATCAACAACAGACGTCATCAACAACAGACGCTGATTGTCACCCCCAACCGTTCGACCGTCGATTGAGTCACCATACGTTTTCACTTACGACGTTTCGACCCCCAGAATGTTCACACCCGACGGTTCGACCACACGACGGTTCGACCACACCACGGTTCGACCACTGTTTAATGTCTGACCAACATTTAGTTAGAGCAAAAGGAGTGTTAAATCCAAACCCCTGGGTGGAGTCTCACTAGTTAAAAGGAAATGACTGGTTTTGTTTGAAAATATATGCGCTGATGTGCGTGAGACGGATGGGGCGACTATAGACACGGGTTTGATGCACTTCAATGTGCACATTTTTCTTTTTTAGGTTCGATGACTCAGGGGGAAGTAATTTCAACCAAACCGGGGTTAGGGATTATATTTTATTTTATTTTTATCCCCAACAATATCCTCCGAATTTTGTTTTGTAAAAAGGGGATTACATTTTAATGAAAATATATCCATGAAAGAGTTCAAATAAGACAATAATGAACCAAGCTTTCACTGTCCTTATGTTTTTGTTGTAGCAATAATTCTAGACGTTTGCCTTAATCTTTGCATTGTTTTCAAAGCGAAATTACAGCTTAGCTAAGAAAACTATCAAAATAACATAGCATTAATTAGCCTAAATATTACGTAACATTAAGCTGAAAATAAAATGCTTTACAATAACCTAGATAGAAGTATCCTTTAAAAATAAATTAGATATAAGTAGTCTAGACATAATCTAGATTTAAGTAGTATAGAAATAACCTCGCCCGTAAACAGCCTGGAACAACAGTTACTGAGGCCGGCCACTACTTACACCGCTGCTGTGGCCGTTCGCCTGGGGTGGTCTGTACATGTACATTTCTCTGGGGGAAGGGGGAAACTGGCTGTGGGGGTCCATCCTCTAGGTCCCCGCCAACAGAGGTCCAGTGACTCACTGCTGTGTGAGTTTAACTCTAAGTTAGTATTGGAAAGGTAAGGGGAGTAACTCGGACGATGTGGTGAGGCTGGAGCTTGGACTAAATCGTTTGAGTCGACTGGAAGTAATCTCCCTTTCAATGATGGTCACCTGTTAGAGTATCAACAAACATGGAATTATTTACAACAAACATGGAATTATTTACAACAAACATGGAATTATTTACAACAAACATGGAATTATTTACAACAAACATGGAATTATTTACAACAAACATGGAATTATTTACAACAAACATGGAATTATTTACAACAAACATGGAATTATTTACAACAAACATGGAATTATTTACAACAAACATGGAATTATTTACAACAAACATGGAATTATTTACAACAAACATGGAATTATTTACAACAAACATGGAATTATTTACTTGGCACCACTCAAATGATCAGTTTCAATAAGTCAGAGTGGACAATATTAGATCCAATTAGTAAATCTCTACTACAGAAATGTAGGTCAGCATAACAAAATAATAGGTCCACATGATAAAATAGTAGGTCATCTTGATGCAATGTGCAGGTCATCATGACAAAATGGCAGGTCAAGATGTCAGAACGTAGGTCAAGGTGTCAGAACGGTAGGTCAAGGTGTCAGAACGGTAGGTCAAGGTGTCAGAACGTAGGTCAAGGTGTCAGAACGGTAGGTCAAGGTGTCAGAACGGTAGGTCAAGGAGTCAGAACGGTAGGTCAAGGTGTCAGAATGGTAGGTCAAGGTGTCAGAACGGTAGGTCAAGGTGTCAGAACGGATGGTCAGCCTTACAAAATGGTAGACCAGCTTGAGAAAATGGTATGTCAACGTGACAAAATAATAGGTCTACATGACCCCATGATAGGTCGACATGACAAAATTGTATGTCAACATGACCCAATGGTAGGTCAACATGACCCAATGGTAGATCAACATGACCCAATGGTAGATCAACATGACCCAATGGTAGATCAACATGACCCAATGGTAGATCAACATGACCCAATGGTAGATCAACATGACCCAATGGTAGATCAACATGACCCAATGGTAGGTTAACATGACCCAATGGTAGGTCAACATGACCCAATGGTAGATCAACATGACCCAATGGTAGGTTAACATGACCTAATGGTAGGTTAACATGACCCAATGGTAGGTTAACATGACCCAATGGTAGGTTAACATGACCCAATGGTAGGTTAACATGACCCAATGGTAGGTTAACATGACCCAATGGTAGGTTACATGGTAAAATGTCAGGTCAACTTGAAAAAATAGACAATATGACATAATGGTAAGTGATCTTGACGAAATGGTAGATCAGCATGAATAATACTAATGACTAATTGTAGACATAGTCAACTTGTCAATAATATGTCAACATGTCAATAATATGTCAAGATGTCAATAATACGTCAACATGTAGATACTATGTCAACATGTCAATAATATGTCAACATGATGTCAATAATATGTCAACATGTCAATAATATGTCAACATGTAGATAATATGTCAACATGTCAATAATATGTCAACATGTCAATAATATGTCAACATGTCAATAATATGACAACATGTCAATAATATGTCAACATGAAACAATGTGTGTCAAGAAATTAAGTTTAGGTCAACATGAGCAGGTCCACATTGTCAACGACACATGTAATATATCGACACTAGACTTACTGAAATGACACATCTCTGTGAGATGAACAAAACAATACACACCTACCCTAGAGATGAACAAGACAATACACACCTTCCTTAGAGATGAACAAAACAATACACACCTTCCTTAGAGATGAACAAGACAATACACACTTCCCTAGAGATGAACAAGACAATACACACCTTCCTTAGAGATGAACAAGACAATACACACCAACCCTAGAGATGAACAAGACAATACACACCAACCCTAGAGATGAACAAGACAATACACACCAACCCTAGAGATGAACAAGACGTGAAGCCAGTCACTTACAAACTGAGGTACTCCGAAGTGGTAGCTGTGATATCGTAGTCGTTTCATATACAGATGTTATTTTCTCCTACGTTATTCACACATTTCTTGTATTCTAAAATTCTTGTCTAATAATCCAGGCACGTCTATCCACCATCACAAGTTTATGGATGTCCGTCCTTACAACACGTTCATTGACTAGCGTCTCGCTGTTGGTCGCCATGAGCTCAAGTGAGCCACTTATCTTTGACGCACATAGTCACCAGAACCCAGAGTGGTTCAAAACTTGTGTCCTGATATACACGCGCAAAGTCGTTCGGTTTTACATATCAGTTAGTAGCAGCTTTGACCAACTTGAAGACAAGACAAAGAGAATATTTCCAACGTGGAGACAAGACAAAGAGACTATTCCAACGTGAAGACAAGACAAAGAGACTATTCCAACGTGAAGACAAGACAAAGAGACTATTTCAACGTGAAGACAAGACAAAGAGACTATTTCAACGTGAAGACAAGACAAAGAGACTATTCCAACGTGAAGACAAGACAAAGAGACTATTCCAACGTGAAGACAAGACAAAGAGACTATTCCAACGTGAAGACAAGACAAAGAGACTATTCCAACGTGAAGACAAGACAAAGAGACTATTCCAACGTGAAGACAAGACAAAGAGACTATTCCAACGTGAAGACAAGACAAAGAGACTATTCCAACGTGCAGACAAGATAAAGAGACTATTCCAACGTGAAGACAAGACAAAGAGACTATTCCAACGTGAACGAGAGCCCCAAAATTGTAAGCACAAATAAGGGAATGGTGTTTGACAGGCTTGTTGTTTGACAGGCTTGTTGTATGACAGGTTTGTTGTATGACAGGCTTGTTGTAAGACAGGCTTGTTGTATGAGAGGCTTGCTGTATGACAGGCTTTTTGTATGATATGCTTGTTGTTTGACAGGCTAGTTGTATGACAGGCTTGTTGTATGACAGGCTTGTTGTATGACAGGCTTGTTGTATGACAGGCTTGTTGTATGACAGGGATGTTGTATGACACGCTTGTTGAGCTTATTTGTTGGATGTCAATGCGCTCTTGCACACGCAACAACTGAGAAAATATCAACTAGAGTAACAGAAGGGGCACAACACAATACGTCATCTACCTCAGCTCTATCACATTTACTCTAACTTTGCTCTATTATATATTATCTACCTCAGCTCTATCACATTTGCTCTACATTTGCTCTATTAGATATTATCTACCTCAGCTCTATCACATTTACTCTAACTTTGCTCTATTATATATTATCTACCTCAGCTCTATCACATTTGCTCTACATTTGCTCTATTAGATATTATCTACCTCAGCTCTATCACATTTTCTCTAACTCTGCTTTGTTAGGTATTGTCTATCTCTGTTCCTTCCCATTTACTCTATATTTATGTTATTTCACTTTCTTTCAATCTTGCCATTTTCTATGTCGGTCTCCCCCCCCCAAAAAAAAAGAAACCCACTGTATGCTGTTCTCTCTCGCTCCGTGTATGTGCCGCGTGTCTGTGTGCTGACCCCCCCCCCACACACACACACACCCATACACACACCCATTACACACACCCAGACACACACCCAGACACGCTCACAAATGTGTGGTAAGGGGTCGTCATCTGTGTCTATCTCTCCTGCCACAAGCCCCAAACTTGGACTGCGTTGTGAAATATTTCATCTAGTTTCCTCATTGTACGATCAAATCTACCACTGTTTCCATCTGTCTGCACTTATCTTCAAAATCCCTGATGCACACGATAAAATCCTCAACTTTGCCCTCTGATCTCTACTCAGACCCGTGTATCCATTCGATGTTGTTATCCAGACTTGAGTGGATAACAATCAGAAATAACTTATTAAATTCCTCCCAACATCCAAAACAACGGTGGTCGAGTGGCTTGCGCGCTCGGCTGGCGTACCGATCGATGGTCACGAATTCTAATGTCAGTGAAGGCAGGAATTTGTTCCCGGGGCCAAGGGTGTCCGTGAGTCCACCCAGCTCCGAATGGGTACCTAACACTAGTTAGGCGGCTGGGTAATGCGTGGAACCCTCAGAGCCGTGGCCTGTGAACGCTGCGTCACTTGCCAACAGAGTGGCATGGTCTGGGGACGCAATTAGCTTCTGTATAGAAGGAGAGTCTGTATAGATTAGACAAGACAAAGATAAGACAATTTGTTTTGCAGATTTCCTGAGCAGCCCTATGCTGGGGGAGATATGTTGTATCCACACAGACATGGATTTTATCCAGATAAATTTTCCCTCGTGATACATGTTTCAAGAAACCAAAGTCCAGGAGTCCTTCATCACTAAATGAGAACCTCTGGTCTGGTCAAACAAACAAACTAACATAGACATTGATGAGACAGAGAGAGAGGGGGAGAGAGAGGAGGAGCAATTGAGAGTCAAGTCGAGAGCTTTCTTAAATGACATCATTTATTTGAAAAATAATTTTTTTGGCTGCTCATCAGACATCTGGGGTTTCCGTGACTGGGGCAGAAGATCCGTCAGGTCGGAAAGATATTTGAACATTTCAACCACTTTCTCTTTTAACCTTTTAGGTACTTTTATTTTTGTAGGGTTACCCCCCCCTCTCTCTCTCTCTCTCCCTCTCCCTCTCCCCCTCCCTCCCTCCCTCCCTCCCTCTCTCTCTCTCTCTCTCCCTCCCTCCCTCCCTCCCTCCCTCCCTCCCTCCCTCCCTCCCTCCCTCTCCCTCTCCCTCTCCCTCTCCCTCTCTCTCTCTCTCTCTCTCTCTCTCTCTATCACTCTCACACACAGACGCATGCAAACACACACGCGCGCATAGACACACGCGCATAGATACACATACAGACACACACACATACAGACACACATACATACAGACACAAACATAAACACACACATACACAGACGTCTCTGATCATGTCTGCCATAACCATAACATAAGTAACGCAGACAACCCCCCTCCCTCCCCACCGCCCCGTCCCAACAAGACAAATCTATGTCCAAAGACGGCCAGGGAGTTTTCCTTGTGCTACTTACTCCCTGGCTGTCTTTGGTCTTAAAATGCCCCCCCCCCAAATACACATAAACACACATAGACCCACACACACACACACAGACACACACATACACACACACACATACTTAATATCTCTCACGACAAGGATGCTGTGGAGAGTTTCACCTCACTACTGGTGTGTGAGTGGCTCCACTTACTGGCGACAACTGGGAACTGGTGTGTGTGGTGGGGTGGGGGGGGGGTTAAATGTAAACACGGCGTTACATAACACACTGGAATACAAAAATACATGACGACATTTTTGTTTGTAGAAATGTTTATAGACATGTTTGTAGACATGTTTGTAGATATGTGTGTAGACATGTATGTAGACATGTTTGTATACATGTTTGTATTGTAGACATGCTTGTAGACATGATTGTAGACATGCTTGTAGACATGAATGTAGACATATGTGTAGACATGTTTGTTGACATGTGTGTAGACATGTTCATAAACAAATTTTAAAAGCACCGTCAATCAACTAGTATGTTACCCGTATGTGTGCTCTTCTTGTCACGACTGTCACTACAAAAACAGGATCATCAAGAAACAATAAAATTGAGGAACTAACCACAACGTAACGTTCTGACTTATCTGTAGAAGTAAACTTACTTTAATTGCCTGGGTACAGGAACTACGACTATATTTTAACTAGCAATTTTCCCGTGTTTTGCTACGGTGTTTGAGACATTTAGAAACGCAAAATAAGGCAATTCTCTTTTCAAATTAATTATATAAATCGGAGCAGAAACTTATGTCTTTACAATAGTTCCCCCCCCTCCCCCTTTTAACGAGGATCATTAAGATATTAACCCGTGGCCATTTGTCCGTCGATGAAATGGGTCAGGGGAGACGAGTCGAAAGGATGATTTTGTTAACATGACACAACGTAGTGCATCTGCTATGAGGAACCAGGTCACACATTTCCTACACTCATGACGTCACAGCCACCACTATGTCTAACTGAACATTAAACTATCGCAAGAATTCCGCCAATATGTATGTATACTCTCGTCGTCTATCCTTTTATTATTTAAGACATTCGATAGTGACAGCGTTCCAGGCACTGACATTCGATACTGACAGCGTTCCGAGCTCTTACATTTTATCATCCAAAAACTCGAGCAGTGGTTAAAGTATTTCAATAGTCTCCCCTTAAAAGACTCTTACTTCTTCCAAAGTATATGATCACGGAACAACATTTTATTTATATTTTTTTAAGAAACAAATATACATTTTTCTATGGACCTCTACCACAAAATTAATCTTGTTTCTAATCATATGTTTTATGTCTTCGTCTGTATCTAACATCTAGAAAGTTGTTACTATGCTAACCAAAACCGATCTCAATTCATGTTAATTAAATGAAGCGCGCTATTTTTCATCAATATCAGATGTTTTTAGAGTGTGTATAATACACACAATGAAAGGAAAAAAACTAATTTGTATCATATCATAACATGATCAATTTTTTAAAAATGTATTAATAATATAATAGTCCAAGTCACTGGATGTGGAACGCTGATGAACGATGTACAACAGTCTATAGCAATTAAAAAATCGTGTGGTGATTAGTACTGTAAAAAATTTCTATGACGTAATTGTTTGATCTTATATTTAATAAAAGGTGTGCATCAAAAGGTGTTCAAATTAATTACAAATTAAAGACACGCTGTAAAAAAAAATTATATGACGTCATTGTTTTAGCTTATATCTTAATTTTGGAAAAGGGAACAATGTAAAAATAGGATTTGAGGAACTATAATTATAAAATGCTTTGTGTACAATTCAGGAAGTTTAATATTTCGTATTTATCAAACAAGGATAAGTTACTTGGGGTTTTGACCAAAAAAAGTGGCCGCAGTGGGCGCCGTAGGCGCCCTTCAACCCCTAGTCTTTAAATAAGGACAATCAACGTCCTGATGTTCATATAGATAATCTGCCTTAGATTGTCTTTAAGACAATCTAAGGCAGTTATGGAGTTAGGAAAAGTTTATTGAATGGACTCCTAACACAGTAAACATAAAGATGTTCAGATGAAAGATTTCGGAAATACCGGAAGCGGATCTGTTTTGATGAAGAGCGTTGTAAGGGGAGAGAAGTTTACGTTTTTTTTATGTAACAGACAGTTAAGGAAGACTACACACATGTTACGGGGAATTCGGTTGACGGAAAGCTATCCACGGATATTTGGCCGAAAGGGAGGTAATGTCGAGCTGAAATTTGTGGAAGTAAAAACGTGTGTGTGTGTGGCGTGCTGGTCTGTTGGGTTTGTTGTGAGAGAGTGGTAGAGACCGGAAGTAGACTGGCTTAGAATGGAAATCAGGCTGAAAGCTAAATGTGGTCGTTTGTGTGAGTATATGATCACGGATCAACATTTAATTTATATTTTCAAAAGGGTAATAACCCATTTTGTTAGTACCGTTTTTTTAATGGCCAACGTATTGGTTAGCTCCCTTAACTCCACAGTTAATGCTTATAGAACACGTCAGATCAGGTCTGACCTCTAGGGGGTGGGTATTGACCTTTCATGACGAGGACCCTATCTGCCACCGGTCATCTAATAACAGATAGATCGAGGTAAGGGGCGGGGATGTCCTTTCACTACCCCCCTCCCCGCAGAAATATTGAACCTGAGGTCCCCTACTTGCCCTCTTCATTGAGAAACTGAGAAACAAGACCCCACCCCCATGTTGACACTGGCCAAGTCAATACAAATATATTGGAATTAATATAATGGAGGGGAGTCTGCTGTCTGGGATCTGTCAATATCTATCCATCATCTGTCAATATCTTTCCATCATCTGTCAATATCTCTCCATCATCTGTCAATATCTCTCCATCATCTGCCAATATCTCTCCATCATCTGCCAATATCTCTCCATCATCTGTCAATATCTCTCCATCATCTGTCAATATCTCTCCATCATCTGTCAATATCTCTCCATCATCTGTCAATATCTCTCCATCATCTGCCAATATCTTTCCATCATCTGCCAATATCTCTCCATCATCTGTCAATATCTCTCCATCATCTGCCAATATCTCTCCATCATCTGTCAATATCTCTCCATCATCTGTCAATATCTATCCATCATCTGTCAATATCTCTCCTTCATCTGTCAATATCTCTCCATCATCTGTCAATATCTCTTCATCATCTGTCAATATCTCTCCATCATCTTTGTCTCTTTTCTCCATTTCATCCCCTCCTCGTTTTGTACCTCTTTTGACTTTTTGTATCTTTAAATCCATTCTTTTCATTGCCTCCGAATCCAATCTCTATAACCGGTGCTGCCTTCAGTGGTCCCCTCATGTCCATGTCAGTGGTCCCCATCTGTCCATTTCAGTGGTCCCCTCCTGTCCATTTCAGTGGTTCCCTCCTGTCCCTTTCTGTGGTTCCCATCTGTCCATTTCAGTGGTTCCCATCTGTCCATTTCAGTGGTTCCCATCCATCCATTTCAGTGGTTCCCACCTGTCTATTTCAGTGGTTCCCACCTGTCTATTTCAGTGGTTCCCATCTGTCCATTTCAGTGGTTCCTCTATTGATCGCTCTTATCGGTTCCAAGCTATTGAATTACTAGAGCAAACTTAATGGGAGGGGGTGGGATTCATTTAAACTTTGATATCGGAAAATGAACTTCTTATAATTTCAGATATTGCAGTAACTTGTATTTTATATGCAAGCAATACCCATGATAGAATCCACATGGAAAATAGACTCATAAAAAGATTTGGTACGTTGGCTCCATATGGAATTAACCAAATTCATAATTTTACTTAACTGCAGAATCGTGTTCCCGTTGTGGTTTTTACTGTAACTTTGGATACTTCCCCCTTTTTCCTATATCCTGTGTCCATGTTTGTTTTTGTTTTTCCTTTTTTTTATTTAACATAAATATTTTAAAATACAATATGTTTTAAGAATGTTATTATTATTTATGTAAGTATTGTTAGAATGTATTTTATGTTGTACTGATGAAGGCATTAGCCGAAACGTTTACTATCGTGTCAGTCTAAAAATAAAGGTCAAATTTATTGTTTTCATTGCACAATTTGTTTGTGTATTTTGTATATAATTTGAGAACCGTTGCTTTTGTGGAAAACTCAGATAAAAAATGGTAGTGTAAATTGGACATAGATTAGGAAGCCCTCCATAAATGTGTCGTTGTCTATACAAGTCAAACTATTGGTTATGTCTGATTGTATGGAGATAATGGTTGCACGCCCTTGGTCCAAACTATGTCAGTGAGTAGACCAACTGAAGAGAACATCTGACAGAGTAGACCAACTGAAGAGAACATCTGACAGAGTAGACCAACTGAAGAGAACATCTGACAGAGTAGACCAACTGAAGAGAACATCTGACAGAGTAGACCAACTGAAGAGAACATCTGACAGAGTAGACCAACTGAAGAGAACATCTGACAGAGTAGACCAACTGAAGAGAACATCTGACAGAGTAGACAAACTGAAGAGAACATCTGACAGAGTAGACCAACTGAAGAGAACATCTGACAGAGTAGACAAACTGAAGAGAACATCTGACAGAGTAGACCAACTGAAGAGAACATCTGACAGAGTAGACAAACTGAAGAGAACATCTGACAGAGTAGACCAACTGAAGAGAACATCTGACAGAGTAGACAAACTGAAGAGAACATCTGACAGAGTAGACAAACTGAAGAGAACATCTGACAGAGTAGACAAACTGAAGAGAACATCTGACAGAGTAGACCAACTGAAGAGAACATCTGACAGAGTAGACCAACTGAAGAGAACATCTGACAGACGAGATTGTACAGGTTAGACCAGTATAAGTCTAGAGAACATCTGACAGACGAGATTGTACAGGTTAGACCAGTATAAGTCTAGAGAACATCTGACAGACGAGATTGTACAGGTTAGACCAGTATAAGTCTAGAGAACATCTGACAGACGAGATTGTACAGGTTAGACCAGTATAAGTCTAGAGACCAAATCCTTGTAAGAAGTGTCATTAAATGAGTGTACCATTCGCTGTCATGGAAACGTTTATTCTAAGAAATGTTACAAGGAGATATAAGATGGCACGACAGGTTCTTTAAAATACAATGTAATTATTTAATTATCTGATCTATTATTTAACTATCTACTTGTGTCTAAGGGAAATAAAAACACAAATCAAAGTTTGGATACAATCCCCCCCCCCGAGTCCCTCACTCCACCCACCCACCCCCACCCCCCTAACACACACACACACACACATCTTAAACCTTAACACAATGTTGCAGCCCTGCATACCTGTGAATAAATTTAACAGAAAGTGATCCCCACCCCCCCCCAACATACACTATCCAATCAGCTGGTGTGTGTTCGGGTCTATATACACATATGTGTGTGTGTGGGGGGGGGGTGGCGACAACACAAAAATAAACCAAATCATATAAAAGCCGATGATGGCAACTGGCTCGGCCAGAGTTCCCTACAGCCGCCATCTTGCTGGGCTAATCTGGCAACCGTTTACACAGTTGAGTGAGGCTCCATTTCCTCAGGGATCCCACAGATTTATGGCCAAGGGCGTTAACAGCTATTACATTTTATGCCCTGCCCCACCCAGATTGTCTTTCCCTTAAGCAAAGTTAGATTTGCTGTAAAGTACGTTTAACGTATATTCTTCCTTGTTCTCTGTCCATAAGTCTTTCAGAATGTCTTATCTATAATTTTCTTCTTATTTTACAGTCTCTCTATTTCTCACCGTGTCCCTTTTCGCACCTCATAATTGATTATCATTCTCTCCCCTCAGCCCCTCCCCCAGCTATTCACTATGTGTGTTTACTGATGTTATTTTCTCTCTATGTATCTACTAATTTCTCCTAGTCTCGCTTTCACTCTCTCTCCCCTTGTGTTTACATGATCAAAAACCAAACACAGAGCTACCGCGTTGGAATCCTTCAGAACTTAATTTGTTGGTTTCTCAATCACAGGTCCTCAGAACAACTCAATCACAGGCCCTCAGAACGACTCAATCACAGGCCCTCAGAACGACTCAATCACAGGCCCTCAGAACGACTCAATCACAGGCCCTCAGAACAACTCAATCACAGGTCCTCAGAACAACTCAATCACAGGTCCTCAGAACGACTCAATCACAGGTCCTCAGACCAACTCAATCACAGGCCCTCAGAACAACTCAATCACAGGCCCTCAGAACGACTCAATCACAGGCCCTCAGAACAACTCAATCACAGGCCCTCAGAACAACTCAATCACAGGTCCTCAGAACAACTCAATCACAGGCCCTCAGAACAACTCAATCACAGGCCCTCAGAACAACTCAATCACAGGTCCTCAGAACAACTCAATCACAGGCCCTCAGAACAACTCAATCACAGGCCCTCAGAACAACTCAATCACAGGCCCTCAGAACAACTCAATCACAGGTCCTCAGAACAACTCAATCACAGGCCCTCAGAACAACTCAATCACAGGCCCTCAGAACAACTCAATCACAGGTCCTCAGAACAACTCAATCACAGGCCCTCAGAACGACTCAATCAAAGGCCCTCAGAACGACTCAATCACAGGCCCTCAGAACAACTCAATCACAGGTCCTCAGAACAACTCAATCACAGGCCCTCAGAACAACTCAATCACAGGCCCTCAGAACGACTCAATCACAGGCCCTCAGAACGACTCAATCACAGGCCCTCAGAACAACTCAATCACATGTCCTCAGAACGACTCAATCACAGGTCCTCAGAACAACTCAATCACAGGCCCTCAGAACAACTCAATCACAGGCCCTCAGAACAACTCAATCACAGGTCCTCAGAACAACTCAATCACAGGCCCTCAGAACAACTCAATCACAGGCCCTCAGAACGACTCAATCACAGGCCCTCAGAACAACTCAATCACATGTCCTCAGAACGACTCAATCACAGGTCCTCAGAACAACTCAATCACAGGCCCTCAGAACAACTCAATCACAGGCCCTCAGAACAACTCAATCACAGGTCCTCAGAACAACTCAATCACAGGCCCTCAGAACAACTCAATCACAGGCCCTCAGAACAACTCAATCACAGGCCCTCAGAACAACTCAATCACAGGTCCTCAGAACAACTCAATCACAGGCCCTCAGAACAACTCAATCACAGGTCCTCAGAACAACTCAATCACAGGCCCTCAGAACAACTCAATCACAGGCCCTCAGAACAACTCAATCACAGGTCCTCAGAACAACTCAATCACAGGCCCTCAGAACAACTCAATCACAGGCCCTCAGAACAACTCAATCACAGGCCCTCAGAACAACTCAATCACAGGTCCTCAGAACAACTCAATCACAGGCCCTCAGAACAACTCAATCACAGGCCCTCAGAACAACTCAATCACAGGCCCTCAGAACAACTCAATCACAGGCCCTCAGAACAACTCAATCACAGGCCCTCAGAACAACTCAATCACAGGCCCTCAGAACAACTCAATCACAGGTCCTCAGAACAACTCAATCACAGGCCCTCAGAACAACTCAATCACAGGCCCTCAGAACAACTCAATCACAGGCCCTCAGAACAACTCAATCACAGGTCCTCAGAACAACTCAATCACAGGCCCTCAGAACGACTCAATCACAGGCCCTCAGAACGACTCAATCACAGGCCCTCAGAACAACTCAATCACAGGCCCTCAGAACAACTCAATCACAGGCCCTCAGAACGACTCAATCACAGGCCCTCAGAGCGACTCAATCACAGGCCCTCAGAACAACTCAATCACATGTCCTCAGAACGACTTAATCACAGGTCCTCAGAACAACTCAATCACAGGCCCTCAGAACAACTCAATCACAGGCCCTCAGAACAACTCAATCACAGGTCCTCAGAACAACTCAATCACAGGCCCTCAGAACAACTCAATCACAGGCCCTCAGAACGACTCAATCACAGGCCCTCAGAACAACTCAATCACATGTCCTCAGAACGACTCAATCACAGGTCCTCAGAACAACTCAATCACAGGCCCTCAGAACAACTCAATCACAGGCCCTCAGAACAACTCAATCACAGGTCCTCAGAACAACTCAATCACAGGCCCTCAGAACAACTCAATCACAGGCCCTCAGAACAACTCAATCACAGGCCCTCAGAACAACTCAATCACAGGTCCTCAGAACAACTCAATCACAGGCCCTCAGAACAACTCAATCACAGGTCCTCAGAACAACTCAATCACAGGCCCTCAGAACAACTCAATCACAGGCCCTCAGAACAACTCAATCACAGGTCCTCAGAACAACTCAATCACAGGCCCTCAGAACAACTCAATCACAGGCCCTCAGAACAACTCAATCACAGGCCCTCAGAACAACTCAATCACAGGCCCTCAGAACAACTCAATCACAGGCCCTCAGAACAACTCAATCACAGGCCCTCAGAACAACTCAATCACAGGCCTCAGAACAACTCAATCACAGGCCCTCAGAACAACTCAATCACAGGCCCTCAGAACAACTCAATCACAGGCCCTCAGAACAACTCAATCACAGGCCCTCAGAACAACTCAATCACAGGCCCTCAGAACAACTCAATCACAGGTCCTCAGAACAACTCAATCACAGGCCCTCAGAACAACTCAATCACAGGCCCTCAGAACAACTCAATCACAGGTCCTCAGAACAACTCAATCACAGGCCCTCAGAACAACTCAATCACAGGCCCTCAGAACAACTCAATCACAGGCCCTCAGAACAACTCAATCACAGGCCCTCAGAACAACTCAATCACAGGCCCTCAGAACGACTCAATCACGGGCCCTCAGAACAACTCAATCACAGGCCCTCAGAACGACTCAATCACAGGCCCTCAGAACGACTCAATCACAGGCCCTCAGAACAACTCAATCACAGGTCCTCAGAACAACTCAATCACAGGTCCTCAGAACGACTCAATCACGGGCCCTCAGAACAACTCAATCACAGGTCCTCAGAACAACTCAATCACAGGTCCTCAGAACAACTCAATCACAGGCCCTCAGAACAACTCAATCACAGGCCCTCAGAACAACTCAATCACAGGCCCTCAGAACAACTCAATCACAGGCCCTCAGAACGACTCAATCACGGGCCCTCAGAACAACTCAATCACAGGCCCTCAGAACGACTCAATCACAGGCCCTCAGAACGACTCAATCACAGGCCCTCAGAACAACTCAATCACAGGTCCTCAGAACAACTCAATCACAGGTCCTCAGAACGACTCAATCAGGGGCCCTCAGAACAACTCAATCACAGGTCCTCAGAACAACTCAATTTACTGGCCGAAAAGTTTTATAAACGTAAACAAAGGACTTAAGCACATCGTCAAACACACCAACAAGACCTGGTGAATTATGGGAATTACGCATATCAAAAGGTTTCGTCCAAAGTTGCGTCTTATAATAAATGATCTATCATATGATGTATAAACTGTATTGTAGATATGACAATGCATTAGTTACACCAGTGTAAATATTAATTTTATTGTATATCTTACATTTAATACAACAGTGAATTAGCTACACTATTGTAGATATTGATTGTGTTTTGAATCCAACATACAAAAAACGGGGTAGCTCCACTAGTGCAGATATTTAATTTTATTTTAATAATCTTTGAGAGTAATGGTGTATTTAAAATATGAATTTATTATTTTTTAAATTGAAATGTGAGAATCCCTGCTAAGAACAAAGCAGAACCTAAGTATCGCTGTTTTGACGTTAGAAATTCTATAGTTAAAAAAACTGTGTCTGGTTATATTCATTCCTCTTTTTAAAACAAACGCTAAATTCTTTTTGCCCCATTGCTTTTATAAAAAAATATATATATCTTACCGTCTAAGAATTTGATCGCAGATTCGCTTCCAATCCAAGTTTTTTTACAAACCCGATCAATGACGTCACACAATCTAAGTCTCTGATGTTTGACATTACACAGAGGACGTCATCATGTCTTCCCTAACAACCACAGCCACAATGACGTCACACAATCTAAGTCTCTGATGTTTGACATTACACAGAGGACGTCATCATGTCTTCCCTAACAACCACAGCCACAATGACGTCACACAATCTAAGTCTCTGATGTTTGACATTACACAGAGGACGTCATCATGTCTTCCCTAACAACCACAGCCACAATGACGTCACACAATCTAAGTCTCTGATGTTTGACATTACACAGAGGACGTCATCATGTCTTCCCTAACAACCACAGCTACAATGACGTCACACAATCTAAGTCTCTGATGTTTGACATTACACAGAGGACGTCATCATGTCTTCCCTAACAACCACAGCCACAATGACGTCACACAATCTAAGTCTCTGATGTTTGACATTACACAGAGGACGTCATCATGTCTTCCCTAACAACCACAGCCACAATGACGTCACACAATCTAAGTCTCTGATGTTTGACATTACACAGAGGACGTCATCATGTCTTCCCTAACAACCACAGCCACAATGACGTCACACAATCTAAGTCTCTGATGTTTGACATTACACAGAGGACGTCATCATGTCTTCCCTAACAACCACAGCCACAATGACGTCACACAATCTAAGTCTCTGATGTTTGACATTACACAGAGGACGTCATCATGGCTTCCCTAACAACCACAGCCACAATGACGTCACACAACAGATAGATACACGATGTTTATCTTCATCCAGACACAGGAAACAAAGCCACAAACTCTTCGCTCGGTTGTTGTTGTTTTGTTTTGTTAATTAATTTATTTTGGAGAGGGGGGGGTTGGCTTCGTTCTGGGATCTCACGCGGTTTTTTGGTAAACCCAGTGCATGGCTATTCGGGTCAATTTTGCCCTGCATGGCTATTGGGGTCAATTTTTGCCCTGCATGGCTATTGGGGTCAATTTTTGCCCTGCATGGCTATTCCAGGTAAATATGTTAAAATAAAGATGTAACGGTCATCAACTGGCTGATAGACACAGACAAGATATTGTCAATCTATTGAACCAACTGATTCACATAGCAATGTTGAACCCTATACTTTACACAGGATCTCAAACGTTGGCAAGCCATGGCCAAAGTCGTAAGGTGTTCAGCCTTACAACAATGAAATAAAGAAGGGAAAAAAACATTTTATTTGAAATTCCACTAAGAAAACTTTTGAAAACTCATTTTTTAAAGATAACGTAACAGACGCCTAATGGAAAGAAATTCTATATACAGGAACAGACGCCTAATGAAAAGACATTCTATATACAGGAACTCAAACATTAAGACATTCTATATACATGAACTCAAACATTAAGACATTCTATATACAGGAACTCAAACATTAAGACATTCTATATACAGGAACTCAAACATTAAGACATTCTATATACAAGAACTAAAACATTAAGACATTCTATATACATGAACTCAAACATTAAGACATTCTATATACATGAACTCTAACATTAAGACATTCTATATACATGAACTAAAACATTAAGACATTCTATATACAGGAACTCAAACATTAAGACATTCTATATACATGAACTCTAACATTAAGACATTCTATATACATGAACTCAAACATTAAGACATTCTATATACAGGAACTCTAACATTAAGACATTCTATATAGATGAACTCAAACATTAAGACATTCTATATACATGAACTCTAACATTAAGACATTCTATTTACATGAACTCAAACATTAAGACATTCTATATACAGGAACTCTAACATTAAGACATTCTATATACATGAACTCTAACATTAAGACATTCTATATACATGAACTCTAACATTAAGACATTCTATATACATGAACTCTAACATTAAGACATTCTATATACATGAACTCTAACATTAAGACATTCTATATACATGAACTCTAACATTAAGACATTCTATATACATGAACTCTAACATTAAGACATTCTATATACAGGAACTCTAACATTAAGACATTCTATATACATGAACTCAAACATTAAGACATTCTATATACATGAACTCAAACATTAAGACATTCTATATACATGAACTCAAACATTAAGACATTCTATATACCTGAACTCTAACATTAAGACATTCTATATACATGAACTCTAACATTAAGACATTCTATATACATGAACTCAAACATTAAGACATTCTATATACATGAACTCAAACATTAAGACATTCTATATACATGAACTCAAACATTAAGACATTCTATATACAGGAACTCAAACATTAAGACATTCTATATACATGAACTCAAACATTAAGACATTCTATATACATGAACTCAAACATTAAGACATTCTATATACATGAACTCAAACATTAAGACATTCTATATACATGAACTCTAACATTAAGACATTCTATATACAAGAACTCTAACATTAAGACATTCTATATACAGGAACTCTAACATTAAGACATTCTATATACATGAACTCTAACATTAAGACATTCTATATACATGAACTCTAACATTAAGACATTCTATATACATGAACTCTAACATTAAGACATTCTATATACATGATCTCTAACATTAAGACATTCTATATACATGAACTCAAACATTAAGACATTCTATATACATGAACTCTAACATTAAGACATTAAGGTTAACATAAAAAACTGTTAAAATCTCCACTTTACTCACAGCTGTGCAGCACACATCCATTCTCACAGCTGTGCAGCACACATCCATTCTCACAGCTGTGCAGCACACATCCATTCTCACAGCTGTGCAGCACACATCCATTCTCACAGCTGTGCAGCACACATCCATTCTCACAGATGTGCAGCACACATCCATTCTCACAGCTGTGCAGCACACATCCATTCTCACAGCTGTGCAGCACACATCCATTCTCACAGCTGTGCAGCACACATTCATTCTCACAGATGTGCAGCACACACGCGTTATGTCATGTAGTGTTCTCCAAATCAACATAATGAGACATCTAAAGACACATTTGACCTAACCATTTGTTTTAATTGTCTAGTGAGCCAACTGTAGACACGTTTGACTTAACCAGTGGTTTATAGTGTATGATAAGACATCTCTGTACAGACTTTTGATATTAACATTAGTTTCAAACTGTCTAAATGGACAAACAAACTCAGAGATGAGTGAAATGCCTGGCAATGGGGAAAGTCGTTTTACTGTACTTCAATCAAATTTTGTTTTATCTTTACTCTGCCGCTCACGTTTTTTCTCGTCTATTTTCTGGTGAACTTGGGAATGTCTGGAAATAAATCTGTTGAACGTGGGAATGTTTTGAAATAAAATATTTGTGAAAGTTGGATATGGTTGAGATTTTCAATGCTTAACATGAAACCTTGGCAGTTTGACATGAAACCTTGGCAGTTTGACATGAAACCTTGGCAGTTTGACATGAAACCTTGGCAGTTTGACATGAAACCTTGGCAGCTTGACATGAAACCTTGGCAGTTTGACATGAAACCTTGGCAGTTTGACATGAAACCTTGGCAGTTTGACATGAAACCTTGGCAGTTTGACATGAAACCTTGGCAGTTTGACATGAAACCTTGGCAGTTTGACATGAAACCTTGGCAGTTTGACATGAAACCTTGGCAGTTTGACATGAAACCTTGGCAGTTTGACATGAAACCTTGGCAGTTTGACATGAAACCTTGGCAGTTTGACATGAAACCTTGGCAGTTTGACATGAAACCTTGGCAGTTTGACATGAAACCTTGGCAGTTTGACATGAAACCTTGGCAGTTTGACATGAAACCTAGGCAGTTTGACATGAAACCATGGCAGTTTGACATGAAACCTTGGCAGTTTGACATGAAACCTTGGCAGTTTGACATGAAACCTTGGCAGTTTGACATGAAACCTTGGCAGTTTGACATGAAACCTTGGCAGTTTGACAGAAACTCACGTACGTACAGACTTACGTGCGTTGAGACAAAAATTCTCACACTTTCAAAACTCAAACTCACACACATACATACATAAACTCACTTACACTAAAGTTTTCTTATTGTTGAAGTACAGTTTAAATCTTTAGGTTAGTATAGTTTTGATCTATGAGTTTGTACAATCTAGATATAATAGGTTTGAACAATTTTGATAAATAATTTGTACAAATTTGATTTTTTAGTTTTGTACAATTTTGAGCATAGTTTTATTTAAAATATAAGTTTCAACAATTGGGATATAAATAGATTTGAACTTTGAACTATTTTGATTCATGGGTTTGTTCAATTTTGAACTAGAGGTTGTACATTTGGAATTGGGTTGTATAGGTTCTACAATTTAGATCTGTAGGTTCGTGAAATTTGATCTCTAGACGGTAATTTAAATAACAAACTAAAAAGTAAGACAGAAGAAGTGATGGCACACACGAATCCCGGGTTTTCTAGTAAACAAAAGTTAATCCTTTGAAATGTGTTGATGGAAAAGATACAAAGACTTTTGTCATAACTAGAGTAACCTAGAGTTGATTTAGCATACTTGACCACTGTCCAGCCTCCTGCGACACAGTGGCTGCCAGATGTTAGTGTATGCATGACCAGTGTCCAGTCATCAGAAGTGACCACAGTTTTTGTTGCATCCTTGACCCCTGTCCACCGTTACCAGGCGAACGTGACGGATCAATTTGTTAGTGTTGTCCATCCAGTCGGTCAGATGTCCGGCTCTCTCCATCTTGGCTGATTTAACAAGATGGCCATTGGTCACTATACTTCTGCTGATGGATGATCGAAACTGTTGACACCAATGCGACCAAATGTTTACTTTGATATCGTCACACTCAGATCGTCACGAGATGTTGTTTACATATCAGTGGACTCAGGGAGGTTGAAACTGTTTATTTGACAGTGGACTCATGGAGGTTGAAACTTGACGTGTCAGCACAAGTCATCTGGTCTGAATCTCAAGACACTTAACTTCAGTTCTGTTGTTTCGGTGGACATACTATGACACACTGAGACTCACCACGACACACTGGGACCCACCATGACACACTGAGACACACCACGACACACTGAAAATAAACGGTGGATGGGTTGTGTCACGTGACCCAATCGTAAGGAGTGTATCTGTTGGACATGTAAGCATGATACGATTTTCTACTCACGCGAGATGTTCTACTCACGCGAGATGTTCTACTCACGCGAGATGTTCTACTCACGCGAGATGTTCTACTCACGCGAGGTGTTCTACTCACGCGAGATGTTCTGCTCACGCGAGATGTAGTGGGGCGTTGCCGTGTCATTACACACAGGAAATGACGCTGGTCCTTCTGCTCATGGGATGAAACTCGCTGATTAAAGGGACAGAACCGTGGAACAATGCGGTGAAAAATCAATTTTGACCGGGTCAAGAGTTTAAGAAAGATTCACTCATTGCACCTTTTTTCCATCTTCCACACCACTTCCCTTGCAACCTTTCTATCTATCAAACGCTGCCCTGCAACCTTTCTTTCCATGAGGATTGAAATATTCAAATGATTAAAATTTCAAGGTGGTGCTAGATTGAATATGTGGTTCTAGGGGCGAATAGGTGGTGCACTGGTAAACTCGCTCTCAATGGTATAAGATCTGGATATATGGTATTGTTAACTGTTTGTTGTTGTTGTTTTTCCTGGGTGGCCCAGTGTTTTCTGTGTACAGCTGCACGATGTGTTACGAGGTTAACATCCGGGTCATTTTCGGTAATGTGTAAGGAGAATAATATTTATTTTTGGTCACATAGTATATATTCTTACAACAAAATTGATATTATTATTATGCTTTTTATTCAGTTTTATTTGACAACTATCATATTAGGTGTCTTAACTTCGTATTATGATGGATTCTTCTTTATACAAACACGTTCAGCACTTGTTGAACAGAAACTAAAAGCCTTGTTCACAACTAGCTCAAAACGTTACAATCAAACAAGTTCAGCACTTACTATACAATAATTCAACGACACGTTTCAATCAAGCTGAAACAGTTAGAAGCGCTGTTTATTTCTGTGTCTTTATTTCCCCACCCTTACCCGCCCACCCTACCTGGCATGTTGATAAATGGCACACAATCCACGAATCGCGATCTAGAGAATTGTCGCCCTTAGGTTGTACAAGAAACAACAGAGCCCCATGCGATACTCAGCAGAAAAGACGGACGACACTCACGCTACCCACACGACACTCACGCTACCCACACGACACTCACGCTACCCACACGACACTCACGCTACCCACACGACACTCACGCTACCCACACGACACTCACGCTACCCACACGACACTCACGCTACCCACACGACACTCACGCTACCTACACGACACTCACGCTACCCACACGACACTCACGCTACCCACAGACATTATAGTACACAGGAGCTATAACTCAGTACTCCGAGACTTTGAAAGAATCTGAGACACATTCTCCCAAATGTCTTCTCGTCTGATATTCGTCTGATGCGTCCTTGGATTCTTTCATAACGCTACTCGCCTCCCTCCGGCCTCCTGTGAGTCCATCACCTCCTCCTGTATTGCCCTCCCTCACGTTCCAGCAACTATGCTATTCACAATTATTATTAGTACCGGCTGATGGTGACTCATGATGTCTTGAGGTCAAAGTCTCCGGCCACACAGCGGGTCCCAATCTATGAGTGGCCTGTATCCCTGATAACACACGCTGGGTCCCGACATCCACAAGTGTCTAACCCCTTTTTTCTCATTTAAGAAGTTGAATAGATACATGATAGTGATAGACTAAAACTTCTTCATTTTCAATCCATTTTGCCAACAGATCTTATAGGCTTTGTCATAATTAACTGGAAGTCTAATAATAGAAATATTGGGGCTATCTATATATATCTTTTTAAAGGACAAATTTCATAAAAATTTAATAAAAGATACGACTCAATATGTAAATGTAGGTATATTGAGAAAGATTTATCTTATCAGCTATAAATGTAGATATATTGAGAAGAATGTATCTTATCAGCTATAAATGTAGGTATAATGAGAAGAATGTATCTTATCAGCTATAAATGTAGGTATATTGAGAAAGATGTATCTTATCAGCTATAAATGTAGGTATATTGAGAAAGATGTATCTTATCAGCTATAAATGTAGGTATATTGAGAAAGATGTATCTTATCAGCTATAAATGTAGGTATATTGAGAAAGATGTATCTTATCAGCTATAAATGTAGGTATATTGAGAAAGATGTATCTTATCAGCTATAAATGTAGGTATATTGAGAAAGATGTATCTTATCAGCTATAAATGTAGGTATATTGAGAAGAATGTATCTTATCAGCTATAAATGTAGGTATAATGAGAAGAATGTATCTTATCAGCTATAAATGTAGGTATATTGAGAAAGATGTATCTTATCAGCTATAAATGTAGGTATATTGAGAAGAATGTATCTTATCAGCTATAAATGTAGGTATATTGAGAAAGATATATCTTATCAGCTATAAATGTAGGTATATTGAGAAGAATGTATCTTATCAGCTATAAATGTAGGTATATTGAGAAGAATGTATCTTATCAGCTATAAATGTAGGTATATTGAGAAGAATGTATCTTATCAGCTATAAATGTAGGTATATTGAGAAAGATGTATCTTATCAGCTATAAATGTAGGTATATTGAGAAAGATGTATCTTATCAGCTATAAATGTAGGTATATTGAGAAAGATGTATCTTATCAGCTATAAATGTAGGTATATTGAGAAGAATGTATCTTATCAGCTATAAATGTAGGTATATTGAGAAAGATGTATCTTATCAGCTATAAATGTAGGTATATTGAGAAGAATGTATCTTATCAGCTATAAATGTAGGTATATTTAGAAAGATGTATCTTATCAGCTATAAATGTAGGTATATTGAGGAGAATGTATCTTATCAGCTATAAATGTAGGTATATTGAGAAAGATGTATCTTATCAAATGTAGGTATATTGAGAAAGATGTATCTTATCAACTATAAATGTAGGTATATTGAGAAAGATGTATCTTATCAGCTATAAATGTAGGTATATTGAGAAGAATGTATCTTATCAGCTATAAATGTAGGTATATTGAGAAAGATGTATCTTATCAGCTATAAATGTAGGTATATTGAGAAGAATGTATCTTATCAGCTATAAATGTAGGTATATTGAGAAGAATGTATCTTATCAGCTATAAATGTAGGTATATTGAGAAAGATGTATCTTATCAGCTATAAATGTAGGTATATTGAGAAGAATGTATCTTATCAGCTATAAATGTAGGTATATTGAGAAGAATGTATCTTATCAGCTATAAATGTAGGTATATTGAGAAAGATGTATCTTATCAGCTATAAATGTAGGTATATTGAGAAGATGTATCTTATTAGCTATAAATGTAGTTATATTGAGAAAGATGTATCTTATCAGCTATAAATGTAGGTATATTGAGAAGAATGTATCTTATCAGCTATAAATGTAGGTATATTTAGAAAGATGTATCTTATCAGCTATAAATGTAGGTATATTGAGAAGAATGTATCTTATCAGCTATAAATGTAGGTATATTGAGAAAGATGTATCTTATCAGCTATAAATGTAGGTATATTGAGAAAGATGTATCTTATCAGCTATAAATGTAGGTATATTGAGAAGAATGTATCTTATCAGCGATAAATGTAGGTATATTGAGAAAGATGTATCTTATCAGCTATAAATGTAGGTATATTGAGAAAGATGTATCTTATCAGCTATAAATGTAGGTATATTGAGAAAGATGTATCTTATCAGCTATAAATGTAGGTATATTGAGAAGAATGTATCTTATCAGCTATAAATGTAGGTATAATGAGAAGAATGTATCTTATCAGCTATAAATGTAGGTATATTGAGAAAGATGTATCTTATCAGCTATAAATGTAGGTATATTGAGAAGAATGTATCTTATCAGCTATAAATGTAGGTATATTGAGAAAGATGTATCTTATCAGCTATAAATGTAGGTATATTGAGAAAGATGTATCTTATCAGCTATAAATGTAGGTATATTGAGAAAGATGTATCTTATCAGCTATAAATGTAGGTATATTGAGAAGAATGTATCTTATCAGCTATAAATGTAGGTATATTGAGAAAGATGTATCTTATCAGCTATAAATGTAGGTATATTGAGAAAGATGTATCTTATCAGCTATAAATGTAGGTATATTGAGAAAGATGTATCTTATCAGCTATAAATGTAGGTATATTAGGACGAATGTATCTTATGAGCTATTTGTTAATTCTTCGTTAATTTAAGACAGCTTATTGGGATTGAAAAGGTAAACAACAGTTTCGTAATTTTACTGTGCTAACAATTCTGAGTACATAGCGACTCGACTGTATTTATGCTTCAAAACATTGTTCCGCTAAAATGTTACCTAAAAATAGAACATTACTCATTGAGCTATGGCGTTTTCCGGTTTTAGAAATAACAAACCCTATACAAACCCTATACAAACCCTATACAAACCCTTTATAAACCCTATACAAACGCTATTCAGTCGGTTTATTCATAGATGGGATGAGAGGAAACAAAAGTAAAAAAATATTCTAGTGCCTGTAGGTACAACAATTTTCGCCTAACACTGTAATTTTTACATCCTTTATATCAGTGGTTCCCAAAGTGGTCCGTACGGACCCCCAGGGGTCCGCGGAGCCATTCAGGGGGTCCGTGGAAAATTAAAATTGATTTGGGGGTCCCTGGACAACGTCAGGGGTCCGCGCAAGGTTTAGTATAAAAATAATTAAATTATGTTCCTTTTGATTATTACCGAAATAAAATAAAGAACAATGAAAACTATAGTAGCGATTTTTAGGTCCTGAGTAAAATAAATTGGTTTGACCTAGAAACAAAAGTATAACAATATTTCCACAGCTGTGACCAATCAAAATGTTTGGTTTATTGAAAGTTTGATGCGTGAGAAAGGCGGAGACCCTACATGTAGGTCATAAAAATACAATTTTTAACGGAAATGACGATGATTGCAGGGTTGGGTAAATTTTGACGTGTCGGGAAGTTATATTTATCTAAAGCAGGAAGAATCAAGCTTTCCATTGATACCACATTTGATATGTTGGACGATACCAAATACAGGAATTGAGTCAGCAAAAAAAAACAAGTTTTACTTCTTCAAAATTCGACCAAACATTTTTGTAGGGTTAGCAAAATAATATTTTAAAATACTTTTTAATATGTAATGATATTTTTAAATGTAATTAACAATAAAAAGAATTGTTTTAGAAAACTAATAAATTAAAACATAGAAATACTTGAAACTTAGAATTTTTGGCCGATTTCTCAACCGCCCCCCCCCCTTTTCAAATTTTTAGATGACGCCAACTATTTAAGTTAATAAAAAACATGGCACGGTGTGAGACAGACTACCAAAAATAGTTTTATACAGCAACGCAATTATGCTGCTACATGCATAACTTGTCTACAACATAAAGTCTAAAAGAGTCACCCACGTAATCGATAATTTACTTTTATGTAATGCTGATGAGAAGTGTATAAACAAATTTTCCCATTCTTAGGCAAAGAAATTTAGTATTGTTAGTTGGAAGTTTTGATATAGTTGAATTTTGTATTGTTATCCAGATAGTGTACTTTTGAACGTATGTGAATAAAAGTGATATCTTTTGAATTATTTTTTCATTTTCAATATAGTAATACCTTAACGTTAATAAAAATAAAAAAAATAATTTAAAAAATGAAAATAAAAAAAATTGGAAGGAATCGTAAGTTTAAAAAAATAAATAAATAGAATTGTTTCCTTACATCTTACGTAAAATAATTCTAAAGGATTTTACTGCAGCGTTCCATTGAAAAATGTAATATTTAATAGTTAATTAAACTTTCAAATAAAACATTTTATATACAATTTTTCTTATACTTTTGTGCCCTTTTTAAATAGATGAGTGAGCGAAGAAAAAATGCAGACAGTACACACAGAGTACAGTGTTGAATATTTGAAGTATGTCTTTATTTCCTCACTAGGAAATAGTACTTTATCAATGTGTCTTTTGTGTAATAAAACTTTGTCGAATGATTCTATGAAACCGTCCAAGCTTAAGGAACATTTGATGAAAATCCAAAGTGATAAAACGATAAAGATATGTTTTTTTTTAAAGCAGTCAAAAAAAATATTTGAAAACCCCATCACTTCAACAATACATGGGGACAACATCTAAATGAGATGACGATGGACTGCGTGCGTCATATAATATTTATTTACTGATTGCAAAGTCTGGGAAGCCCAACACGATTGGTGAAGAACTTATTTTACCAGCTGTAAGTGAGGTGATAAGCACTGTGTGGCACAAACCAGCTTTCGACTTCCCAAAAAGAATTCCACTTAGCAATAATTCAGTCCAAAGAAAGATTGACGAAATGGCTCAGTGTGTTCAAAATTCTTTGTATGAGTACTTTAAAAATTCTGAATTTTCCCTACAGCTTGAGGAGTCAACTTTACTAGGAAACGAGGCAAATGTAAAACTTGTAAAAGAAGAACAATTTTGCCAAGAACTGTTGTTTTCTAAATGTTTGGAAACCGATACGAAAGGAGATACGTTATTTACTGAATTAAAAAGATTTTTCGATGAAAAAGCTGTACCCTTGACTAATATCATTTCTGTTACTACTGACGGTGCTCCGGCAATTGTTGGAAGATACCGGGGCTTTCTGGCATACTTAAAAGAAGCTGTACCAAATGTATGTTCAGTGCATTCATCGACATCATTTAGTCGCAAAAAGTCTTAGTGAAGTTTGCATGGATCACTAGATTATGTCATTAGAGCAGTTAATAAAATCAAAAGGAATGCCATCAATGAGAGATTATTTGCTAAACTTTGTTTAGAAAATGATGAAGACTATAATCATGTACTACTTCACACAGAAGTACGTTGGTTATCTAAAAGTGCATGTTTAAATCGATTTTATGCTCTCTTTGATTCAGTGCTGGAATTCGTGGAAGGCAAAGACAATGATTTGAGACAAAATTTAATTACCTCAAAAAAAAATTAATAATAATAACATAGCCTACATGACAGATTTATTTGCCAAATTTAATGAAACTAATATGAAACTACAAGGTGACCAAATAAATTTAATCAAAACTAAAACCGTATTATCTGCTTTTGTTGCATAAAATTTTCTGTGAAATCAAAATTTGGGGAGAGGAGAATGTTCTCATTTTCAAAATCTTTCGAAATTGCAAAATAGAGATGAAGACGTGCTTGCCTACTGTCAACACTTAACGGCTCTTCTTGCAGACCTGAACAAAAAATTTGAAGACATTCTTCGCATGGATATTCCCGACTGGGTGTTGAACCCTTTTGCTGGGGAACAAACTCAGATCCCAGACATAGATGACTCCATACTAATACAGGAGCTACTTATTGAACTATCCACAAATGAGGAACTTAAAGCAATGTTTGAAGAACGATACCACAAATTCTGGTTACAAAAAGAGATCCCAATTTTATATCCTGCATTATGGGTTATTGTACAGAAGTTGTTGACTGCTTTCCCGTCTACCTATTTGGTAGAACGTGGATTCAGTGCCGTAATGAACCTCATCACAAACAAAAGAAACCGGCTAGCCATTAGTGTGCGTGGAGATTTGCGATTGTTACTCACAAACATTGAGCCGGACATAAATAGACTCATAAAATCTCATCAAGTTCAATCAAGTCATTATTTTTTTTAAAATTTTAAACAAAAGTTATATTTAAATTAATTAATCTTCAACACAATGTTTTTTTTTAATTAGTGAATTTGTATACCTTGCATTTATGTAGCGTTTTCATTTGGGGGTCCGTGGGACATTTTTGAATGTAAAAGGGGTCCACGGGTAAAAAAAAGTTTGGGAACCACTGCTTTATATTAACTCGTGGTGTCTGCTTGCTTGCGTGCCGAAAAAACTTTGGATCGATTTTCAACCCACTTCCTCGTAAGCTAGCAAGCTAAAATTTTGCAGGCAGGCTCTTGCCGATGATAAAAATAATGTATCAAAATTTCAGACAAATCGAATGTACCGTAATTAAATTAATGAATTTTTACATTATCTTTATTTGTCTCTATGTAACATGTTAACTTTTTTTTGCTATAGTGTCGTGGTGCGTATTATATTGAACAACCATTCCTGTCGCGCAATAAGGTGCGTATTTTATTGACAACACTTTTTATAAACATATTTCTGATGGGTGCACATTATATTAAACATGTTTTACGACACATAACTACAATTTTGTATTTTTGGATGGTCTTGCGCTGCGTATTATAATGAACATTCTTTTAGTTATGTCGCGTTCATAAAGGATTTCTAGTAAAAAAAACTTGTCTTTTTACGGGTTTTTTAAATTTAATATTATATTGGTTCGTTGAAAAGGAAATGACGCACTAATTTTGGTTCATGTCAATGACGTCATTTTTTAAAACAGTCCCATAACAATACCAGCTCCTCTTATCTTGAGAAACAGATAGACCTGTGGAGACATCAGGAGATGTTGTTATACTGAAATATGAAATCATGGATTTATCTCTAGTCGAGTTTCTGCTTAAAAATTTATCGTAAATAACCGGAAACATAGATAAAACATAAATAATACATTTATCGTAAATAACCAGAAACCAGTGGCGTAGCGAGGGGGGGGCAGGGGGGACATATGTCCCCGGGCGCCACGTTAAGGGGCGCCAAAATGAGTATTAAAACTCATTATTTAATTGTGTTTTGATGTAAACTATTGTATCCCAAATACGTTTGCAAGATTGAATTTTGGAGCTCCGAAAATATATTCATTAAAAATCATTTGGCAAGCAGGATTTTGGCGCCCCCATTGACCGTTAAGGGGCACCATTCTACTCATAAATAAATGACACATCCACAATGTGGGAATTCTAATGGCGATTTTAAAAAAAAACTGGGAGAGACTGGGGGAGAGAGTAGGGGAGCAGTAAGAGACAAAGGCGATTCTATTAATAGAACAGAAAGAGACGACACTAAAAGCAACCAAAATGATCAAGACAAGAAAAAGGAGTGGCTTAAAGCAGTAGTTCTCAACCTGTGGTCCGCGGACCACTAGCTGTCCGTGAAGATGTGCCAGGTGGTCCGCGAGCAAAGCATGAAATTTACGCACTGTAAGATTCATCAAGAAGGACTAACAAGTAAAAGAATTAACGCAGACTTAAAATATATTTTTGATCTGGCTAAATAGTTTTAAACTTTTATCAAGTCTCGTCCATTAAATTCTCGTCTCTTATATTTCTTATGTTCGAATATGAATCTTGAACATTAACAGTTACTGATGTATACTGAAGTTCACTGGTTATCAGACTGTTTGAATAACGTGACGATGTTCTGGCTTACTTGGCTGAAACTTTTGAAGAACTCAATAAACTTAATTCAACTCGGCAAGGAAAGCAGACACATTATATTACTCTCAGTGACAAAGTGTCTGCTTTTACCAAAAAGCTTGATCTTTGGAAAAGAAGATTATTTCAAGGTAACTTTGAGATGTTTGATCTATTATACGAAGTCACCGAGAAACCAGAAAATTTTCAAATAAAAAAAACAACTGTTGATAAATTTGATTTCTGGTCATATTCGATCAATGCAGGCCCAATTTTAATTCTACTTTTGTGATTTTTAACGTTCAGTGGTTTGTCGTGGGTTTCCAGTCCTAATCTCGTACACATTGTCTCATCAAATAAAATTACCAACATCGCAATTAAACCAATTCATTGAACTGACTAGCAATACCACTTTTAATATGTTGCATCAGAAAGTGGGCTTAATGAAATTTTGGAGTACTCCGAGCTGTCTCAGATAGCTTTTAAAATACTTTTACCCTTTGCTACTTTGTGAAAGTGGATTTTCTGCATTGCGTACAATAAAAACAAAACATCTTTCGTACTAAATAAACTAATATAGCAGCCTTTTTAATACAAACTACTGTTTATGACTTAAAGTTTTTTTTATAGTTATTAAGTACAATTAAATAAGATTATTGTAAGACTAATATAAATGACATTTGTTCTTTACAAAAGAAAGCCATTACAATATTGTTTTTGGAGCACGCAAAACGTAGCATATTAGTATAGTTTTACTAACTAACATGTATACTACTTATCTATCAATAATCTTCTGTATAGAAGGAGCGTGTGCAACAGATAAGATATACACAGTATAATTAGATTTAACTTTCCAGCTCAGCAGTAGCACAATTTTGAGTAGTGGTCCGTAGCTAAGACACACATTTTTCAAGTGGTCCTTGAATCTCAAAAGGTTGAGAACCACTGGGTTACAGAAGGTCTCTCCTCTCAAGGGATTGTGTCGGTATTCCAAAGCAAGTTGGATTCCTTTTATATGAAACATCAGACACTGCCTCTCTTTCCTGTCTCTCTGTGATCAAACTTGATCAGTATGGTCCACTGTTAGAAAAGCACTTATAAGATTCCCGAGAAAATCCAGGTTCAGTATCTTATTTATACAGGAAATACAAAATGAATTAATCCACCTACTTTCATCGACTGTAAGGAATCAGGGCACGGGTTCAAAATAGCGACTGTCAAAACAGCGACCGTCATAATAGCGACTTCAAAATAGCGACTGTATCAAAACAGCGACCGTCATAATAGCGACTTCAAAATAGCGACTGTATCAAAAGAGCGACTGTCATAACAGCGACTTTACCGCATAGCTATTCTTGTCCAACCGTTTACCTAACACAGTGGTTCCAATCTTTTTTGACAAATAGACCCATTTTCATTGTCTAAACTTACTTAAGGACCCTAGTGAAAAAACTACATAAATGCATAGTAACAAATAAACACTCCAAAAATAGCAACATTTTTATGAAGTATTAATTGAAATTAAAAATTGTGTTTAAAATAAAATTTAAAACAATTAACTTATACTATATATACACGCATTCATTCAAATACACATATCTGCTCAGTAAAATTGAAATTTGAATCATGGTTACCCGGGCAGCTTTTGTTTAACAATATTGACAGCCCCCTTCCCTTGTCAAAACGTCCTGTGGTCAAACTGTCCGGGGTTACATAATGACATGTTACGAAGGCTAGACTAAGTGACGACCACGGACCCCGTGTTATGGAGAAGGTAAATAAAAGGATTGGGGCTGAGAGAATGTAGGTACCTTTATAAAGGACTATCTGACCACATTGCCTTGGGGTGGGGGTGGAGTTGGATAGGTTTGGAAGGACTTGCTACCTCAGAGGAGTGGTGCATTTAACACAATCATGAATTCGCCCTTAATGTTGATTGGTTTTCAGTGTATACTTTTTAGTGTTAAATTAAACGTTGAAAAAAAGCGTGTAATAACTATTTCATGCCGTTTTTAACTTTTAATAGATAATAATATTTAACTATATTATTTTTATTTATTTTTTAAATTAGAAAAAAACAACAACAATTTTACGAGTAAAAACGAAAAGGGTCGAAACATGCGGGGATCAAAAAGTTCTGAAGTCGAACTGTCTCTAGCTTAAAAAAGCACACACACGCCACCTCTGCCCCTACCACCGCAATCCCCCTCAATTAATTGACTGCATCTATGTTTGTTAATCTCTATCGAGCTTTCTGCAAAATATATTTGACTGAAGTAATAGCAGTTATCATTTTTTTTACAGAAATAAAAAAAAATGTGTCCCGAAAATGTGTATACACTCTTTACAACACCAATATTTATTTATACACAACCCCAGTTGATTGTATTTAATTTTCTATTGTCCCTTCTGTACAAAAACCTACATGGCTTATCATGTCTTACTTTCTTGATTTTATAAACCCCATTGTAGGCTAGGCACAGTAAGTTTTTCAAAAAGTTTTTCAAACATTATCACAAACAAAAGAGAAAAGTCGCTATTTTGATACAGTCGCTGTTATGATGCAGTCGCTATTATGACGGTCGCTGTTTTGACAGTCGCTGTTTTGATACAGTCGCTATTTTGAAGTCGCTATTATGACGGTCGCTGTTTTGACAGTCGCTATTCTGCCCGGATGCCAGGAATCAGCTGTTGAGTGAAATCAGAAAAAAGAAGTACTACAGTATCTTACTTGACTCAACACCCGATTTAAGACACCGGGAATAGCTTTCTCAAGTCATCAGATTTGTGGATGTGGACTTTCAAACTAAAAAAGAAACCATCAAAGAATCATTTTTAGGTTTTATCCAGATACATTCCAAAGACGCAGCAAGCATTGAAAGAGTTATCGTAGAGAAACTGGAATCTAATAACATACCTCTAGCCGACTATCGGTCACAATGTTATTACTATGATGCTGTAATGACTGGGCATATATCCGGCCTTCAGCAGCGAATATGTGCCAGAAATCACAGAGCATTGTTCATCAACTGTGAAAACCACAGCTTAAACTTACCAAGAGTACACTCAGCTAAACAGGATCCAGTTGTTATCACGTTTTTGGAACAGTTGATAGTATAAATTTGTGTTTTCTCTCGTTCAACAATTCGTTGGGAAGAATTAAAAAGAGTTGTGCCAATCACAATGAAGAGGGAGTCCGAAACACGTTGAGGGCACGATCAGAAGCTGTTAAAGCAATTTATGAAGGACTAGATTTCACTAGATGAACTGGTAGAGCTGTTGGAAAAATTATCAAAACAAAAATATGACTCCTGACACGAGAAGTGATGCAGAAGCTTTGCTGGCAGGTATATTAAACTTTAAATTCCTAGTTTTGTTAAATTTCTGGAACACCATACTTGGGAAAATTGATCGTTTCCAGAAACGGTTGCAGAATCCTACTATGAATTTCAAGGAAGCAGCATCTGATCTTGAATCGCTTGAGCAAGAAATTGTCAACATTCGTGATAATTTGAGCCAGGTTGCGGTAGATAATGGAAAGGAAGATGCACAACTTTGGGAATCGAGGTTGACAGAAATATTACACGACATCGGAGGATGCCTGGAGAATTAACAAGAGATGCAGGACTTTCTGCAGAAGAAGAATTGCACGTGATATGAACAGTGTAATTGATAGACTCCAACGGGAGATATCAATACGGTTTTTACATCTAAAAAAATCGAAACAAATTTGGATTTTTACTAGACGTCAAAACTCTTCTTGCTGAGACAAAAGTCGATACACTTCGTTAAAATTGCTTTGATTTTGCTAATTTATACGACACTGACGTCAATGGTCACGACTTGTGCACAGAAATCAGAGACTGAAAAATGCTTCTCAGTACCCGGACTGAAGTTCTATCGGAAACTCATTTGGATGTTCTAGGTTTTATTGTTTCATATGGATATGACTTATTTCTGAGTCAAGCGCATTTCACTTCAAATATTTCTAACAATTGCTGTTTCAACTGAAAGCTGTGAGCGGTCCTTCAGCAAACTGAAGCTTATTTTTTTCTTATTTACGTGCTTCCATTGGAAAAGATAGTCCGAGTGATCTTGCACTCCTTAGCATCAAAAGAGAAACACTTGAGAATATTAATTTTGACAACGTGATTGACGAGTTTGCGACAATCAAATTAAATCAAGGAGAATCAATTTTTTGTAGACTATGTCTAATCGTATAATTAGTAGAGTATTTTTTTCAAATAAATTGTTTACAATCGTATAGATAATTATTAGTCTGTATTCTATTTCGTTAAAATACTAGAAGCTTCGAAAATGAACTATATAAACCGTAAAATTTCAATTTTTTCTTGGGGGCTCAGTGAATCTTTCGGTCCGACAAGGGGCGCCGATTTTGTGTCATGTCCCCGGGCGCATATGACCCTAGCTACGCCACTGCCAGAAACATACATTTAACAAATAAAAAATTGATCGCAAATAACCACAAACATACATAAACATAAATAACTAACAAAACAAAGAGCAAATATGTCTATTTAATTCAATTATATTATCATTTTTTAGTAACTATCTAGTCAAGCCTTGATTTAACCAACTAGTAAAGTTAAGTTGTTTCGTTTTATTTTTCTAGTAGAACCTTGATTAACCGAACTTGAAATTGCGACGGCCCAGTTTTGACACACTTCATAGACATCATCCCTACCCACTTGTCTCTAGAAACAGAGACCCCCGGGGGGCAGGGGGGGGATGAGAAAAGGAAAATGTCGCCCTACGCTACAAAACAATTATTTAGGTTTAAATAGTTTTTATTTATTTTTTAAATACATTTCCCACAGACACAACAATGACAGCGATTCGTTATAAGCCATGTCCCCCTTATATTGGACTCGCCCAATCATTTATATTTAGAAAATGCTGAGGAATACTTTTGTTTTCAAGGAATTTTTCAAAGTGCTCGATCTTCATATGAATTCGTTTGTTTTGTTTTTCCAAATTGTATGTCAACTGAACGTGTTTGACGTGATATTTAAGTTTTATTTTGTTTAAAGTGTACGATCTTTATGTAAGTTTGAATACAAAAATTGGGGGTAGGGGGGGTATAAAGGTGGACATAGAAAAGATGTTGGGTTTAGATGTCTATGTGTATGTGTTCATATTTATATGTGTTCACTTGTGTATGTGTTCACATGTGCATGTGTTCACATATATATGTGTTCACATGTGTATGTGTTGACATGCGTATGTGCCTGGCGAGACGCTGGTCAACAATATGGCAAGTGCCAGAGTGAAATCGCCTCTAAACTTTTAAAACTGTGGCAAAGATCCCCTCATCCCCCCTCCCCTCCCCCACACTGGATGATTTGTTTATGTACCAGACAACAACTGGATTAAGGTTAGCTCCGTTGCAAACGGAAGTTGGTCAAATTTATCCATGACCAACTTAAGACATCTCGGGTCGCCAAAACCAGGTCGTGCACTTTAGAGGACGTGGCCATTAGTGGCGCCCCCAAAACCCCGCCCTGCCCATTGCTGTTACAAGATGTGATGTCGGAGTTGTTGTCACATTTGTCAACTGAAACTTGGGGGGTGGGCGGCGGGGGGTGGGGGGGGGGACTTTGATCTTTTGGGGTCATGACCTGAACACGACAGGTCAAACCTTGGGGAGGGTGTGGGGGTGGGAGGTATGGACTCAATGGTAGGTGTGGGGTGGGGGTGGGGGTGGGAGGTATGGACTGAATGGTAGGTGTGGTTTCCCATGCTTAAAATGTCGTATTGTGTTACACCGAATTCGGTTTACTGTAGAAAATGTCAAATTTCTTTGGATAAATAATGTTTACCACAGGAAAGTAATGATGTGTGGGTGTATGTGGTTTAACATACAAAAGTATCGAATTATCGAATGTGTGTTTCAGATATGGTTTAACGTAGCAAGAGAACAACTCCTATTCTGCATTATTCCAAAATCACGATAGACTGTGGTTTATTTCTGCATTAACCCAAACGCTTTTGTTTTCATTTCAACGAGGTATTTTACAAAACATTCACTGCTCGCACTTTCATCAAATTCCCGAGGGCTCTCTCGTCGGATTAAACATCTCGTGTTCAATGGGCATATTGCCCACGGGACATTAGTTGCCCTCAGCTGTGTTATACGATTGTTTAATACAGGGGTTCCTAACCAGTGGTGTATGCATTGAGGGTGCATGAGCAGGTTCCAGGGGGTGCATGAACCATTAAGAGAAAGAAGAAAAAAGAAAAAGAGGAAGAAAAAAAAGAAAGAACAACTGATAATCTTAAAATCTAAACCATAAGCAAGGCATGCCGCGTTAGAGGGCACCCATTTACAACCTCTTTTTATTTTATTTTTCGTTCGCGCATCGTTCTGTGCATGTCGAAAATTGACGGAAAAACTTTTTCGCAAAATGAACGGTTCGCTCTACGTGTTCCTCGGAATCTCGTGTTTTACGTCACAGTTTTCTAAAAATAATTTAATTTTGTCATCAAATACGTCAGATATATGTCTTCCGGTGACCCTCTAACTGTTTTGAGAGGATGTAAACGTTGGGATTTTTTTTCCTTCACTTTTATTGCTCGGTACGCTGCAAAGGTCTTAAAAACGTTAATTGTAAGCCATTATTCGTCATTGAAACCTAAAATCTTAAGTTGAGCATACATTTCCGGACATTAAAAACATCAACTTCGTCAGTTAAAAATTTGCCTGTGACTGGTATGACTTTCCGATTGTCATCACCCCCTCAAAATCGTTAATAAATAATAATTTTTAAAAAAAGAGAGAGAGATGGAACACAAAAGCCTCAGTGCTTCCTCTGTGGAAAAATCCTGTGCAATGACAACATGAAGCCTGTTAGACTCCGAGAGCACTTGAGAAAGTCCATCCATCCAATTCCAAGGACAGTGTTGAGGTCTTCAAGCAGAAGAGAGCTCGCTTCTTGACCTCAGGTACCTTGCCCAAGCTTGGATTTTCTTTGTCACAGAAACCTGCACTGGAGGCATCATTCAAGGTTGCATATCTTATTGCAAAGAACAAGAAGCCCCACACCATTGGAGAACTTTGGTGAAGACTTGTGCTCTGGAGATGGTGGAATTGATGTGTGGTCACCAGCAGAGGAAGCAGGTTGAGAAAGTTCCTTTGTCCAATGACACTATTCATTCCAGGATTAGTGACATGGCTGCAGACATTCTGGATCAAGTCTTGTGCGAGTCTTGTGCGAGATGAGAAGCAGTACTTTTCCATTTAGCATACAGCTGGGTGAATCCACTGATGTAGCACAATGCAGTCACATTCTTGTATTTCTGAGATATGTTCTCAGTGGATTGCTGAAGGCGGAATTTCTCTTTTGTAAGCCTCTCCTAGCTACTACCAAAGCAGCTGATGTGGTGCCGCTAGTCAGGCCATTCTTCACTGAAAACCAGTTTGACTGGACTTCAAGAATTTCTTCAATTTGCACAGGTGGTGCTCCCTCCATGCTCGGTAATAAGTCAGGATTTTCAGCACTGGTAAAGAAAGAAGTTTAAGATATTGTCACTACACACTGTATCAGTATCCTTCATCGTCAGGCCCTGTCATGCAAAACTCTACCTCCAACCTTGAAGTCAGCTCTTTCTACTGCAGTCCAAGTTGTAAAGTTTATCCGCTCACATGCCTTGAACCACTGCCTCTTCAAGTTGTTCTGTCAGGAGGTGGTCTCTGAGCATGAAGTTCTGCTCTACCACACTGAGGTGCGCTGGTTGTCCAGGGGCCGGATACTTTCTCGGTTAGTAGAACTGAGAGTGGAGCTTGCCATTTTCTTGCGAGAAAAGGAGAGTGACCTTACTGACAAGTTTGACTGTCCAAATTTAATTCATTACTTGGCATACCTGGCTGACTTCTTCACCATCTTGAATGAGTTGAACACATCTCTCCAAGGACCTGCTGTGACTATAATGGATACTACTGAGAGATCGCAAGCCTTCCTTAACAAAGTGCCACTATTCCAACGACGACTAGAAAAGTCCAACTTGGCCAACCTTCCACTCGTGGATGAAGTTGTAATATCTGGTGCAGAAGGAAGCACTGAGGGATCACTGCCTGACAACATCAAAAGGGGAAATTTCAGAGCACCTGTCAACATTGCAAAGGCCCTTTGATGGGTATTTCTGTCAAAAATTGCTAGGAAAGGCACTTTGGATTCGCAATCCTTTTCTCTATGACTTGGACAACATTGATGACAGTAACTTTGCTAAATATGACCTGATTGATTTGAGAACCAGAGAAGTACTGAGGAGTGTCTTCAATTGCAATACCTTGATTGAATTTTGGTGCGCCCAGCTGGATTCCTACCCACAACTAGCCAAGAGGGCAGTACTGACTCTCCTTCCATTTGCCACAACCTATCTCTGTGAAGCAGGATTCTGCACACATTTGACGATTAAAACCAAGGAAATGAATAAGTTGAATGCAGAGGATGACATGAGAGTTGCTTTGTCCAAAACAGTCCCCAGATTTAAATCGCTGATTGATCATAAGAAGCAGCAGAGCTCTCACTAAATTCCATGTTGCCTATGGTCAAAACTGTTGTGTTCCTAAAATAAACATAGTTTATTATGCATTTTCTGCAAGTTTCACGAGGGGGTGTATGAACTTTTTTGGGCATCTGAAGGGGTGCATGGACCCCAAAAGGTTAGGAACCACTGGTATAGTACATGACTACAAACAAACAACGGTTTGTACCTGCTCCACCCCACTCCCCCTTTTCAGCCCCGCTGTTGATATTTCTTGTTGTCTTCATGGCACCACCACGGCAGTCACCAAGCGGGGAGGGGAGGTAATCAGACCATGTTTTCTTCTGAAGACATTTTCCCCATCTCTGATTACCTCCCTTCCATCAACCTTCCATTTTAATTATATGATACACTCTCCCTCAGCGTTGAATTATATTTTTTTTAAAAATAATCCCACACTTAAGCACAATTGCTAGTTTCGTATTTCGAACGCTTCCAAGCCGCCACGTGATCGGGCGATGAACTTCCAAGTCGTGTCCCTAAAAGTGCGGGATAGACTTTTGTGACATGCGCGCACTTTCCAACAGTACAAAACCTGCCGCCAACGCGAGCGTACGCACTCTTAACGGGCCTGACATGAGTCCATCAGCACTTTTAACCTGGCCTGCTCCAGTGCCACGGGTCTCCAGGTCACCTGTACTCTAGGACCTTTACTTCTAGAACAGGTCAGGACTTCACCCTTGTCTGTCCGCCTGCTGTCCTCAGACGGACAGTCTGTTGGCACGGCGAGCGCGTCAGCAGCAAACTTTTGGTTTTGTGCCGGGGTCAGAAACCGTATCTGTTGGTGCGCCATGTCCGCGGGATATCGGAGAGCTGGCCGACTCACTAACTGTGTTGTTGAAAGTGAAACTCCGGGCAACAATATCAAATCTTGGTTTGAATGGTTGTTTTGGAACTATCAGCATATCGCGTCTGTGCAGAAGCGTAACTTGTTTTTTCTTGCCCTTGGCTAATTTATTTTTTGGCGCCCTATTAAGAAATAGGGAAAATACTAAATCATACAGAATATATATTATTGATTATTGAATGATTAGCCCTCGACGCCCTTGCCAAATGCCCCGATGCCAAGTCGTTGTTACGCCTCTGCGTTGCCATTCTTTGGGATGTTTATCAAGGAGATCAGGAGATGTTTGAGGATAAATTCATTATTGAAATATGGTGAGTATTTTTATTATTTATTTTTTATATTCCAAGCATTTTGTAGCGTGTTCGTAATTTAAGGCGTGTAATCAGCTGTTATTTGAGTAGAGCTATCGAATGTTCTATCATCTACCTCACTAATATGGTCATCTAGAGTTATTTGAGGTGAGGTATCCCATGTACCATTATCCACCTATTATCCACCTCAGACAATATGGACATGTATAGTTTGGTTTCACTATTCGGGTTGGTAGCCAATCAGATTTATCTCTGTGTTTCTAGTGTACTACATAAAAAAGATTGCGCCTGCTCGCACTGACTACGAACAACATCAACAGTTACTACCCCCCCCCCACCCCAGGCCAACTCTTCTTGTCTGACATTTTTCTAGAAGTCATTTTGGCTGATATTTTTCTAGAAGTCATTTTGGCTGATATTTTTCTAGAAGTCATTTTGGCTGATATTTTTCTAGAAGCCATTTTTGCTGATATTTTTCTAGAAGTCATTTTGGCTGATATTTTTCTATAAGTCATTTTAGCTGATATTTTTCTAGAAGTCATTTGGCTGATATTTTTCTAGAAGTCATTTTGGCTGATATTTTTCTAGAAGTCATTTTGGCTGATATTTTTCTAGAAGTCATTTTGGCTGATATTTTTCTAGAAGTCATTTTGGCTGATATTTTTCTAGAAGTGTTTTTGGCTGATATTTTTCTAGAAGTCATTTTGGCTGATATTTTTCTAGAAGTCATTTTGGCTGATATTTTTCTAGAAGTCATTTTGGCTGGTATTTTTCTAGAAGTCATTTTGGCTGGTATTTTTCTAGAAGTCATTTTGGCTGGTATTTTCCAAAACTGTAATAAAATTGTAGGCACGTCATCCCTGTATGTTTAAATATTTGTTTTGTGTTAAAATGATCCTCGTAAAAACTAATAGAACATTTCGCCTCACTGAGAAGGTATCAGCGAGTTGTTAGTACATGGGTCTTTGATCAGGGGCGTCATGGACAAGGGGAGGGGGGAGCTGGCGACAAGATGTGACAGAATTTATAGAAGTTTTATTTAAAGTTACCCTTTTGATGTGACGTCACATTTCTTCAACCCCCCTCCCTCCCCCTCGTCACGCATCGTCACAAAAGTGTGACCCCCCTCCCCCCCCTAGGTGCGTGACGTCATTTATGGACGGCCCCTAAGTTAGAGTTATTCTTGGGGTTATCGTTAGGGTTATTGTTAGGGTTATTGTTAGGGTAATTGTAAGGGTAATTGTTCGGGATATTGTTAGGGTTACTGTGAGGGTAATTGTTAGGGTTATTGTTAGGGTTATTGTAAGGGTAATTGTTAGGGTAATTGTTAGGGTTATTGTTAGGGTAATTGTTAGGGTTAAGGTTCCGATTATTGTTAGGAGGTGCAGTCCTGCAAAAATGTTAAGAACTGCTGTGTTACTGTACTCTTTGTTTGTGAGATTCCCCGTGGTGACAGGATGAGAGATAAACACGCGCACTTTTAGTTAGTGGCGCACTTTTAGTTTGTGGCGCACTTTTATTAGTGGCGCACTTTAAGTTTGTGGTGCACTTTTAGTTTGTGGCGCACTTTTAGTTAGTGGCGCACTTTTAGTTAGTGGCGCGCTTTTAGTTAGTGGCGCACTTTTAGTTAGTGGCGCACTTTTAGTTAGTGGCGCACTTTTAGTTAGTGGCGCACTTTTAGTTAGTGGCGCAGTTTTAGTTAGTGGCGCACTTTTAGTTAGTGGCGCACTTTTAGTTAGTTAATCTCCCCATCAAATATGATGTTAACACTCGTTGTTAGTCTCCCCATCGTACAGAATATCAACTTATCTTATCTTATCTTATCTTATCTGTTTACAGAAGCTCCTTCTATACAGAAGATTATTGCGTCCTGCGCTTTTCTAACAACGTTAGTGACATACAACGTTAGTGACATACAACGTTAGTGACATACAACGTTAGTGACATACAACGTTAGTGACATACAACGTTAGTGACATACGACGTTAGTGACATACGACGTTAGTGACATTTTGTCAACTGACATTTAGCTTTCAATGTAAATCCATTTTTGGTTTCGATTGTTTCACCAATCATTCGATGTGTTGATTTCAGCAACTTCACTTTTGAAAATTATTGCGTCAAGAATGAATGTTTACTTCTATAGCGCTCATATATCCAACCTAGACTAGAATGTTTACTTCTATAGCGCTCATATATCCAACCTAGACTAGAATGTTTACTTCTATAGCGCTCATATATCCAACCTAGACTAGAATGTTTACTTCTATAGCGCTCATACTATCCAACCTAGACTAGAATGTTTACTTCTATAGCGCTCATATATCCAACCTAGACTAGAATGTTTACTTCTATAGCGCTCATATATCCAACCTAGACTAGAATGTTTACTTCTATAGCGCTCATATATCCAACCTAGACTAGAATGTTTACTTCTATAGCGCTCATATATCCAACCTAGACTAGAATGTTTACTTCTATAGCGCTCATATATCCAACCTAGACTAGAATGTTTACTTCTATAGCGCTCATATATCCAACCTAGACTAGAATGTTTACTTCTATAGCTCTCATATATCCAACCTAGACTAGAATGTTTACTTCTATAGCGCTCATATATCCAACCTAGACTAGAATGTTTACTTCTATAGCGCTCATATATCCAACCTAGACTAGAATGTTTACTTCTATAGCGCTCATATATCCAACCTAGACTAGAATGTTTACTTCTATAGCGCTCATATATCCAACCTAGACTAGAATGTTTACTTCTATAGCGCTCATATATCCAACCTAGACTAGAATGTTTACTTCTATAGCGCTCATATATCCAACCTATTAGCAGGCTCGTTGCACTTTGATGTTTAATGTTAAATACTCAAACTCAGTGGCGTAGCAAGAGAGGTGCGGTGGGGGCGTCCGCCCCGAGCGGCACACATTGAGGGGCGGCATTTGTAGGTAGTTGAAAAGTATAGCCATTTCCGACAACCGCCTTTTTTATTTTGAAGGGGGAAAACCAGGTGAAAAAAATATTCGTAATTTCGAGTCTTAATTAACGGGTCACACAACATTTGTTTGATTAACATAGTGGTTGTTATAACTAACGCAAACCCGTTCAAAAATTTAAGATCGCTTCAAAAAGGTATCGATTTGTTTGAAAAATTACACAGATGACGCTTTTATGTGAAAACTACACACAGAAACACATCACCGCTGGGCCGAATGGTGGAATTTCGACATGTGCAGAATGTTGTGCGAACAAGTTTAACTATTAACTATAATTGTACTGTACAGCAATTACCACGTTGTCAGTCATCAGTCATAATACTTGATTGCACACCAGACCGAAGTCACCAATAACAGATGTCACGTACAATTAGCTATGTAAGCCCAGGAGGTGGATATTCTGAAGTAATTCATGAGCACTTCATACGTTTTCTAGAAGGGGAAGGAAAAAACTGGACAACACCTGCTTGATGTCTTACTGTTGAAAGAAACAAAAAGTCAGTGCGATATCAAGCAGGCGAAATCTGTGATGCACTTTTTGAATTTGCAGAGCAAAGTAGTGATCCAAAAGTTCGAAGTGAAGCAGAGTCATTATGCAAACAACTTAAGAGCTTCAAATTTAATTGTTTCAATGGCTTTTTGGTACGACATATAGTTCCAATTTAAATAAATCAGCAAAGAATTACAAATATTTTTGTCGATCTAGCAACTGCATTTGACAGCACAGTATATCAGGGGTATGAGAATCACTGCAAGTGAACGCTTGGTGACATAAATGATTTACCCAACAACATCTCAACAGGAACAAAAGTTAGGTTATTTGCTGATGATTGTATAATCTATAGAACAATTAAATCAGAACAAGATAGCAAAATTTTACAAAAAGACCTAGATGAATTTATAAAATGGGAAACTAACTGGAGTATGAGTTTCCACCCAGAAAAGTGTCAACTGTTAAGAGTAACAAAGAAAAAAAACAAATAAATTCAAAATATTTCATTCATGGAAAGGAACTAACCCAAACTAAAGATGCAAAATACTTAGGAGTCATAATAAATGAGAAATTATCATGGAATCCCCATGTCAATGAAGTTATTAAAAAATCAAACAAAACCTTAGGCTTTATAAAAAAGAAACCTTTACAAATGTAATAAAGATATAAAACTAAAATGCTATCTCACTTTGGTGAGACCTGTACTAGAATATGCATCTTCTGTATGGGACCCATCCACCAAAGAAAACATTGATAAACTAGAACAAATCCAAAAAAGAGCTGCCAGATTCATTACTGGAGAATATTCAAAACTGACTAGAATAACACCATTAGTTAAATCATTAAACCTTGAAACACTAGAGGATAGAAGAACCAAGAGAAAAGTAGTAATCATACATAAAGCAATTAATTCTAATTTAGAAATACAACACAAAGATAACTTAATACAACCCTCAGATAGACATAAGGATAAAAACACCTTTCTTATTCCGTATGCAAGAACAAACTCATACAAATTTTCGTTCTTCCCGTCCGGAATTCGGGCGTGGAATGGGTTGCCTGAAGAAACCAGGAAAGCCAACACTTTATCAACATTTAAAACTCTAATAAGAATGCAGGACTAAACACAAATCATAGATAAGCGTAGGACGCAATAATCTTCTGTATAGAAGGAGCGTCTGTAAACAGATAAGATAAGATAAGACTCTGTGAACACTAGTCACGGGAATAATGTTTTTAGTGAACTGATGGTCACATGGGTGTGTGACCAGAGGATACGGCAGGGGTCAAGTTGAGACCAGTTGGCGGAGTTGTGTAGTGCAGACCGGACGGGGCAGACCGGTCAGGGCAGACCGGACGGGGCAGTGAGACAAGAGTTGAGGTTGTAACGTCGCCCAGAAGCGATCGAGTTTCGACCGAAGGGACTTAGACGTGTTTAGTGTATACGTAGATCTGAAGGGGACTTGAGCAGGGGCCCAGGAGCGGTCGAGTCGGACCGAGGGCATGCTCGTGGTGAAACTATAGTGTCGGGTTGTGTGTACAGCCAGTTGTATAAAGGTGTATTGGCCGTCTAGGCAGGACAGCCAGTTTGTACAGTTTGTGTACAGTAGAATAAACATTGACTTGTTACCTAGACTTGTGTCATCTCTTCAGTGTTGTATGTAAGCGGAGAGCAAGGCAACAATCATATAACATCGAGACCTAACACAGTACATAATTACAAATGGTTCATATCTTACAGAAATGGTGATTTGAAACAGCAATATAATTTGCAAAAGAAATTGCCGTTGACTTACAAGAGGAACCCATTTTCAAAGACATGAGAGTGCAATGAAGGAGAAGATGAACGATTTGTAGATGCAAGAAAAATTTAGCAAAGATTTTTTAAAGCAGATTATCATATGCAGTCATGTCGGTGGACAGTGGCTTTGAACAAATACTAAGGCATCATGACTCGTTTTTTGATTTCTTTAGGGGCCGTCCATAAAATACGTCACGCTATTTTTGACCATTTTTGACCCCCCTCCCCCCTGTCACAAAACGTGGGACCTCCCCCCCCCCTCCACAAAGTACGTCACACTTTCGAATTATTATTTTTTTATTACCACCTAATTAAAATATTTAATTTAATACTTAAAATTAAACTTCACTGTTTAAAATATAAAATTTACACTTAAAGCGCCGGATTCAAAATTTTGAAATCCGGCCGGAGCTGAATTTGACGGATTTATGAAGTGAAATACAGCTGAAGCCGGAATCAAATTTGTGAAAATTGCCGGATTCCGGATTTGCCGGAGCCATTATGAATATATATATATATATATATATAAATTAGGGATCTACCGACCAGCTGGATTTATGAAGTGAAACCTGCCGAAGCCGGAGTCGGATTTTAAAAATAGCCGGATTCTGGATTCGCCGGAGCTGGAGCCGAAATCCCGTACACCCCAACTTAAAAGAGCTATTGGTTTATTAAAATGACTTTAATAGTAGAATATTTAATTGTCTACAGTTGTCACAGTTATTCAATGAAACAGTAACTCAATCTAGATCGATTTTGAAAACAAAAATTGCAAAAATTAGACTTGACAATTATATAATACACATCATTTATCTGCTACCTTTTCATGGGTGAGGTCAAGTTTTAGATTATCTTCCGATTATGCATTCTATTGACACAGTGTAAGAAGTAGATTAGCGAAACTTGACCTCACCCAGTGATTAAATAATACAAAGGAAACAAAAAAAATTGACTAAAAAAAAGACTAGATTGACAAATTATGTGACCAACTCTTGTGCTATATTGAATCTGTTAATTATGGTCCTGTGAGTTATATTTCATTCAAAAATATTCACTGGACATCATCTTACAACGGTGAAGTGAAGTGTTCATCCATATTTACGACTGACATCAATCTTTCACCATCATCGTTTCCTGGAAGAATAATTGCAAACAGATCAACTCGTCCTCATCTAGCCACTCAACAACCTCTGAATGTGCCTTTTCTCTTCTAGTAATAACCGCCATGAGTTCTCTTTGCCTTCTAGAAGCGATTCTCCAAGGTTGGATGCGTTTTATCTGAGTTGATTCTTGAACAGTTTGGGTGGTGGGGGGGGGGTGGGCACATTCTCCTGAGTCCGAGCTCTGTATTGCCCTGTATGTTTCTTCAACATTGTTTGTGAGGCAAAATATGAGTGACATACTTTGCAAAGTCGATCAAATAAGCTGGTAATCGTATTGTTGTACTTTGAACTCCTGTTGATCTTGACATAATCTCATCAAATTTTAGAGTTTGCACACACATCTGCACTTCGAATATCTCTATTTATTCCTGTCATTGTGACTTCCTGAGAAACAAGCTTTTCGAAACTAAAACTTATTCAAACCTAAATGCGATCAACAATAATTTAAGATCAGCTCAGTAAATTCCATTGAGAATGATGCTGTAAGGGATGTTGACAATAAAAAAATGTATTTCAGATTTAGCAGCCGCCTAAGCTCACTAGATTTGCTTATAAATTGTAAACAAAAGGGTGGAAGTATAAGATATAACCAAAAAGCAGTGTATATAGTTTATAATGTTGTTATACTTTCAATTAGCTAACCAAAAACAAAAAAATAATTGATTAATATATAGTTTTCAAAATTCTAAAACATTCAATCCAATTAAATGAATACTTTTGTAATTATTGATGTGTATAGGATGTTATAGAGTAAAATGTAAGTACCTATTTCTCATTATTATTAGAAATGCACATTTTTGCATGGGTATCACTCCTCGTTTGCTTTCTCTGGTCCGGGGCCCCGCTCATCGTTTGCTGCCTTGGGCCCCGCATACTCTAAGGCCGACCCTGACTCTAATATCATATAAAGCTTACTCAGCTATCATATCATTGTATACCTCCTACTCAGCTGTCATATCATTGTATACCTCCTACTTAACTGTCATATCATTGTATACCTCCTACTTAACTGTCATATCATTGTATACCTCCCACTTATCTGTCATATCATTGTATACCTCCCACTTAACTGTCATATCATTGTATACCTCCTACTTAACTGTCATATCATTGTATACCTCCCACTTAACTGTCATATCATTGTATACCTCCTTACTTACTCCTCTGATTCTGGCACCAACCCAACTGAGCTAAACCAAAGGGAAGCCACTCTGTCAGCCACAAGTTTAATGTGCACGACTGTGTTGGTGAGTGTGAACCAAACCCTCTGTCCCTTGGTGTGTGATAAGTTTATAGACTAACTCCACTAACTTCCTTAGACTGGTCCCAACCCTTTGTACCCCCCTCCCACACACACACACACACACACACACACACACACACACACGTGTTCCTGAGCTTTGCCTGAGACACACATGCAATGATTAGTGGAGTTACTTACCTTGGAACTTGAAGTTGACAGTAAAAAAATACTAAAGTGACGTCATCGCCTCGTGTCGTACACCCCAATAAAGCTTACGTCACACGTACAACATTGTGAGTGAAGGAAACTTGTGGTCGCACATCTACGTTCACCGATATTAGACTGCATCACATAGAAACCCGCTTAATAATAGTTCCCTCATATGACCACATATGGATGACATCACAAACTCCATGACAGTATGAATGGCCCAATTCAAGTACCAGCAGTAGCACAAAGAATGGTGAAGGAAAGCTTGCCGGTGGCATTTTGGGTTCAACAAGGTAATTAATGTGTGCAAGTCACTGATAGAAAACACCAGTGGTTCTCAGTTTGGAAATGTTGGGTGCTACACAACGGTAGGGGGAGTGAATAGACCAAGACAAGGGAATGCGTGAGCGAGTGATTGAGTATGTGACATGAGTGAGTCTGCGAAGTGAGTAAAATTAGTCAATTTATGAGTGAGCGGGTGGGTGACTGAGGAGCAAAGTAAAAAACAACTCAACTCCGGGTCACGAGTCACGAATGCCTGTTTTGAGAGCCTCTAATTGGCCCAGTTAATGATCCCAGGTCCGCACGCTGGAAGCCTATTGCCACCTCCCCCCCCCCATCCCAGCCACTTAACGGCTGTAGCAATGTTGTGTATGTAACTTACGATGTCACATGTGGACCAGAAACTGACCAGCCGCTGACTCTTACACCACATGGGATCAACGTTGTGTTCGCACTGACAAGTTGATTGATTGGCCACACCCACCCTATCCTTTCTAATATAAGCTCTTTTCTCTCCTTACTTTATCTCTACTGGACTACTTGGATTTCACCGCAGCTAAGGTTTTTTTAAAAAATTATTATTTCGTTTTATTAGTTTCATTTGTGTACTATTTGTCCGTTGAGGAAGGCTCTTTGCCGAAACGTTCGCTGTTGTGTTACGTTCAGGCCTACTAATACCCTGTTTTTATATTATACATTTACCAGCCGCTGACCAGCAGTTTTAAATTTTCGGTGCAACAATTAGAAAACGTGTTTACGATGGTGGGCAGTGGCGTAGCTAGAACTTTTGCCACCCGGGGCGGTCTCAAATTTGCCGCCCCTTTTTAGGGGCCGTCCATAAATGACGTCACGCATCGGGGGGGGGGTCACAAATGTATTAAATTATATTAGGAGCAATATTATGGAAGGATTGTGATGGCCAGTGTCTCAATACGTCATAATCAGCTGATCTGAACTGATAATGATCTAAGTGTCTGATGCTATGACTAGTCGTAACAATACGAAATAATTTTATTGATATGTCTAGTCGTGGTAGGCAAATTAATATTATTCTATAAAAATAGAAAGGGATGAAGATTTTTTTAAAAAAAATTCTTCTTATTCAGTTATTTTCAAGAAATATGTAATTTCTTTTCATTTAAAGTTAATTTGGTTCACAAAGTCCTAATGGTAGTTACCAGTTAAGTGGAAAACCACTTAGGGTATTGGTGTCTAACCGTTTCTACAATTATGAAGCACACGAACATTATTTCAGTCAAAATATACATTTCTAAAATCGTTTCAAATGAGTTAAATAAGATAATATTTAAATGTTGCGTATTAATAATTTACCAGCACTTTAATCTTTTTTTTTATTAAGCAAACTATTTTTTTTAATGTCAAGAATATTGAGAAATATAATTAAATAATTGGAACACTCCAAAAATACAAATTAAATATAAGAAAAATTAATAGGTATTAGCTCCCTTGATGCCATGACTTGTTTAAAGCAATATTACAATAGTAAGTTTACAAAGGTGAAAGGAAAATGTTTTGAATTTATTTTTCAAACTAATATATACTCTCTAACTCTAAGAATCAATCATTCTTTTTTAAAAATACATATACGTCAGGGGCGTCCAAAGTTTTTGCATGGCGGCCATATTCCTTGAAGTGAAGATATTCGGGGGCTGGGTTATAATAGTATTATAAAAATGACATAGGTTGGGAAGATCTTATGCAAAATGTTAATGTGAAGGGTCAAACTGAGATCTTGAATGTGAAGGGTCAAACTGAGATCTTGAATGTGAAGGATCAAACTGAGATCTTGAATGTGAAGGGTCAAACTGAGATCTTGAATGTGAAGGGTCAAACTGAGATCTTGAATGTGAAGGGTCAAACTGATATCTTGAATGTGAAGGGTTAAACTGAGATCTTGAATGTGAAGGGTTAAACTGAGATCTTGAATGTGAAGGGTTAAACTGAGATATTGACTGTAGTAAATAGTTGATGCCAGCTTCAATGCCACTGGTTTTGATACGTATAATATCGCGTAGTTGAGAGTCACTTATTCTTGTCCTCAGATCTTGTTAAAATTCATAACTTCAAAATGTCTGCTGACACCAGTATGTCGTGCCAAACTAGCTGAGCATTTTCTTAGCAAATGTTCGAATCTTTTTCAATTTCTTTTTATCCAGCTGACTGTAAAAGTCAATGAAAGAAAGCTGTTGTTGTCTGCAGTGACTTTCATTATCACTTTGTTGTCTGCAGTGACTTTCATTATCACTTTTTTGTCTGCAGTGACTTTCATATATATATCAAGGTCAATACAGATATGTATATATCAGGGTCAATACAGATAGCTGTATATCAGGGTCAATACAGATAGGTGTATATCAGGGTCAATACAGATAGGTGAATATCAGGGTCAATACAGATATGTATATATCAGGGTCAATACAGATATGTATATATCAAGGTCAATACAGATATGTATATATCAGGGTCAATACAGATAGGTGTATATCAGGGTCAATACACATAGGTGAATATCAGGGTCAATACAGATAGGTGTATATCAGGGTCAATACAGATAGGCGTAGAAAAAACATGATTTCCTCTGCAATAGTTGTAGTGAGGCTTAATGTGTGGTATTAGGCTGAGACATTTGAGACATTTGCCTTTGAAAAAGTTGCAGCTTGGTCTCAAATGCCTGGATATGTGAATATAGTTGGCTTAGCACTGAATTGTGCCCTTGAAGATTTGTGTTAGGAACGTATAGATGTACATGTATTGTCAATTGTCACATCAACTAAAACGCAAAATCTCCAGCCAAACAGTATCAGATAATTCTGGAATTGGTTGTTCCTTAACTTCCATGAATTGCCCAATTTCTTTTTTAAGTGCGTAGAAGCGCTGAAGTGCTGTCACCCGACTGAGCCACCTTACATCATTGTGATACACAACATCTCCGTATTCTACCTGGATGTCAAGAAGAAACTGCTGAAACTGGCGGTGAAACAGGGCTTTAGAGCGAACAGAGTTATTAGCTTTTATTACTGGCTTAAAATGGCATGATCACATCAATGATGTTTGGCACAAAGAACTTGTTGGTGAATGATGCAGTCATGTTCCTACTTGTTGGTGAATGATGCAGTCATGTTCCTACTTGTTGGTGAATGATGCAGTCAAGTTCCTACTTGTTGGTGAATGATGCAGTCAAGTTCCTACTTGTTGGTGAATGATGCAGTCAAGTTTCTACTTGTTGGTGAATGATGCAGTCAAGTTCCTACTTGTTGGTGAATGATGCAGTCAAGTTCCTACTTGTTGGTGAATGATGCAGTCAAGTTCCTACTTGTTGGTGAATGATGCAGTCAAGTTCCTACTTGTAGGTGAATGATGCAGTCAAGTTCCTACTTGTTGGTGAATGATGCAGTCAAGTTCCTACTTGTTGGTGAATGATGCAGTCAAGTTCCTACTTGTTGGTGAATGATGCAGTCAAGTTCCTACTTGTTGGTGAATGATGCAGTCAAGTTCCTTCTTGTTGGTGAATGATGCAGTCAAGTTCCTACTTGTTGGTGAATGATGCAGTCAAGTTCCTACTTGTTGGTGAATGATGCAGTCAAGTTCCTACTTGTTGGTGAATGATGCAGTCAAGTTCCTACTTGTTGGTGAATGATGCAGTCAAGTTCCTACTTGTTCGTGAATGATGCAGTCAAGTTCCTACTTGTTGGTGAATGATGCAGTCAAGTTCCTACTTGTTGGTGAATGATGCAGTCAAGTTCCTACTTGTTGGTGAATGATGCAGTCAAGTTCCTACTTGTTGGTGAATGATGCAGTCAAGTTCCTACTTGTTGGTGAATGATGCAGTCAAGTTCCTACTTGTAGGTGAATGATGCAGTCAAGTTCCTACTTGTTGGTGAATGATGCAGTCAAGTTCCTACTTGTTGGTGAATGATGCAGTCAAGTTCCTACTTGTTGGTGAATGATGCAGTCAAGTTCCTACTTGTTGGTGAATGATGCAGTCAAGTTCCTTCTTGTTGGTGAATGATGCAGTCAAGTTCCTACTTGTTGGTGAATGATGCAGTCAAGTTCCTACTTGTTGGTGAATGATGCAGTCAAGTTCCTACTTGTTGGTGAATGATGCAGTCAAGTTCCTACTTGTTGGTGAATGATGCAGTCAAGTTCCTACTTGTTCGTGAATGATGCAGTCAAGTTCCTACTTGTTGGTGAATGATGCAGTCAAGTTCCTACTTGTTGGTGAATGATGCAGTCAAGTTCCTACTTGTTGGTGAATGATGCAGTCAAGTTCCTACTTGTTGGTGAATGATGCAGTCAAGTTCCTACTTGTTGGTGAATGATGCAGTCAAGTTCCTACTTGTTGGTGAATGATGCAGTCAAGTTCCTACTTGTTGGTGAATGATGCAGTCAAGTTCCTACTTGTTCGTGAATGATGCAGTCAAGTTCCTACTTGTTGGTGAATGATGCAGTCAAGTTCCTACTTGTTGGTGAATGATGCAGTCAAGTTCCTACTTGTTGGTGAATGATGCAGTCAAGTTCCTACTTGTTGGTGAATGATGCAGTCAAGTTCCTACTTGTTGGTGAATGATGCAGTCAAGTTCCTACTTGTAGGTGAATGATGCAGTCAAGTTCCTACTTGTTGGTGAATGATGCAGTCAAGTTCCTACTTGTTGGTGAATGATACAGTCATGTTCCTCTCCACTTTTCTTTCTAGCCGCGGGTCGTCATCGACTTTCCTTTTTTTACGTGCCTTCTCAATAAACAATATAATAGCCCAAGTCACAGGTTGGAAGGAAGGATCCGTAGCGCTATGACTTCATTTTTTTAAAAGCTTATATTTAAGTATATATACAAGGCGCGCATCAGCAGGTGTGCAAAATTCTAAAAGATTCTAAAAAAATTTATTATACTAGCTGACCCGCGGCGTAGCATACGCCGCTAATGATTTACTTACGGGTGAAGACTTCCTGAAAGACAGTTGTCAAAATGGGGTGGGTTTGGGCAAACGACTGTGAGTGAATGAAAAGAAGGAACTCTGGAGAGACCCGCGGCGTATCACCCGTAAAAAATGACGGAAGTGTTCAGCTGAAATCTATTTATTTTGAAAAAATGCACTTTTTCAAAATCCCAACTAACTTGTCCTTGTTTGATCAATACGAAATATTAAACTTTCTGAAATGTACACAAAGTATATTCTAAATTTTTACATTGTTCCCTTTTTACAAAATTAAAATATCAGCGAAAACAATGACGTCATATAATTATTTTTTTTACAGCGCATATTTAATTTGCACACCTTTTGATGCATTTGTGCAGTAATTTGGTGCGCTGCTTTCTAAAATTAGTATCTGTTGAACATACTTGCAGCTTGTTGTCTCGCAGGGTCCGACCACGAAGAGAATTATATATATATAGATAGATGACGTCATAGTTTTAGCTGATATTTTAATTTTGGAAAAGAGAGCGATGTAAAAAGAGGATTTGAGGATTTATAATTATAAAATACTTTGTGTACATTTCAGAAAGTTAGTGGGTGCCGTAGGCGCCCTAAAACCCCTAGTTCTAAAATAGGGATTAAAATGCCTAAATAAGATTAACGTCACTATCAATTTAACACAAATACATTTATTATATAGATAAGTAGAGTTGTTCTATTTTCAGAATGAATTTAAACAAGAAATTCTAACATTCACTAACAACAAGACAAAATTTGAGTATGATTATACATTTAAAAAAAAATTAATTTCCCACAAATTAAAAAAAAATTATTTTGCAGATCGTAGCAATTACATTATTTATGTAATGTCTAGATGCTAACATTTTTTAAAACATTGATAAAGACTGAATTACTGGTCTTTATATATATATTAAAAATTTTAGAACAATGGAGTTAAAATGAGACAATACTATCCCAATTTTATAGTGATTTTCAAGACTTTATAAATAATTAAATATTGTATTCATTAATTCATTAAAACAGAATAATTAGACGCAATTTAATAATCTTCTGTATGCAAGGAGCGTCTGTAATAGATGAAATAGAAATGATTAAAATTTGATAAACATGGAAAATTTATGGAAAAAATAGTACTTTAGTACTACGTACTTACAATAAACAATTGTTCATATTACAAAAGCCGAAAAAAAATTTTAAAAATTGTGATACCAAAAAATAAATATTTTAAATTTTAAAGTTCACCAACGCCATACTGGTTTCAGCTTCCAAGTCGATGACAAAAAATGACGTAATCGATTTTCGGTAGACGGTTAACGAATTTCGTACACTTAACTACATCGGATTTTTTAAAAAATCCATTTCCACGTTTTTTTTAAAAATAAAACGTCATCGATTTTCGCCATCATTTGACGTACTCAAAACAGTACAAAATTTCAACTTTTCTTATAAATATAATGTCGTCACAGAATAATACGTCAGTCAATTAATTATTTCAGATGAGGCTGCGGCCCAGTAAAAATTGCTTCGTGGACCTGTTTTTGGACTGTGGACAACGTATATTATACGTTATTCTATTTGCACGTGCAGGGAAATATTAAAAATAATTTTGTAACCTATTTTGATAAACATTAGAGGTGTACCGGATTTACACTTTTACAAATCCGGCTCCGTCTAAATTTCAGCCAAGTATTCCATTCCATTTGTTTCTCTGTGAGTAGCCCCTGCTAAGAAATTTTGTTGTTGAGCACTATACGTTTGTAAGAATTTCTGGCATTTTTTTTTACATAACTTTTGAAATAAAAAGATTTCATTGTGACTAGCAAAGATCCTGCGTCTGTTCGCGTGTTGAGCTTTTTGTCTGCATCTTTCAGTTATATATCTTACAAGTAACCTCAAAATGGCTCCATGATATATTCAATATTTTGTATCCTGAAGTCTGAATGCCTCGCTTGTAGAAACAATTAGGTATTTCCAACAGTGTATGGACTTGGAAAAGAATGCGTAACAACGCTCAAGTGTAATAAAATAGTTGGAGAATTCGAATCAGTTGGATTATCATGTTAACAAATTAGGTTTAACTGTTTGAACGAGTTTGACATGAGATTTTAAGTTTTTGCGCCTTTATTGAACTCTTGTATACTTTCCAGCCCTTAAGAAGTATTTACACATGTAGGGGCTGTGCAGTCAATTATTTTAAGATCATCATTTATTAAAAATCATTTCAGAAATGTCGTAAGCAGATTCACTTTTGCTTGAATGAAATCTTTGAAAGATTCTTCAGCGTCTACTTTTTTATTTTCAATCTTTACATATCACACAACTGGACTTGTTTGATCTTTATGTCAAATATATGAAGAGTTATCAAATTCAATGGAACAATATTTGGTATCTTATTATTGAAGAAAGATGATTTTTCGTGAACTGTATTTCCTAAAATTGCTACGAGCTCAGTTTTAATTTTAGATGACAAGTATTTACCCCTTTTCCCACTGAGTTCTCGGAGTGCTCGAACTTACTTTGCAAGTTAATGCATTAGTTCCAGAATATTGCCTTTATTCGCAACAGTATAGCCCTCTCTGTGACCTCAAAAAGTCACAGTTAATTTTGCCAGGATTTAATACAATGTAATGTCAAATCTTCTAACAAGAACTTCTTGTCACTTTGTTTTCTCTTTTACAACAACTAATTGTCGGTCTTTATTAATAGTCTATTCTTTTTTATCCAATTTCTGATTCCTTCCATTTGCAAAAAACTTTGGTAATGTTGATTACTTATTGAGTACTTATCTTGACTTTTCTTTTCTTTTATTAAAATTTATTTTCATGTTTTAACAATTAGCTAATTAACAGTGAGGAATTTGCCGCACCTCCCCCCACCCCAAATTTTGTATTATATAAATTATCAATTATTATTATTATTATTATTTTTATTATTATTATTTATGTGTGCCAAGTTTTAATTCCACTAGATAAGGAATTGTTTCCAGTATTTTTGTTTATGCCACAAAACAAAAGACATTAAAATTAAAATAATCCATATAAATACGACAAAATTTTTTTCCAATAGTTCACTTACGTTAAAATCAAACTTGAATCAATTATAATTATATATACCAGCACATTATTGCCCCTATGTTTTCCATCTCAGTAACATTAGTATCAGAAGACTTTAGATTTATAATGGAGTTTGAAGTTTGGCATTAGAAGCGCTCTCGTATTTAAATATAGTTCTTCATTTCCTTTAATTTATTTGTTAATCTTGGCTTTTCTTTTATTTTATTAAAATTTATTTCACGTTTTAACATTGAGCTAATTAGCAATGAGGAATTTGCCGCATTTTACAACATGGGTGGCTGTCAAATTTTAAGAATCAATGAATTTATCACCACATCAGTTGTCACGTTCTCATACTAATTTAGCCTCTTTTTTAAATTAAAGTAGTATTAGTATCAGAAGAACTTATATCCAATAAGGATTTTGAAGTTTTGGCAGTTAAAACGTTCACATGCTTTTGGATAGTTCCTTTATTTCTTTTATTAATTTTCTATTTGGCTTTACTTTAATTTCGATTTTTTTTAAAACTCTTCTTTTTAAAATTTTCATTTTAAGAAACTAATTCAAGACTAGGAATTTGCCGCCCCTGGCAAAGTGCTGCACGAAGCATATGACCCACCCCATCTCTCCCTAACATATGACCCACCCCATCACACCCCAACATATGACCCACCCCATCACACCCCAACATATGACCCACCCCATCACACCCCAACATATGACCCACCCCATCACACCCCAACATATGACCCACCCCATCTCACCCCAACATATGACCCACCCCATCTCACCCCAACATATGACCCACCCCATCACACCCCAACATATGACCCACCCCATCTCACCCCAACATATGACCCACCCCATCTCACCCCAACATATGACCCACCCCATCTCACCCCAACATATGACCCACCCCATCTCTCCCTAACGTACGAGAAGATCACACTATTCCACTGATACCATTTCGTGTTTTTAATTTTTGAAGAATTAAAATTTCCTGGTTTGTGCTCGGACCACCCGGCACTTTTTAAGTGGTGTGCAGACCACAGGTTGAGGACCACTGTTCTAGCGGGGCGTCTCAAATGCTAAATTACAACTATTGGGAATTCCTACTGAGTTTAAAATAGTAACAAGCTAGAACCAACAAATTGAAATAAGAGATGGGAAAAGTCTGATCGAGTTGTTTCCCGTGATATCAAGTGACCATCATGAAAATAAAATACCAGAGCGTGAGTGGCCAGTACTCAGAGCAACACGAGAGGTATTGTGTGGGGGTGGGGAGGGGGGAATGCAGACCCCAGTCGATTATGTGTGCAGCGTTACATTTCTGTCTATATTGACGAGGTGGTTGTCACTTCAAAGTCTGGTTTTTACTAATAATGTTAAGCAGTGTTACCATTTCATTCGGTTTGATTCTAATTTATTTATGGGAGTGAGTGAGGTAGTGAATTGGTGAGTGAAGGAAGTGAGTGGGTGAATGAGTGGTTGAGGGAGTGGTTGAGGGAGTGGTTAAGGGAGTGACGTTTGGGTAAAGTTGGGCGGAGGAGGGATTTAGGGATTTTTTTTAACTGAGAATTTTTTTATTGACTGCACAATTCTTTCATTTATTGACTACACAATTCTTTCATTTATTGACTAGACAATTCTTTCATTTATTGACTACACAATTCTTTCATTTATTGACTACACAATTCTTTCATTTATTGACTACACAATTCTTTCATTTATTGACTACACAATTCTTTCATTTATTGACTACACAATTCTTTCATTTATTGACTACACAATTCTTTCATTTATTGACTACACAATTCTTTCATTTATTGACTACACAATTCTTTCATTTATTGACTACACAATTCTTTCATTTATTGACTGGACAATTCTTTCGTTTTACTCCCTCAAAGATTGTGTGTGCTCATTGTTCCTTGCATAAATGGCCAGTATTGTAGCTTCGTGGAAACATCCAGCCATTGTTATTAACGGGGAATACCGGACATGATATCACGTCTGCACGAAACCCCAGATGCCGACATGGCTGAATCGACCTGAAATAGTAGAGCAGTCGTGTAGCTATCATGAAATTTTGTCCACTACCTATTTGTAACATGACTTTTCCCAACAACAACCATATTTGTAACATGACTTTTCCCAACAACAACCATATTTGTAACATGACCTTTCCAAACTACAACCAGATCTGTAACACGACCATTCCAAACAACAACCATATTTTTAACATGACATTTCCAAACAACAACCATATTTGTAAATTTGTAACATGTAACATGACCTTTCCAAACAACAACCATATTTGTAACATGACCTTTCCAAAGAACAACCATATTTGTAACATGACCTTTCCAAACTACAACAATATTTGTAACACGACCTTTCCAAACTCCAACCATATTTGTAAATTTGTAACATGACCTTTCCAAAGAACAACCATATTTGTAACATGACCTTTCCAAAGAACAACCATATTTGCAACATGATCTTTCCAAACTACAACCATATTTGTAAATTTGTAACATGACCTTTCCAAACTACAACCATATTTGTAACATGACCTTTTCAAAGAACAATCATATTTATAACATGACCTTTCCAAACTACAACCATATTTGTAACATGACCTTTCCAAACAACTACCATATTTGTAAATTTGTAACATGACCTTTCCAAACTACAACCATATTTGTAACATGACCTTTCCAAACAACAACCATATTTGTAACACGACCTTTCCAAACAACAACAATATATGTAACATGACCTTTCCAAACAACAACCATATTTGTAACATGACCTTTCCAAACAACAACCATATTTGTAACATGACCTTTTCAAACAACAAACATTTTTGTAAATTTGTAACATGACCTTTCTAAACTACAACCATATCTGTCACACGACCTTTCCAAACAACAACCATCTTTTTAACACGACCTTTCCAAACAACAACCATATTTGTAAATTTGTAACATGACCTTTCCAAACAACAACCATATTTGTAACATGACCTTTCCAAACTACAACCATATGTGTACATTTGTAACACGACCTTTCCAAAGAACAACCATATTTGTAAAATGACCTTTCCAAACAACAACCATATTATATGTAACATGACCTTTTTAAACAACAACCATATTTGTAATATGACCTTTCCAAACAACAACCATATTTGTAATATGACCTTTCCAAACAACAACCATATTTGTAATATGACCTTTCCAAACAACAACCATATTTGTAATATGACCTTTCCAAACAACAACCATATTTGTGATAGTACCTTTCCAAACAACAACCATATTTGTAATATGACCTTTCCAAACAACAACCATATTTGTAATATGAACTTTCAAAACAACAACCATATTGCGAAAGTTGTTTGAAATTGAATTCCATCCTTATTGAATCCCATCCTTATTGAATCCCATCCTCATTGAATCCCATCCTTATTGAATCCCATCCTAACTGATCCTTGGAGAGGGTTGTAGTATTCGAGTCCTAGACTACGGTTTGAGTCGGTATCGAATACAGGTTGGTGATTTTTTTTTGGACCTTGGAACCTTGGCACTTACTGTCAAACATTTCACACGGACACACACTCACAAATTGTCACAAACATACGCGCACACACACACACACGCACGCAGGCACACACATACACATACACACACACACACACACACTCACACACACACATACGCTCATACACACATACGCATGCAGGCACACACACACACACACACACACATGTGTACTTAGACACACAAAACAAAATAATCTTCAAAGTTTGTTAGTTGGGAATAGTTTGAATGAAAGCTTGGTGACGTTATATTTGGATATTACTTTGGTCAAACACAGATTCTGTTAGAATTGTATCATATGTTTAAACGGGAGAGGGGGGCAGAAAACGGGAACTAGATTGGAAGATAATCATCAACAAACACAAACTAACATAATCATCAACAAACACAAACTAACAAAATCATCAACAAACACAAACTAACATAATCATCAACAAACACAAACTAACATAATCATCAACAAACACAAACTAACATAATCATCAACAAACACAAACTAACATAATCATCAACAAACACAAACTAACATAATCATCAACAAACACAACTAACTACACCACCAGCGATTATCATCAAATCTCGGTTTTCATAATGTAACTCCAACAGTTCTATAACTTATTTCTAAAATATACACAGTGGCCAAATATACACAGTGGCCAAATATACACAGTGGCCAAATATACACAGTGGCCGAATATACACAGTGGCCAAATATACACAGTGGCCAAATATACACAGTGGCCAAATATACACAGTGGCCAAATATACACAGTGGCCGAATATACACAGTGGCCAAATATACACAGTGGCCAAATATACACAGTGGCCAAATATACACAGTGGCCAAATATACACAGTGGCCTTCGAGTCTTTACAAGTTATATTCTCAAATATAATTAACAAACTAGCATGCAGCACAGAGTGCTTTATGTAATATGACATACAACTGGTAATTAAAATATGCAACATACAAAGTTCAACAGTGAAAATACAATATACACCATACAACAAAAAATGAACAACAATTTTTATTTTACTTTTTTTAAAACCCCTCTAATGTAAGCTTTGGAGCAAACGAAATTTGACATTTTTCTGAACAAACCAAAAAATGCCACGAAACGTTGAAACGCCGAGATAAAGACAAACGAAGATTGGGGATGTAAGAGAAATTTTCTTTGTTCTTTTACGTCTTGTCTGGCATGAACATAACCTGTTTAATAACATATCAAGTACAAGAAAGAATTATACGGACAGAGACACAAAGACACAACAAACTACAGCTCAACAGAATGACCAGTCAGTGAAGAAGGTGACACAGACACAACAAACTACAGCTCAACAGAAAGACCAGTCAGTGAAGAAGGGGACACAGACACGACAAACTACTGCTCAACAGAATGACCAGTCAGTGAAGAAGGGGACACAGACACGACAAACTACAGCTCAACAGAAAGACAAGTCAGTGAAGAAGGGGACACAGACACGACAAACTACAGCTCAACAGAATGACCAGTCAGTGAAGAAGGTGACACAGACACAAAAAACTACAGCTCAACAGAAAGACCAGTCAGTGAAGAAGGGGACACAGACACGACAAACTACAGCTCAACAGAATGACCAGTCAGTGAAGAAGGGGACACAGACACGACAAACTACAGCTCAACAGAAAGACCAGTCAGTGAAGAAGGGGACACAGACACGACAAACTACAGCTCAACAGAATGACCAGTCAGTGAAGAAGGGGACACAGACACGACAAACTACAGCTCAACAGAATGACCAGTCAGTGAAGAAGGGGACACAGACACGACAAACTACAGCTCAGCAGAAAGACCAGTCAGTGAAGAAGGTAACACAGACACAACAAACTACAGCTCAACAGAATGACCAGTCAGTGAAGAAGGTGACACAGACACAACAAACTACAGCTCAACAGAATGACCAGTCAGTGAAGAAGGTTTACAGTACAAAACAAATGAACTTACCGGAGAGATGTGTTGGTAAATCCTTCCTCTCGTCTGAGGTCAGCTCAACGCATGATTTAGTTTAATTCAAGGTGGACAGGACATAACCACATCAGGATAAGTTCTATCAGGGGGTGGCATGATAAGTCCCTGATGGTCACAAATCGAGATAAGTTGTATCAAACATGATCACGATGATAAATAAACAACATTAGCACGTCTTTTCCCATCACAGCTGGATAAGTCTCATTTATCCATTACAGGATAAGTCTCTCTAAAACAGTATAAGATAAGTCACATCTAGCCATCACAGGATAAGTCTCTATAAAACAGTATAAGATAAGTCACATCTAGCATCACAGGATAAGTCTCTATAAAACAGTATAAGATAAGTCACATCTAGCCATTACGGGATAAGTCTCTATAAAACAGTATAAGATAAGTCACATCTAGCCATCACAGGATAAGTCTCTATAAAAACAGTATAAGATAAGTCACATCTAGCCATCACAGGATAACTCTCTATAAAACATTATAATATAAGTCACATCTAGCCATCACAGGATAAGTATCTATAAAACAGTATAAGATAAGTCACATCTAGCCATTACGGGATAAGTCTCTATAAAACCGTATAATATAAGTCACATCTAGCCATCACAGGATAAGTCTCTATAAAACAGTATAAGATAAGTCACATCTAGCCATCACAGGATAAGTATCTATAAAACAGTATAAGATAAGTCACATCTAGCCATCACAGGATAAGTCTCTATAAGATAAGTCACATCTAGCCATCTCAGGATAAGTCTCTATAAAACAGCATAAAATAAGTCACATCTAGCCATCACAGGATAAGTCTCTATAAAACAGTATAAGATAAGTCACATCTAGCCATCACAGGATAAGTCTCTAGAAGATAAGTCACATCTAGCCATCACAGGATAAGTCTCTATAAAACAGTATAAGATAAGTCACATCTAGCCATCACAGGATAAGTCTCTATAAAACAGTATAAGATAAGTCACATCTCGCCATCACAGGATAAGTCTCTATAAAACAGTATAAGATAAGTCACATCTAGCCATCACAGGATAAGTCTCTATAAAACAGTATAAGATAAGTCACATCTAGCCATCACAGGATAAGTCTCTATAAAACAGTATAAGATAAGTCACATCTAGCCATCACAGGATAAGTCTCTATAAAACAGTTTAAGATAAGTCACATCTAGCCATCACAGAAACCATTCAAATCGTGTATTAAAACAGCTAGAACCAGAAGTTTCCGTGGAGCAGATATCGGCAGTGACCATAATCTGGTGCTGATGACCTTCCATCTCCACCTGAAAAGTAGATAGCAAAACAAGGCAATCCACGATTACGCTTTGACCTGGACAAACAGAAAGACCCAGAAATCGCAGAAGTCTTCAGGGCAACCATTGGAGGAAAATTTGCTCCACTCACCACACTATACGAGTCAGAAACGGACATGGACATAGACCTAGTCACTGATACCTTCAATACCACAATAATTGAAGCAGCAAAAGAAGTACTTGGTAAGAAGCGAGCAAATAAAAGACCATGGGTCTCCTCTAATATTCTGGAACTATGCGATGAAAGAAGAAAACTTAAGAGCGTAAAGAATACTGCAGAAGGAGCACCCAGATATAGAGAAATCAATAAAGAGATCAGGAAAGATATGGTCAAAGCAAAAGAGGAATGGATAGAAAAACAATGCTCTGAAATCGATGAAAATCTACTAAGGAACAATTCAAGAAAGGCTTAAAAAAGGTCGTATCTCAACCATACAAGATAAATCCGCAAAATGTATCACAGAAGAACAAGAAATTCTCAGAAGATGGACCGAATACTGTTCTGAGCTGTACAATGAAGACTCCAAAGGCGATGCGTCAGTGCTCAACTGCCCAAAGTCAACTAACACAGACATGCATTCTATTCTCCGCGACCAGGTGGAGCTGGCTGTACAAAAACTGAAGAAGGGGAAATCAGCTGGAGCAGACAACATTCCGGGCGAACTGATTCAAGCAGGAGGTGACCCCGTAATAAACATCCTAACTAACATGTGCAACAAGATCTGGCAGACAGGGCAATGGCCAACCCTCTGGACGCAATCGCTGGTTATCACGCTCCCAAAAAAGGGTAATCTACAGATGTGTCAGAACTACCGTACAATCAGCCTGATTAGTTACCCCAGCAAAGTCATGCTTATGATCATATTGAACAGACTGAAACCACAAGCAGAGCAAATCATTTCAGAAGAGCAGGCGGGCTTCAGCGCCGGAAAAAGCACAACGGAGCAAATCTTTAACCTGCGAGTTCTCTGTGAAAAACATCTCCAACACCAGAGTAACCTCTATCATGTCTTTATAGACTTTAAAAAAGCGTTCGACAGAGTGTGGCATGCGGCACTGTGGGCAACTATGCACAAATTCAACATACATGCAAACTTCATTGAGGTGATCAAGAACCTTTACAACAGAGTAACCAGCGCAGTAGTCTTCAACAGCAAGCTGGGAGATTGGTTCAAGACCACTGTTGGTGTCAGACAAGGATGTCTATTTTCCCCCATCCTCTTCAATCTCTTCCTTGAAAGGATCATGACAGATGTGCTAGAAGACCATGTCGGAACAGTCAGCATCGGAGGGAGAAGTATAACCAACCTACGCTTCACCGATGACATTGACGGCATAGCTGGTAGCGAGGACGAACTACAAGAATTCCTCGCAAAGCTAGAGAAAACAGCAAAGGCGTACGGCATGGAAATCAATGCAGAAAAGACGAAGGTCGTGGCAAATAGTAAATTCACAAGTGAGATTCGGATAAACGGGCAAAAACTCGAAGAAGTCTCCACCTTCAAGTATCTAGGGGCCATAATATCCAACGAAGGCTCAAAGCCAGAAATTCTTGCCAGAGTAGCCCAAACAATGGCAGCATTGAGTAAATTAAAGCACATCTGGCAAAGTAAGAAGCTCTCCCTGAGATCAAAGATCCGGCTAATGCGCTCTCTGGCGATGTCGGTCTTTTTGTATGGTTGTGAGGCTTGGACGCTAACTGCAGACCTAAAAAGAAGAATCAATGCGCTGAAGATGAGATGTTTCAGAAAGATATTGAACATCTCCTACACAGTGCACATAACAAACGAAGCGGTCCGCAACACAATAGGTACTGTCATTAGCCCCTACCGGGACCTACTCACATCAATTAAGAAGAAGAAATTACGATGGTACGGACACTTGACAAGAACTAGAGGTCTCGCAAAAACTATATTGCAAGGCACAGTCCAGGGAGGAAGGAAAAGAGGCAGACAAAAGAAGAGATGGGAGGACGATATCAAAGAGTGGACCGGCCTGTCATTCAGCGACTCTCAAAGGGCAGCACAGGACCGGGACAAATGGCGTGTGTTAGTGAGCAGTTCACGATGGTGCCCCGACGACCCAACAACGGGTTAAGGGACAGTTCAAGTTCAAGTTCAAGCCATCAAAGGATAAGTCTCTATAAAACAGTATAAGATAAGTCACATCTAGCCATCACAAGATAAGTCTCTATAAAACAGTTTAAGATAAGTCACATCTAGCCATCACAGGATAACTCTCTATAAAACAGTATAAGATAAGTCACATCTAGCCATCACAAGATAAGTCTCTATAAAACAGTATAAGATAAGTCACATCAAGCCATCACAGGATAACTCTCTATAAAACAGTATAATATAAGTCACATCAAGCCATCACAGGATAACTCTCTATAAAACAGTATAAGATAAGTCACATCAAGCCATCACAGGATAACTCTCTATAAAACAGTATAATATAAGTCACATCAAGCCATCACAGGATAACTCTCTATAAAACAGTATAAGATAAGTCACATCAAGCCATCACAGGATAACTCTCTATAAAACAGTATAATATAAGTCACATCTAGCCATCACAGGATAAGTCTCTATAAAACAGTATAAGATAAGTCACATCTAGCCATCACAAGATAAGTCTCTATAAAAAAGTATAAGATAAGTCACATCAAGCCATCACAGGATAACTCTCTATAAAACAGTATAATATAAGTCACATCAAGCCATCACAGGATATATAAGTCTCTATAAAACACTACAGGATTAGTGTCCTTTAACAACACAGCAGTATTACGTCACACCAACAAACTTTACACCCACATACTTCATACACCAGACATACGTCATACACCAGACATACGTCACACTGACCAAAGCCAGCAACTATCCGTTAAAGAATTGTGAAGATTTGAACCCACGACGTTAACATTAACCTACCTGAATGTAACATTTTGTTATGTTTAATGTAAGCTTAATCTTTTTTTTATTTTTGTGACTTTAAGATCCAAGAAAATTTGCTGCTCTTCCGGGAGTCAAGTGTCAAGGTCACATATGGAAGTGCTGCACTAATGCCCGATGCCATGGTCACATATGGAAGTGCTGCACTAATGCCCGATGCCATGGCCACATATGGAAGTGTCATACAACTTAAAGTTGAATCAAGGCCTGGTAGCACTTACAGTTGTTTACATAACATAAGCCCCCGGCAGTCGAGCCAAGAGAAGAAAATAAAAACATTCTAACACATCAGAGGCGTTATTCCTTTTGTCAACATCGTGTGTAGCTTTTTTCTGTCTATCCTCCCCATCCCCCCTGACTCCCTCACTCACTCACTCTCGCTGACATGTGCTGGTCGTACTCCCACGAGTCACGCTCTCCTGTAGCAGGGATGAATGAATCACGCGCGCTGCATCTGTCCCCACCATTCACCCCACAGGCTTCTTAATGTCCTTGTCTTTCAGTGTCTCTAGTCTCACTATATCTCACTATATCTCACTATATCTCTCTATATCTCACTATATCTCACTATATCTCACTATATCTCACTATATCTCACTATATCTCACTATATCTCTCTATATCTCACTATATCTCTCTATATCTCACTATATCTCACTATATCTCTCTATATCTCACTATATCTCACTATATCTCTCTATATCTCACTATATCTCTCTATATCTCACTATATCTCTCTATATCTCACAATATCTCACAGTATCTCACTGTATCTCACTATATCTCACTATATCTCTCTATATCTCACTATATCTCACTATATCTCTCTATATCTCTCTATATCTCTCTATATCTCACTGTATCTCACTATATCTCACTATATCTCTCTATATCTCTCTATATCTCTCTATATCTCACTATATCTCACTATATCTCTCTATATCTCACTATATCTCTCTATATCTCACTATATCTCTCTATATCTCACTATATCTCACTATATCTACTATATCTCACTATATCTCTCTATATCTCTCTATATCTCACTATATCTCTCTATATCTCACTATATCTCTCTATATCTCTCTATATCTCTCTATATCTCACTATATCTCACTATATCTCACAATATCTCACAATATCTCACTGTATCTCTCTATATCTCACTATATCTCACTATATCTCTCTATATCTCTCTATATCTCACTATATCTCTCTATATCTCACTATATCTCTCTATATCTCTCTATATCTCTCTATATCTCACTATATCTCACTATATCTCACAATATCTCACAATATCTCACTGTATCTCACTATATCTCACTATATCTCACTATATCTCTCTATATCTCTCTATATCTCTCTATATCTCTCTATATCTCACTATATCTCACTATATCTCTCTATATCTCAATATATCTACTATATCTCACTATATCTCACTATATCTCTCTATATCTCACTATATCTCTCTATATCTCTCTATATCTCACTATATCTCTCTATATCTCTCTATATCTCACTATATCTCACTATATCTCACATCTACATATCTCACTATATCTCACTATATCTCACTATATCTCACTATATCTCACTATATCTCTCTATATCTCACTATATCTCACTATATCTCACTATATCTCACTATATCTCACTATACATATCTCACTATATCTCACTATATCTCACTATATCTCACTATATCTCACTATATCTCTACTATATCTCTCTATATCTCACTATATCTCACTATATCTCACTATATCTCACTATATCTCACTATATCTCACTATATCTCACTATATCTCACTATATCTCACTATATCTCACTATATCTCACTATATCTCACTATATCTCACTATATCTCACTATATCTCACTATATCTCACTATATCTCACTATATCTCACTATATCTCACTATATCTCACTATATCTCACTATATCTCACTATATCTCACTATATCTCACTATATCTCACTATATCTCACTATATCTCACTATATCTCACTATATCTCACTATATCTCACTATATCTCACTATACATATCTCACTATATCTCACTATATCTCACTATATCTCACTATATCTCACTATATCTCACTATATCTCACTATATCTCACTATATCTCACTATATCTCACTATATCTCACTATATCTCACTATATCTCACTATATCTCACTATATCTCACTATATCTCACTATATCTCACTATATCTCACTATATCTCACTATATCTCACTATATCTCACTATATCTCACTATATCTCACTATAAATCTCACTATAAATTCTCACTATAATCTCACTATAATCTCACTATATCTCACTATATCTCACTATAAATTCTCACTATAATCTCACTATAATTCTCACTATAATCTCACTATATCTCACTATATCTCACTATATCTCACTATAATCTCACTATAATCTCACTATAATCTCACTATATCACATATCTCACTATAAATCTCACTATAATCTCACTATAATCTCACTATATCTCACTATATCTCACTATAATCTCACTATAAATCTCACTATAATCTCACTATATCTCACTATAATCTCACTATAAATTCTCACTATATCTCACTATATCTCACTATAATCTCACTATATCTCACTATATCTCACTATAAATCTCACTATATCTCACTATATCTCACTATAAATTCTCACTATATCTCACTATAAATCTCACTATATCACTATATCTCACTATATCTCACTATATCTCACTATAAATATCTCACTATATCTCACTATAATCTCACTATATCTCACTATATCTCACTATAAATCTCACTATATCTCACTATATCTCACTATAATCTCACTATATCTCACTATATCTCACTATAAATCTCACTATATCTCACTATATCTCACTATATCTCACTATATCTCACTATAATCTCACTATAATCTCACTATATCTCACTATATCTCACTATATCTCACTATATCTCACTATATCTCACTATATCTCACTATATCTCACTATATCTCACTATATCTCACTATATCTCACTATAATTCTCACTATATCTCACTATATCTCACTATATCTCACTATATCTCACTATATCTCACTATATCTCACTATATCTCACTATATCTCACTATATCTCACTATATCTCACTATATCTCACTATAAATATCTCACTATATCTCACTATATCTCACTATATCTCACATATCTCACAATATCTCACTATATCTCACTATATCTCACTATATCTCACTATATCTCACTATATCTCACTATATCTCACTATATCTCACTATATCTCACTATATCTCACTATATCTCACTATATCTCACTATATCTCACTATATCTCACTATATCTCATATCTCACTATATCTCACTATATCTCACTATATCTCACTATATCTCACTATATCTCACTATATCTCACTATATCTCACTATAATCTCACTATATCTCACTATATCTCACTATATCTCACTATATCTCACTATATCTCACTATATCTCACTATATCTCACTATATCTCACTATATCTCACTATATCTCACTATATCTCACTATATCTCACTATATCTCACTATATCTCACTATATCTCACTATATCTCACTATATCTCACTATATCTCACTATATCTCACTATATCTACTATATCTCACTATATCTCATATCTCACTATATCTCACTATATCTCACTATATCTCTCTATATCTCCTATATCTCACTATATCTCACAATATCTCACTATATCTCACTATATCTCACTATATCTCACTATATCTCACTATATCTCACTATATCTCACTATATCTCACTATATCTCTCTATATCTCACTATATCTCACTATATCTCACTATATCTCACTATATCTCATATATCTCACTATATCTCCTATATCTCACTATATCTCACTATATCTCTCTATATCTCACTATATCTCACTATATCTCTCTATATCTCACTATATCTCTATATCTCACTATATCTCACTATATCTCACTATATCTCACTATATCGCACTATATCTCACTATATCTCACTATATCTCACTATATCTCTCTATATCTCACTATATCTCACTATATCTCTATATCTCACTATATCTCACTATATCTCACTATATCTCACTATATCTCTCTATATCTCACTATATCTCACTATATCGCACTATATCTCACTATATCTCTCTATATCTCACTATATCTCACTATATCTCTCTATATCTCACTATATCTCTCTATATCTACCTATATCTCTCTATATCTCACTATATCTCTCTATATCTCTCTATATCTCACTATATCTCACTATATCTCACTATATCTCTCTATATCTCTCTATATCTCTCTATATCTCACTATATCTCACTTTATCTCTCTATGACTCCATCTGACTTTGTCTCACTTTCAATCTCACTGTCCCCTGTCTCCTTGTCTCTCTCTGAATGTACCTCTTTATACCAATCTCTTTTTGTCTCTCCAAATCTGTCCTTCGTTTCCTTCCTCTTACTTGTTTCCTCTTCTTTTTTATTTTTTTATTCTCTCCCTATCTCTCTATTTCTTCCTCTCACTCACTCTCTCTCTCTCGTTCTCTCCCTCTCCCTATCTCTCTATTTCTTCCTCTCACTCACTCTCTCTCTCGTTCTCTCCCTCTCCCTATCTCTCTATTTCTTCCTCTCACTCACTCTCTCTCTCGTTCTCTCCCTCTCCCTATCTCTCTATTTCTTCCTCTCACTCACTCTCTCTCTCTCTCTCTCTATATATATATATATATATATATATATATATATATCAAATATACCAAATCACGTATCGAATGCACTTTTAGATCAGAGACCCAGACGTGACAAAATTTTTAAATTCCCATTTGGAAATGAGTTTTTGTTCCAGCACAGCTCTCTGATCTATCTTGTACTGAGTCAGTTCATTGTGTACCTCAGAAGCTATTCGACCACTATAATCAAACCAACAGATCGAACATGTGTACGTTTTGACAAGAAACATTAAATACAGATATGGAACAAAGTCGGAACATAAAATCAAAATCATTCCAACAAACATTCAACAACTCCATCAATCCAATGTCTTGTCTAGTACAACAACTCCATCAATCCAATGTCTAGTCTAGTACAACAACTCCGTCAACCCAATGTCTAGTCTAGTACAACAACTCAATCAATCCAATGTCTAGTCTAGTACAACAACTCCATCAATCCAATGTCTAGTCTAGTACAACTACATCAATCCAATGTCTTGTCTAGTACAACAACTCCATCAATCCAATGTCTAGTCTAGTACAACTCAATCAATCCAATGTCTAGTCTAGTACAACTCAATCAACCCAATGTCTAGTCTAGTACAACAACTCCATCAACCCAATGTCTAGTCTAGTACAACAACTCCATCAACCCAATGTCTAGTCTAGTACAACAACTCCGTCAACCCAATGTCTAGTCTAGTACAACAACTCAATCAATCCAATGTCTAGTCTGGTACAACTCCATCAATCCAATGTCTAGTCTAGTACAACAACTCCATCAATCCAATGTCTAGTCTAGTACAACAACTCCATCAATCCAATGTCTAGTCTAGTACAACAACTCCATCAACCCAGTGTCTAGTCTAGTACAACTCCATCAACCCAATGTCTAGTCTAGTACAACTCAATCAACCCAATGTCTAGTCTAGTACAACAACTCCATCAATCCAATGTCTAGTCTAGTACAACTCAATCAACCCAATGTCTAGTCTAGTACAACAACTCCATCAATCCAATGTCTAGTCTAGTACAACAACTCAATCAACCCAATGTCTAATCTAGTACAACTCAATCAACCCAGTGTCTAGTCTAGTACAACTCCATCAACCCAATGTCTAGTCTAGTACAACTCAATCAACCCAATGTCTAGTCTAGTACAACAACTCCATCAATCCAATGTCTAGTCTAGTACAACTCAATCAACCCAATGTCTAGTCTAGTACAACAACTCCATCAATCCAATGTCTAGTCTAGTACAACAACTCAATCAACCCAATGTCTAATCTAGTACAACTCAATCAACCCAATGTCTAGTCTAGTACAACAACTCCATCAACCCAATGTCTAGTCTAGTACAACAACTCAATCAACCCAATGTCTAGTCTAGTACAACTACATCAATCCAATGTCTTGTCTAGTACAACAACTCCATCAATCCAATGTCTAGTCTAGTACAACTCAATCAATCCAATGTCTAGTCTAGTACAACTCAATCAACCCAATGTATAGTCTAGTACAACAACTCCATCAACCCAATGTCTAGTCAAGTACAACAACTCCATCAACCCAATGTCTAGTCTAGTACAACAACTCCGTCAACCCAATGTCTAGTCTAGTACAACTCAATCAATCCAATGTCTAGTCTAATACAACAACTCCGTCAACCCAATGTCTTGTCTAGTACAACAACTCAATCAATCCAATGTCTAGTCTAGTACAACTCCATCAATCCAATGTCTAGTCTAGTACAACAACTCCATCAATCCAATGTCTAGTCTAGTACAACAACTCCATCAATCCAATGTCTAGTCTAGTACAACAACTCTATCAATCCAATGTCTAGTCTAGTACAACAACTCCATCAACCCAGTGTCTAGTCTAGTACAACTCCATCAACCCAATGTCTAGTCTAGTACAACTCAATCAACCCAATGTCTAGTCTAGTACAACAACTCCATCAATCCAATGTCTAGTCTAGTACAACAACTCAATCAATCCAATGTCTAGTCTAGTACAACTCCATCAATCCAATGTCTAGTCTAGTACAACTCCATCAACCCAATGTCTAGTCTAGTACAACTCCATCAATCCAATGTCTAGTCTAGTACAACAACTCCATCAATCCAATGTCTAGTCTAGTACAACAACTCCATCAACCCAGTGTCTAGTCTAGTACAACTCCATCAACCCAATGTCTAGTATAGTACAACTCAATCAACCCAATGTCTAGTCTAGTACAACAACTCCATCAATCCAATGTCTAGTCTAGTACAACAACTCAATCAACCCAATGTCTAGTCTAGTACAACTCCATCAACCCAATGTCTAGTCTAGTACAACAACTCCGTCAACCCAATGTCTAGTCTAGTACAATTCAATCAACCCAATGTCTAGTCTAGTACAACAACTCAATCAACCCAATGTCTAGTCTAGTACAACTCCATCAACCCAATGTCTAGTCTAGTACAACAACTCCGTCAACCCAATGTCTAGTCTAGTACAACAACTCAATCAACCCAATGTCTAGTCTAGTACAACAACTCAATCAACCCAATGTCTAGTCTAGTACAACAACTCCATCAACCCAATGTCTAGTCTAGTACAACAACTCCGTCAACCCAATGTCTAGTCTAGTACAATTCAATCAACCCAATGTCTAGTCTAGTACAACAACTCCGTCAACCCAATGTCTAGTCTAGTACAACAACTCCGTCAACCCAATGTCTAGTCTAGTACAACAACTCAATCAACCCAATGTCTAGTCTAGTACAACAACTCAATCAACCCAATGTCTAGTCTAGTACAACAACTCCATCAACCCAATGTCTAGTCTAGTACAACAACTCCATCAACCCAATGTCTAGTCTAGTACAATCAATCAACCCAATGTCTAGTCTAGTACAACAACCCGTCAACCCAATGTCTCATCTAGTACAACAACTCCGTCAACCCAATGTCTAGTCTAGTACAACAACTCCGTCAACCCAATGTCTAATCTAGTACAACAACTCCGTCAACCCAATGTCTAATCTAGTACAACAACTCCATCAATCCAATGTCTAGTCTAGTACAACAACTCCGTCAACCCAATGTCTAGTCTAGTACAACAACTCCGTCAACCCAATGTCTAGTCTAGTACAACAACTCCATCAACCCAATGTCTAGTCTAGTACAACAACTCCGTCAACCCAATGTCTAGTCTAGTACAACAACTCCGTCAACCCAATGTCTAGTCTAGTACAACAACTCCATCAACCCAATGTCTAGTCTAGTACAACAACTCCATCAACCCAATGTCTTGTCTAGTACAACAACTCAATCAATCCAATGTCTAGTCTAGTACAACAACTCAATCAACCCAATGTCTAGTCTAGTACAACTCCATCAACCCAATGTCTAGTCTAGTACAACAACTCCATCAATCCAATGTCTAGTCTAGTACAACAACTCCATCAATCCAATGTCTAGTCTAGTACAACAACTCCATCAATCCAATGTCTAGTCTAGTACAACAACTCCATCAACCCAGTGTCTAGTCTAGTACAACTCCATCAACCCAATGTCTAGTCTAGTACAACTCAATCAACCCAATGTCTAGTCTAGTACAACAACTCCATCAATCCAATGTCTAGTCTAGTACAACAACTCAATCAACCCAATGTCTAGTCTAGTACAACTCAATCAACCCAATGTCTAGTCTAGTACAACTCCATCAACCCAATGTCTAGTCTAGTACAACTCCATCAACCCAATGTCTAGTCTAGTACAACTCCATCAATCCAATGTCTAGTCTAGTACAACTCAATCAATGTCTAGTCTAGTACAACAACTCCATCAACCCAGTGTCTAGTCTAGTACAACTCCATCAACCCAATGTCTAGTCTAGTACAACTCAATCAACCCAATGTCTAGTCTAGTACAACAACTCCATCAATCCAATGTCTAGTCTAGTACAACAACTCAATCAACCCAATGTCTAGTCTAGTACAACTCCGTCAACCCAATGTCTAGTCTAGTACAACAACTCCGTCAACCCAATGTCTAGTCTAGTACAACAACTCCGTCAACCCAATGTCTAGTCTAGTACAACAACTCCGTCAACCCAATGTCTAGTCTAGTACAACAACTCCGTCAACCCAATGTCTAGTCTAGTACAACAACTCAATCAACCCAATGTCTAGTCTAGTACAACAACTCCATCAACCCAATGTCTAGTACAACAACTCCATCAACCCAATGTCTAGTCTAGTACAACTCAATCAACCCAATGTCTAGTCTAGTACAACTCCATCAACCCAATGTCTAGTCTAGTACAACTCCATCAACCCAATGTCTAGTCTAGTACAACAACTCAATCAACCCAATGTCTAGTCTAGTACAACTCCATCAATCCAATGTCTAGTCTAGTACAACAACTCAATCAACCCAATGTCTAGTCTAGTACAACAACTCAATCAACCCAATGTCTAGTCTAGTACAACAACTCCATCAACCCAATGTCTAGTCTAGTACAACTCCATCAACCCAATGTCTAGTCTAGTACAACTCAATCAACCCAATGTCTAGTCTAGTACAACTCCATCAACCCAATGTCTAGTCTAGTACAACAACTCCATCAACCCAATGTCTAATCTAGTACAATTCAATCAACCCAATGTCTAATCTAGTACAACAACTCAATCAACCCAATGTCTAGTCTAGTACAACTCCATCAACCCAATGTCTAGTCTAGTACAATTCAATCAACCCAATGTCTAATCTAGTACAACAACTCAATCAACCCAATGTCTAGTCTAGTACAACAACTCAATCAACCCAATGTCTAGTCTAGTACAACTCAATCAACCCAATGTCTAGTCTAGTACAACAACTCCGTCAACCCAATGTCTAGTCTAGTACAACAACTCCATCAACCCAATGTCTAATCTAGTACAACAACTCAATCAACCCAATGTCTAGTCTAGTACAACTCCATCAACCCAATGTCTAGTCTAGTACAACAACTCAATCAACCCAATGTCTAGTCTAGTACAACTCCATCAACCCAATGTCTAGTCTAGTACAACAACTCAATCAACCCAATGTCTAGTCTAGTACAACAATTCAATCAACCCAATGTCTAGTCTAGTACAACTCCATCAACCCAATGTCTAGTCTAGTACAACAACTCAATCAACCCAATGTCTAGTCTAGTACAACAATTCAATCAACCCAATGTCTAGTCTAGTACAACTCCATCAACCCAATGTCTAGTCTAGTACAACAACTCAATCAACCCAATGTCTAGTCTAGTACAACAATTCAATCAACCCAATGTCTAGTCTAGTACAACTCCATCAACCCAATGTCTAGTCTAGTACAACAACTCAATCAACCCAATGTCTAGTCTAGTACAACAATTCAATCAACCCAATGTCTAGTCTAGTACAACTCCATCAACCCAATGTCTAGTCTAGTACAACAATTCAATCAACCCAATGTCTAGTCTAGTACAACTCCATCAACCCAATGTCTAGTCTAGTACAACTCCATCAACCCAATGTCTAGTCTAGTACAACAACTCAATCAACCCAATGTCTAGTCTAGTACAACTCCATCAACCCAATGTCTAGTCTAGTACAACAACTCAATCAACCCAATGTCTAGTCTAGTACAACAATTCAATCAACCCAATGTCTAGTCTAGTACAACTCCATCAACCCAATGTCTAGTCTAGTACAACAACTCAATCAACCCAATGTCTAGTCTAGTACAACAACTCAATCAACCCAATGTCTAGTCTAGTACAACAATTCAATCATCCCAATGTCTAGTCTAGTACAACTCCATCAACCCAATGTCTAGTCTAGTACAACAACTCAATCAACCCAATGTCTAGTCTAGTACAACAATTCAATCAACCCAATGTCTAGTCTAGTACAACTCCATCAACCCAATGTCTAGTCTAGTACAACAACTCAATCAACCCAATGTCTAGTCTAGCACAACAACTCAATCAACCCAATGTCTAGTCTAGTACAACAATTCAATCAACCCAATGTCTAGTCTAGTACAACTCCATCAACCCAATGTCTAGTCTAGTACAACAACTCAATCAACCCAATGTCTTGTCTAGTACAACAACTCAATCAACCCAATGTCTAGTCTAGTACAACAATTCAATCAACCCAATGTCTAGTCTAGTACAACTCCATCAACCCAATGTCTAGTCTAGTACAACTCCATCAATCCAATGTCTAGTCTAGTACAACAACTCCGTCAACCCAATGTCTAGTCTAGTACAACAACTCCATCAACCCAATGTCTAGTCTAGTACAACTCCATCAACCCAATGTCTAGTCTAGTACAACTCCATCAACCCAATGTCTAGTCTAGTACAACTCCATCAATCCAATGTCTAGTCTAGTACAACAACTCCATCAATCCAATGTCTAGTCTAGTACAACAACTCCGTCAACCCAATGTCTAGTCTAATACAACAACTCCATCAATCCAATGTCTAGTCTAGTACAACAACTCAATCAACCCAATGTCTAGTCTAGTACAACTCCATCAACCCAATGTCTAGTCTAGTACAACAACTCCATCAACCCAATGTCTAGTCTAGTACAACAACTCCATCAACCCAATGTCTAGTCTAGTACAACAACTCCATCAACCCAATGTCTAGTCTAGTACAACAACTCCATCAACCCAATGTCTAGTCTAGTACAACAACTCCATCAACCCAATGTCTAGTCTAAACAACAACTCCATCAATCCAATGTCTAGTCTAGTACAACAACTCCATCAACCCAATGTCTAGTCTAGTACAATTCAATCAACCCAATGTCTAGTCTAGTACAACTCCGTCAACCCAATGTCTAGTCTAGTACAAGACCTGAAATTATGTGGATACGGAAGTGCGCTCTTATCATTCCAATGTTATGCCACATAAACATTGGGATAGATTGGTCAGAAGAAAAGTGCAGTTCTGTAGAGCTGGTTGAAAAGCTATTTGACCGGTATATATTTCGTGTAATTTTTTTAAAATTTTACTACGTCTTGGGCATATAATCTGACCATTGTCTTCGACCAGGTATGTCACCCAATTCCAAGTCTAAAGACCATGTATGTCACCTGTCACCTACTAACTGCTGGAATGGCGTACCGATGGTCACGGGTTCGAATCCGTGTGAAGGCAAGGGTTTGTTTCCGGGGCCTAGGGCGTCCCTGAGTCACCCCGCTCCGAATGGGTACCTAACACTACATGTAGTTAGGCGGCTGGGTAATGCGTGGAACCCACAAAGCCGTGGCCTGTGAATGCTGCATCACTTGCCAACAGATCATCTGTCATGGTCTGTGGACGCAACTATCTTCTGCATAGAAGGAGCGTCTGTATAGATAAGATAAGAAGATAACTACTAGACTTTGCTCATACTTCGAAAAGAACTCGACCTTAAGATCAAACCAACACTTCAAATTAGTTTCTTCGTCAAATCAAACATATACAGTGTGTTAACACAATCCATAGCAACAAGATTAAAGCACGTATTTATGAGCCGTTGCACACTACGAGTTCAGCCTTGAAAGTAATTAAAACTAAACTGTCCTTACTGTTGAAACACAAGCTTGTCCTTACTGGTCCTTACTGTTGAAACACAAGCTTGTCCTTACTGGTCCTTACTGTTGAAACACAAGCTTGTCCTTACTTGTGAAACACAATGTTGTCCTCACTGTTGAAACACGAGGTTGTCCAAAGTTGTGTATATCCTCTCAGTGTGTGTGTGTGTGTGTGTGTGTGTTTGTGGTCGCAGTGTTTGGGTATTGAGCCCTCACCCCACGAGACAACATCCGAATGCCACCAACTGATGCTGGTCTCAACAGTCTTGGGAGGGGGGTAGCCCTGGGGTGGGGCAACATCCTGAGGAGGGGGGGGCTGCAGATTCAGGGCGATGTTCAAATTCGGTTGTGAAATAAAAGGGGGAATAATTCGGCGGATTTATTTGGAAAGAGGGGAGGGAAGCCCCCTCAAATGAAAGATTTTTTTCACGCAGAGCTCACGCTCACATGGAAACATGGCCTCGTGCCCCTCCCCCTCTCTCAGTTCTGCTACCCTCTCCACCCCGACACACAACACAGCCGCACGCACACATACATAGAGCTCCCCCAACACACACACACACACACATATTTTGTTAACTCCTTGACTGACTCTGGTTTGTGTGAAACATGGGGTGGGAGGGGTGGTGGGAGGGGGGGTGGTAGGGGTGAGCAATAAAAGTAACAGATAAATATAAAATTGTCGGCTGGGTGGGGGGTGGAGGAGAGAATGAAACTCCACATGCCTTCCCCCCTGGGGGAAAGACCCGACAATCGTGGAATACCCCGTAAGCCATTGGCCGCTTTATTGATCCGACGAGTCCATTGAAAGAACTGAGGGGTGGCGGCCTGGGCGACCCACACTAAACTATCGACCAGCCTGTTCTGGACTCACACAAAGAAGGGTGGCGTCTTCTAGTGGAGTCTATCGGGAATACGCAGAAATTTTAGCGGTTCTTAAACTCTACCACAATAGACCTCTTAAACGGAGACCATATGCAGCACATAGATGGGACCATATAGTATGAAGCACATAGATGGGGCAATATAGTATGTAGCACATAGATGGGACCAAATAGGATGAAGCACTTCAAAAGGACCATACATTATGTAGCACATCAAAAGGCCATATAGATTTAAGGACGTTAAAGGACCAAAAGTATGAAGCACAATGAAAGGCCATATAGTTTATTGCCCCATACTTTGGCTATGTTTATTGCCCCATACTTTGGCTATGTTTATTGCCCCATACTTTGGCTATGTTTATTGCCCCATACTTTGGCTATGTTTATTGCCCCATACTTTGGCTATGTTTATTGCCCCATACTTTGGCTATGTTTATTGCCCCATACTTTGGCTATGTTTATTGCCCCATACTTTGGCTATGTTTATTGCCCCATACTTTGGCTATGTTTATTGCCCCATACTTTGGCTATGTTTATTGCCCCATACTTTGGCTATGTTTATTGCCCCATACTTTGGCTATGTTTATTGCCCCATACTTTGGCTATGTTTATTGCCCCATACTTTGGCTATGTTTATTGCCCCATACTTTGGCTATGTTTATTGCCCCATACTTTGGCTATGTTTATTGCCCCATACTTTGGCTATGTTTATTGCCCCATACTTTGGCTATGTTTATTGCCCCATACTTTGGCTATGTTTATTGCCCCATACTTTGGCTATGTTTATTGCCCCATACTTTGGCTATGTTTATTGCCCCATACTTTGGCTATGTTTATTGCCCCATACTTTGGCTATGTTTATTGCAATAATCTTTGTCTAATTGTGCTAGCTGCTACATCCCTGATGATATCAAGGTGAAGGACGTGAGATGGGGGGAGGGGGGGGGGAGATAATAAGATTTAAAGAGTAGTGGACCACATGGTCTGGAAGTGACACAGGGCACTGCGGTAATCATTGGTTGAGAACCCTTGAAAACAAGCATGTTGTTAAATATAATCTAGTTCATTTTTTAAATGTTTTGGGTGAGGGGGGAGGGGGTGGAGTCTACAAGTTGGGGAAGGGGATTGGTGGGCTGTGTATGGTGGAGTATATGATGGTAGTGTATGTTGATGGTGTATGGTGGAGTATATGATGGTAGTGTATGGTGGAGTTTATGATGGTAGTGTATGTTGATGGTGTATGGTGGGAGTATGTGATGGTAGTGTATGTGTATGGTGTATGATCACGTAAACTAATTATGATGGTGATTATCAATATGTTATAATATGATGTACGTGATGGTATAATGTGAGTGTATGAAGGTATAATATGAATTGTATAATGATATAATATTAAGTTTTATGGTGGTATGTGAGGTGTGTGGTGATATAATATGAGGTTATGATTGTATAACATGGGGTTATGATGGTATAACATGAGGTGTGTGATGGTATGACATGAGGTGTGTGATGGTATAACAAGAGGTGTATGATGGTATAACACGAGGTGTATGATGGTATAACATGAGGTGTGTGATGGTATAACATGAGGTGTGTGATGGTATAACAAGAGGTGTATGATGGTATAACATGAGGTGTGTGATGGTCTAACATGAGGTGTATGGTGGTATAACATGAGGTGTATGATGGTATAACACGAGGTGTATGATGGTATAACACGAAGTGTATGATGGTATAACACGAGGTGTATGATGGTATAACACGAGGTGTATGATGGTATAACACGAGGTGTATGATGGTATAACACGAGGTGTATGATGGTATAACACGAGGTTATGATGGTATAACACGAGGTGTATGATGGTATAACACGAGGTGTATGATGGTATAACACGAGGTGTATGATGGTATAACATGAGTGTATGATGGTATAACATGAGGTGTATGATGGTATAACACGAGGTGTATGATGGTATAACATGAGGTGTATGATGGTATAACACGAGGTGTGTGATGGTATAACATGAGCTGTATGATGGTATAAAACGAGGTTTATGATGGTATAGCACGAGGTGTATGATGGTATAACATGAGGTGTGTGATGGTATAACATGAGTGTATGATGGTATAACATGAGGTGTGTGATGGTATAACATGAGGTGTGTGATTGTATAACATGATGTGTGTGATGGTATAACAAGAGGTGTGTGATGGTATAACATGAGGTGTGTGATGGTATAACATGAGGTGTGTGATGGTATAACAAGAGGTGTGTGATGGTATAACATGAGGTGTGTGATGGTATAACATGAGGTGTATTATGGTATAACATGAGGTGTATGATGGTATATCAAGAGGTGTGTGATGGTATAACAAGAGGTGTATGATGGTATAACACGAGGTGTATGATGGTATAACATGAGGTGTGTGATGGTATAACATGAGGTGTGTGATGGTATAACATGAGGTATATGATGGTATAACATGAGGTGTGTGATGGTCTAACATGAGGTGTATGATGGTATAACATGAGGTGTGTGATGGTATAACACGAGGTGTATGATGGTATAACACGAGGTGTATGATGGTATAACACGAGGTGTATGATGGTATAGCACGAGGTGTATGATGGTATAACATGAGGTGTATGATGGTATAACACGAGGTGTATGATGGTATAACATGAGGTGTGTGATGGTATAACATGAGTGTATGATGGTATAACATGAGGTGTATGATGGTATAACACGAGGTGTATGATGGTATAACATGAGGTGTGTGATGGTATAACATGAGGTGTGTGATGGTATACCATGAGGTATATGATGGTATAACATGAGGTGTGTGATGGTATAACATGAGTGTATGATGGTATAACATGAGGTGTATGATGGTATAACACGAGGTGTATGATGGTATAACATGAGGTGTGTGATGGTATAACATGAGGTGTGTGATGGTATAACATGAGGTATATGATGGTATAACATGAGGTGTGTGATGGTCTAACATGAGGTGTATGATGGTATAACATGAGGTGTGTGATGGTATAACACGAGGTGTATGATGGTATAACACGAGGTGTATGATGGTATAACACGAGGTATATGATGGTATAACATGAGGTGTGTGATGGTATAACATGAGGTGTGTGATGGTATAACATGAGGTATATGATGGTATAACATGAGGTGTGTGATGGTCTAACATGAGGTGTATGATGGTATAACATGAGGCGTGTGATGGTATAACACGAGGTGTATGATGGTATAACACGAGGTGTATGATGGTATAGCACGAGGTGTATGATGGTATAACATGAGGTGTGTTATGGTATAACATGAGTGTATGATGGTATAATATGAGGTGTATGATGGTATAACATGAGGTGTGTGATGGTATAACAAGAGGTGTGTGATGGTATAACATACAAAAAATACATTGAAAAGAGTTGGAAGAGGTTTGCGGTATCGTGTTTCTCCTGGGACTATGAAGGTCATGTCGACCTGCTGGTTTGAAAGAACTGCGTGACGCGGCAGCTGGCTAGGATATGATGTTAAGTGCATCACCATGCAGTTGTGATATAAGGTTTCCGTTTTAATTCAAGCTGTTCTGACGGACAGATTCCTGAATGTATCGATGGACACAGAGCAGCAGTCGCTTCCAGCTGCTCATCAGAAACCTACTCACTGCCAATGTGGGGTGGGGGGCGGCAAGGGGGGTAAGTTCGCTGGCGTTGATCTGTGAGAGGAGTAAAACAAGCAGGAGTTACCCGACTTGTCCACTGGGATTTCGCAGTAAAGGAAAGATATGATTTTGTTTGTAATCTTCTCATTGCAATACGTTTTGATGTCCGTGTTGGCTGTTGTTCTGATGTCTGTGTTGTATGTTGTTTTGATGTCCATGTAGTCTGTTGTTTGATGTCCGTGTAGTCTGTTGTTTTGATGTCCGTGTAGTCTGTTGTTTTGATGTCCGTGTAGTCTGTTGTTTTGATGTCCGTGTAGTCTGTTGTTTTGATGTCCGTGTAGTCTGTTGTTTTGATGTCCGTGTAGTCTGTTGTTTTGATGTCCGCGTAGTCTGTTGTTTTGATATCCGTGTAGTCTGTTGTTTTGATGTCCGTGTAGTCTGTTGTTTTGATGTCCGTGTAGTCTGTTGTTTTGATGTGCCAAGCCCCCGTCTCAAAGATCGACCGTCCCCTATTGCCTAATGCAGGTCCGCAGACCAAATGGTCACTTGGTCCAATGTGTGGTCCCAGAAACTGAGTTAGCATTAAAAAAACTGGCGTGGGGTGGGGGGAGAAGGATTTGCACGTTTCATGAATCTTGTATTGATGTTTGAGCTTATCTAAATAATTATAAAATATCTATGAAAATGTCATTCATTCAAATGGACTGAGCTTGAGAGAAATCAAATCTGAAATTGGTGTAATCACAGACAGTGGGCAAAGGGTTGTAGATGTATACTCCGTGTATTTAGATGATGTCCACTGAATCCAGACGAAAGATTTGGTTATAGATTAGTACAACTCCCTTTCACCTGATCCCCACTTTTTTGCCCTCTGATTTCAACTGAAGAATGGTCACGTGTGTCAACATAAAGTTTACGACGACAACAGGTCAGGGTTTAGATAAGGCCCTAAACTATTTGAGATATAAGGCCCTTCATAAGTCCGGCTATTCTACGTCACTGCCAAATAAAACAATTCGTCCAATCGGACAATTCTTTTTAGGGGGGGATGCTTTAAGAAAGTGGGGACCCTAAGCTATAGTTGTTGTAGCTTATATATAACTCCGGCCTTGGACTAAAAGATAAGCCATCCAATGATCTAACAGATAGATGGACTTCATGGACTTTCCTCTGAGGCTGTGAAGGCCCCTAGGGCGGACATTGGTGCTCTCCCTAGGGAGGACACTGGTGCTCTCCCTAGGGCGGACATTGGTGCTCTCCCTAGGCCCTAGGGCGGACATTGGTGCTCTCCCTAGGGCGGACATTGGTGCTCTCCCTAGGGCGGACATTGGTGCTCTCCCTAGGGCGGACATTGGTGCTCTCCCGTTCTGTAGGTTTGTTACAACTCAATGGACGCCATGGAATGAGCTAATGGTCGCGTGTTGACATTTAAATTTAAAGTTAGATAATAAGCAGATTTAAATAATGGACCACGGCTCAGTGAGGTGCCAGGCCCCCAGTCCACCATACTTTAGACTTTACAAAAACTCTGAACCGTCACTGAACCACGTTTATCTCTCTCCCACTATCTCTTTATCCACATTCTTCATCTTTCTTTCTCCAGCGCTCCATGTATCTCTCTTTTTACCCTCTCTCACGCATTCGCCAACTCTCCTGTTCTCGTTCTCCTCCTCTTTATCTGTCTCTTTCTTGTCCATCTCTTTGTCACTTTCTCCATCACTCGTTCTCTCACTTTCTTTATTTCTCCCCTTCAATCTTCCTCTGTATCTTTCTCCCTCTCTCCCCTATATATATATATATATATATTTCTCATTCCCTTTCTCCCCCTCTCCCCTATATATATATATATATATATTTCTCATTCCCTTTCTCCCCCTCTCCCCTATATATATATATATGTAGCCGTGTGTGGGCTTCTAATATACAGCATGTCACAGTCAACAACAAGATGGAGAATTATATTTATCAAGGTTTATTTGTCTTTCTAATTTTACAACCAAACACTTTTCACGTTAGAACCGGAACAACCACAAACGCACCCACACGTCACCCAGTCACTTCTCTCCAGTGCATCTCGGTGCGGTGTACATGGTGCGGCGCTATGTGGGCACTATGTCGGTCTGCACATTGTGTACACTATTACATTACATACCAGGGGCAGTGTGTCACTGACCCACCGGCGTGTCCTGCAGTAAACCTACTCTAGCAGCATGCTACAGTTTCCCCAGGCCCCTGAATGCCAGCGCCCTCGCTGGTCAATACATTAAAAAAACGGCATATATAATGATAAATTTGGATTGAACTCTAATTTAAAAAAAAACACAGCAGGTCTGAGTAATAAGCCCGTTGCTGAAAAGGACGAAAAATTAACTGCGTGCCCAACAATGCATGAAGGATATGGACAAATAACAACAACAAAAAGTCAATTTGTTCGAAAAGCGTCCCTTCGACGTTTGGTCACTCGTCTACTTCTGGGGGATGTCTCAACTTGCGCGTTCAGCAATACGTGCTGATCTGCGCGGTTCAACCGGGAGGGGTAAGTTTATTCCTGCACCGGGTCGATTGTCTCTGGGTCGCACTGTAGAGACGATCACCATATCTTCTTCTTCATCTCCACTTTCAGGGGGTGGTATATCTGTGAGGACTACCTCTGACTCTGGTACGAGCTCCGATAGAGGTTCCTCTGCCAAAAGAAGATCCTTCCGATTCACTGTTCTTTCCTCACCTCCGGCCAGGGGAAGCAGTCTATATACGTGTCTGTCCGGTAAGCGGGCAGTGACACAGTATAAATCTGGTCTCCAATAGTCTTGGAATTTATTCCGTCCTTGCACTCTATTACGTAAATAGACAAAGTTGCCTACTGATAGAGGATGTTCGCTCGCATGCTTGTCCTTGAACGATGTCCTTTCACTAGCCTCCTGTTTCAGTTTCTGTAAAGCGAGGCGGTGGGCCTCTTGTAGCCGGTAGTGATGTTGTCTGACCCAGTCGGTACCTGCTACCGCGGCATCCATGGGTCGATGTAAAAGTTCGTCAATGGGGAGCCTAGGGGCCCTGCCAAACAGTAGATGGTAAGGTGCAAATCCCGTAGAGGCATGGGGTGTATTATTGTATGCCTGTACCAATTCTGGTAGAAATACAGGCCATTGACATTTCCTTTCGGGTGGTAAAGATCGCAGGAGCTTGTGCAGTGTTCGATTGAACCGCTCACACTGTCCATTTCCCTGAGGATGGTATGGCGTGGTATGCGATTTCTTGATGTTGTATAAGGAGCACAACTCAGCCATCAGTCGCGATTCAAAAGACCGACCTTGGTCACTATGAATTCGCATTGGGACGCCATATTTTTGAAACCAATCTCTCACTAGTGCGGTGGCCACGGTGACCGCCTCCTGATTACGGGTGGGTACAGCTTGAGAAAATTTGGTAAACACGTCGGTGATTACCAACACATCCTCTCTGCCATCACTGGCGGTCTCTAGCTTGGTGAAGTCAACAGCTATTATCTCACCAGGATATGTCGCGATAATCGGAGTTGACGTAGTATGCAGCGTGCCAGGAGAACGTCCCATTGTGCAGCGGCTGCATGTGGATATGTACTCTCGTACCTGTGTATACATGCCAGGCCAGTAGCAGCGCGATCTTAGGAGAGAAATTGTTCGTTCCACGCCCTGATGACCCATGGCATCATGAAGCGAGTATAATACTTCAGGGATAAGCCTGGAAGGCAACAATAACTGATCACAGGTACCCTGGGCTGGATCCGTGATCCTCCTAAACAACAGACCTTTGTGGAGCAACAATCTCTTGTGTTGGTTACTTAATGTCCTGCTTCCCTGACCTGGTCGGGGGCGCTCTGGCCATGACTCCAGCAGCGGACCAATATGTTTATCCTTTGTCTGCATTGAAATCAATTCGCTGCTGGACCATCGAGGTAGAAAAGTATTCCCTTCAGTCTTGAGGACTAATTCTTCCCCCGCGGGCCTTGTATGTTTTCCGTTTGGCATGGCGGCCTCCAGCTTCTGACATTGTGTTTCCTGTGCCACGGCAATTTCTGCTGGCACCGCGGTGGCCGTTTGAAAATCCCCTGGAAGCCTGGACAGAGCATCTGCCGGATTCTGTTTCCCCGGCCGGTATTTAACATCAAAGTTGAACTGTGCCAACTGTGCGGCCCAGCGTTGTTCCAAAGCACCCAGCGGTGCGGTGCGAAAATATACCAATGGGTTGTTATCAGTGTAAACAGTGAACGTGGCACCAATTAGATAGTGACGGAACTTTTCACTGATTGCCCATTTCATAGCAAGAAACTCCAATTTTAAACTACTGTAGGAGGCCTGATTCCTTTCAGTAGGTCGTAGACGTCGACTGGCGTAGGCGATTATGCGTCGTGCACCATCCTGTTCTTGTGATAGTATTCCACTTAGTCCCTCATGACTGGCATCCGTCTCAAGAATAAAGGGCTTCGTGAAATCAGCATATCCCAATATGGGTGCAGCCGTGAGAGCTAATTTAAGCCGATCAAACGCCTGTTGGTGTTTTTCTTCCCAGAGCTCAGCTATTTTAACCGTCTTCTTGTTAGACCCCTTACTGCCGAGGGTGACAAGATCATGAAGTGGTCCGGCTATTTCTGCAAATCCCTTTACAAATCGCCGGAAATAGCTGGCAAAGCCTACAAAACTGCGCAGCTCTGTTGTAGTAGTTGGGGTGGGCCAGTTTCTCACCGCCTCCACCTTAGAAACATCACAGCCAATTCCCTTGGCTGATATGGTATGGCCTAGATAGTTCACTTCACGCCGTAAAAACTGGCATTTGTCTGGGCGCAACTTTAAACCTGTCTCTATTATACGGCTCAGTAGTTTATCAAGGTGTTGCAAGTGTTCCTCGAACGTCTTGGAGTAGACTAGTAGGTCATCCAGATAGACCAATAAAAATTGGAAGAGGAAGTCGGACATGGTGCGTTGCATCAGTCGTTGAAAGGTTGCCGGAGCCGAAGTGAGCCCCATAGGCATACGGGTATATTCGAATAATCCCATAGGGGTGACAGTAGCATGCTGCTAGAGTAGGTTTACTGCAGGACACGCCGGTGGGTCAGTGACACACTGCCCCTGGTATGTAATGTAATAGTGTACACAATGTGCAGACCGACATAGTGCCCACATAGCGCCGCACCATGTACACCGCACCGAGATGCACTGGAGAGAAGTGACTGGGTGACGTGTGGGTGCGTTTGTGGTTGTTCCGGTTCTAACGTGAAAAGTGTTTGGTTGTAAAATTAGAAAGACAAATAAACCTTGATAAATATAATTCTCCATCTTGTTGTTGACTGTGACATGCTGTATATTAGAAGCCCACACACGGCTACAGTTTGGCGCTGCGAGCAGGGTCACAAGTGAGGATAGTTGTTAAATTAAGGTTATTTGTGATAGATTTTCCAAAGGACACAGAAAAATATGGAACAAGTGGAGCAGCTCCAGATAAACCGGCCTCCAAAACTACCACGGTTTACGGGAGATAATGGAGCGGAGCAATTTGTCAAAGAAGTGCGATTGCTCCTGCAGTTGCAGCCCATGCCCCCTGCCTCAGCAGTCATATGGATCCTGAGCGCCTTAGAGGGACGTGCCCGCCAGGAAATGTTGGACCAGGCACCTGAAGAGATCAACACCCCGGACAAACTGTTGCGTATCTTAGTAGAGAAGTGGGGTGACCCACGTGATGGCACCACCCTGGCCGCCGCTTTCTACAAACGGCATCAGGGCTTAGGTGAGACGGTAGGGGACTATGCGGCCAGTATGCGTAGTCTTTTCGCCTTAGCCAACACAGCACGGACAGGCATCCTTGCAGATGACACACTGCGGGATACATTTGTCCAGGGTCTACAGCCGGCAGCCTTGCGACGCGACGTGAAAGCCTACACCAGGTTAAACACTGACAGCACTTTCGAAGACGTCGTCAAAGAGGCCCAGAGGTGGATGAGAGAAGATTTCTCGGATGTTGCCGCCACAGCGCAGCTCTCAGCAGCACCTCTCCCTGACTGGGCACAGATGACACAACAACTAATGGCCCACATCGACCAGCAGGTAGAAGCCGTGGCAGATAGGCTCAATCAGTCAATCCAGCAGCACCGAGGGGGACATGGGCGCCAACAGTGTCCACTGTCCACCAACACTCAGACAGCCTATCATGGGACAACAACACCTGCAGCCCGCACGCAGACAGTCCCATCAACTCCAGGGACAGCCTCCGCGGGGCATCCTGACCTGCATGTGGTGCAACCGAAGAGGTCACATAGAAGACGAGTGCCAGGCCAAAAAGAGGTACGTCGCTAACCAAAATAATACACCCCAACAACATCCTCTGCAGCAGCAGCCCAGACAACAGATGACCCAAAGAAGGCCACCTGTGAACCAGGGAAACTTCTAAACCCCGTTGCTGTCAACAGACACGCAACGGGGAGGTCAACGGGACTCATTGGCACGTGTCCAACCCTGGAGGTAACCCTAAATGGTCACCAGGTGGCGGCACTTATTGACACGGGGAGCGAAGTAAGCACCATCACCGAAACATGGGCATTCCAACATCTTGGCCACCTCACCCTTGAAACCGGCTTCATAACTTTACGGGCCGTCAACGGAGCTGAGGTGCCATATCGTGGAATCATGACTGTCGATGTGCAACTACTAGGGCAGCATCTACAAGATGTCCCGTTCCTCGTTGTCAAGACCCCAAACGGCCTGGTGACCCAAGTACGAAAACAAGAGGTTCCTGTGCTGCTGGGAATGAATGTATTGAAAAGGTGGCTGCCACACGCAAACCAGGTACCACAATTTCTCGAATCCACGGTTCGAGAGATCCGTAGTGGGACACTAAATGAACCAAAGACTGCACGGGTGGCTGAAAGGAGCTTCATTCCAGCCCTGTCCGTAGCCAACGTCCGGGTCGGAAAAATTACGACTTCTCACCCACTGCTGGCATCCCAGGGTGAGGAAACGCTTCCTCCTGGACTAATAGTCATCCCGACCCTAGTAGGCTCATCTGCTGGTCCCTTCGTGCGTGTAGCTAACATGACCGTCGAAGGTGTGTTCCTGGCTAAACGAGCACCAATCGCCCAATTGGAACCGGTGGAGACATTAGAGAACAATAACACTGTGAAATTCAATGTTACTGCTGACGAGATCATAGTTTCGTGTCATAAGTTAGCCGCTGGATCAGGTGAGGTTCCACCAGTAGACATACAAGGTCAGAATCTCACCAACCAGCAACGTCGGCAGCTTCAGGAACTTCTCTGTCGTCGAGCCGCCGCTTTTTCACAAGATGAAAGTGATTTAGGCTACACCGATGCGGTGTTTCACCGCATCCGAACTCATGATGACAAGCCAGTCACTCAGCCTTATCGTAGAATACCCCCAAATCAACTTCAGGAGGTTCAGCAACATATTCGAGGGCTGATTGAGAAGAAGGTGATCACAGAGAGTTATAGCCCATATGCCGCCCCAATCGTTCTCGTGCGTAAACGGGACGGCAGCTTGCGCCTCACGTTAGAACCGGAACAACCACAAACGCACCCACACGTCACCCAGTCACTTCTCTCCAGTGCATCTCGGTGCGGTGTACATGGTGCGGCGCTATGTGGGCACTATGTCGGTCTGCACATTGTGTACACTATTACATTACATACCAGGGGCAGTGTGTCACTGACCCACCGGCGTGTCCTGCAGTAAACCTACTCTAGCAGCATGCTACATATATATTTCTTATTCCCTTTCTCCCTCTCTCCCCTATATATATATATATATTTCTCATTCCCTTTCTCCCCCTCTCCCCTATATATATATATATATTTCTCATTCCCTTTCTCCCCCTCTCCCCTATATATATATATATATTTCTCATTCCCTTTCTCCCCCTCTCCCCTATATATATATATATATTTCTCATTCCCTTTCTCCCCCTCTCCCCTATATATATATATATATTTCTCATTCCCTTTCTCCCCCTCTCCCCTATATATATATATATATTTCTCATTCCCTTTCTCCCCCTCTCCCCTATATATATATATATATTTCTCATTCCCTTTCTCCCCCTCTCCCCTATATATATATATATATTTCTCATTCCCTTTCTCCCCCTCTCCCCTATATATATATATATATTTCTCATTCCCTTTCTCCCCCTCTCTCCCCTATATATATATTTCTTATTCCCTTTCTCCCCCTCTCTCCCCTATATATATATTTCTTATTCCCTTTCTCCCCCTCTCCCCTATATATATATATTTCTTATTCCCTTTCTCCCCCTCTCCCCTATATATATATATATATTTCTTATTCCCTTTCTCCCCCTCTCCCCTATATATATATATATATATTTCTCATTCCCTTTCTCCCCCTCTCCCCTATATATATATATATATTTCTTATTCCCTTTCTCCCCCTCTCCCCTATATATATATATATATATTTCTCATTCCCTTTCTCCCCCTCTCCCCTATATATATATTTATATTTCTCATTCCCTTTCTCCCCCTCTCCCCTATATATATATATATATATATATATTTCTCATTCCCTTTCTCCCCCTCTCCCCTATATATATATATATATTTCTTATTCCCTTTCTCCCCCTCTCCCCTATATATATATATATATTTCTCATTCCCTTTCTCCCCCTCTCCCCTATATATATATATATATTTCTTATTCCCTTTCTCCCCCTCTCCCCTATATATATATATATATATTTCTTATTCCCTTTCTCCCCCTCTCCCCTATATATATATATATATATATCTTATTCCCTTTCTCCCCCTCTCCCCTATATATATATATATATATTTCTTATTCCCTTTCTCCCCCTCTCCCCATATATATATTTCTTATTCCCTTTCTCCCTCTCTCCCCTATATATATATATATATATATTTTTTTTTCTTATTCCCTTTCTCCCTCTCTCCCCTATATATATATTTCTTATTCCCTTTCTCCCTCTCTCCCCTATATATATATTTCTTATTCCCTTTCTCCCTCTCTCCCCTATATATATATTTCTTATTCCCTTTCTCCCTCTCTCCCCTATATATATATATATATATTTCTTATCCCCTTTCTCCCTCTCTCCCCTATATATATATTTCTTATTCCCTTTCTCCCTCTCTCCCCTATATATATATTTCTTATTCCCTTTCTCCCTCTCTCCCCTATATATATATATATATATATATTTCTTATTCCCTTTCTCCCCCTCTCCCCTATATATATATATATATATATTTCTTATTCCCTTTCTCCCCCTCTTCCCTATATATATATATATTTCTTATTCCCTTTCTCCCCCTCTCCCCTATATATATATATATATATATATTTCTTATTCCCTTTCTCCCTCTCTCCCCTATATATATATTTCTTATTCCCTTTCTCCCCCTCTCTCCCCTATATATATATATATATATATATATTTCTTATTCCCTTTCTCCCCCTCTCTCCCCTATATATATATATATATATATTTCTTATTCCCTTTCTCCCCCCCCTCTCCCCCATATATATATATATATTTCTTATTCCCTTTCTCCCCCTCTCCCCTATATATATATATATATATTTCTTATTCCCTTTCTCCCCCTCTCCCCTATATATATATATATTTCTTATTCCCTTTCTCCCCCTCTCTCCCCTATATATATATTTCTTATTCCCTTTCTCCCCCTCTCCCCTATATATATATATATATTTCTTATTCCCTTTCTCCCCCTCTCCCCTATATATATATATATATATTTCTTATTCCCTTTCTCCCCCTCTCCCCTATATATATATATATTTCTTATTCCCTTTCTCCCCCTCTCTCCCCTATATATATATTTCTTATTCCCTTTCTCCCCCTCTCCCCTATATATATATATATTTCTTATTCCCTTTCTCCCCCTCTCTCCCCTATATATATATTTCTTATTCCCTTTCTCCCCCTCTCCCCTATATATATATATATATTTCTTATTCCCTTTCTCCCCCTCTCTCCCCTATATATATATATATATTTCTTATTCCCTTTCTCCCCCTCTCCCCTATATATATTTCTTATTCCCTTTCTCCCCCTCTCCCCTATATATATATATATTTCTTATTCCCTTTCTCCCCCTCTCTCACACACACATTTAGTTTCAACAAATTATTCGTGCCATAAAAGGGGAAACAATAACAAATGCAGTGGTCGTTTCAAATAGTAGAGTTACCCCGCCATCCCCTGGCTCGCATTACTTTCAGCTCCACCTACTCCATCTGTTGGTTGGACGCTGCCCCAACAAAAGACCCCATCACGTGGTGCCCATTTCCCTGTGCCCCGGAGATCTTAACCAAGACTCATTGATGAAAGAGTTTCTCAGGCAAGCAACCACCTGACCAAGGCTTTCTAGATGGATTCAAAATATAGATGAAAGTTCACGGAACAAATTGTAACATGTGTCCCGCATGGTTACTGTCGCCTGATTTACTTGTGTTGTACATGTAGTTAGTATTATGCTCTTGTGTAAGGTGTTGTACATGTAGTTAGTATTATGCTCTTGTGTAAGGTGTTGTACATGTAGTTAGTATTATGCTCTTGTGTAAGGTGTTGTACATGTAGTTAGTATTATGCTCTTGTGTAAGGTGTTGTACATGTAGTTAGTATTATGCTCTTGTGTAAGGTGTTGTACATGTAGTTAGTATTATGCTCTTGTGTAAGGTGTTGTACATGTAGTTAGTATTATGCTCTTGTGTAAGGGGTTGTACATGTAGTTAGTATTATGCTCTTGTGTAAGGTGTTGTACATGTAGTTAGTATTATGCTCTTGTGTAAGGTGTTGTACATGTAGTTAGTATTATGCTCTTGTGTAAGGTGTTGTACATGTAGTTAGTATTATGCTCTTGTGTAAGGTGTTGTACATGTAGTTAGTATTATGCTCTTGTGTAAGGGGTTGTACATGTAGTTAGTATATGCTCTTGTGTAAGGTGTTGTACATGTAGTTAGTATTATGCTCTTGTGTAAGGTGTTGTACATGTAGTTAGTATTATGCTCTTGTGTAAGGTAACATTGTTACACAGAGGAAAACTTCAAAAAGTGTCGCCACAATTTCTGGTGGGAGTAAATAATGGCACAGTTTCTGGTGGGAGTAAATAATGGCACAGTTTCTGGTGGGAGTAAATAATGGCACAGTTTCTGGTGGGAGTAAATAATGGCACAGTTTCTGGTGGGAGTAAATAATTTCACAGTTTCTGGTGGGAGTAAATAATGGCACAGTTTCTGGTGGGAGTAAATAATGGCACAGTTTCTGGTGGGAGTAAATAATTTCACAGTTTCTGGTGGGAGTAAATAATGGCACAGTTTCTGGTGGGAGTAAATAATGGCACAGTTTCTGGTGGGAGTAAATAATGGCACAGTTTCTGGTGGGAGTAAATAATTTCACAGTTTCTGGTGGGAGTAAATAATGGCACAGTTTCTGGTGGGAGTAAATAATGGCACAGTTTCTGGTGGGAGTAAATAATGGCACAGTTTCTGGTGGGAGTAAATAATGGCACAGTTTCTGGTGGGAGTAAATAATGGCACAGTTTCTGGTGGGAGTAAATAATTTCACAGTTTCTGGTGGGAGTAAATAATGGCACAGTTTCTGGTGGGAGTAAATAATGGCACAGTTTCTGGTGGGAGTAAATAATGGCACAGTTTCTGGTGGGTGTAAATAATGGCACAGTTTCTGGTGGGAGTAAATAATGGCACAGTTTCTGGTGGGAGTAAATAATGGCACAGTTTCAGGTGGGTGTAAATAATGGCACAGTTTCTGGTGGGAGTAAATAATGGCACAGTTTCTGATGGGTGTAAATAATGGCACAGTTTCAGGTGGGTGTAAATAATGGCACAGTTTCTGGTGGGAGTAAATAATGGCACAGTTTCAGGTGGGAGTAAATAATGGCACAGTTTCAGGTGGGAGTAAATAATGGCACAGTTTCAGGTGGGTGTAAATATGGCACAGTTTCTGGTGGGTGTAAATAATGGCACAGTTTCAGGTGGGTGTAAATAATGGCACAGTTTCTGATGGGTGTAAATAATGGCACAGTTTCTGATGGGTGTAAATAATGGCACAGTTTCTGGTGGGAGTAAATAATGGCACAGTTTCAGGTAGGTGTAAATATGGCACAGTTTCTGGTGGGTGTAAATAATGGCACAGTTTCAGGTGGGTGTAAATAATGGCACAGTTTCTGGTGGGAGTAAATAATGGCACAGTTTCTGGTGGGAGTAAATAATGGCACAGTTTCTGGTGGGAGTAAATAATGGCACAGTTTCAGGTGGGTGTAAATATGGCACAGTTTCTGGTGGGAGTAAATAATGGCACAGTTTCAGGTGGGTGTAAATATGGCACAGTTTCTGGTGGGAGTAAATAATGGCAGTTTCACACTTTATTTATTGAAACCTCCGTGGCATAAAACCAACATCTTTATTCCATAACTTGGCTTTTATTTATCCAATTTGTGTAAATCTCGGATGATGGAATAAAACATTTATAAAGTCTGGACAATCAAAATAGTGTTGTCACCTCCCCTACACGGTAAAAAAAAATTATACTTATATTTTTTAAATCGATTTTAAAATAAATTAAATTTTCAACAAAAAAAAACATTTTAATTTTTTTTCCTTCAAAATTCAGTCTCAACTTTGGTCATTTTCTCATCATTTGGTCATTATTACTATTACTATTATTATCTTAATCAGGCTGGGGCATATTTGAACTGTTGTATGGGCTACCAGTAAATCAATTACAGTTATTACATCATGAAAGAAACTTTCAAACACACACATCAAACCATTGTTACAAACAGTAACATTACTTTCACAACCCTAACTTTCAAACACACACATCAAACCATTGTTACAGACAGTAATGTTACTTCACCACCCTAACTTTCAAACACACACATCAAACCATTGTTACAGACAGTAATGTTACTTCACCACCCTAACTTTCAAACACACACATCAAACCATTGTTACAGACAGTAATGTTACTTCACCACCCTAACTTTCAAACACACACATCAAACCATTGTTACAGACAGTAATGTTACTTCACCACCCTAACTTTCAAACACACATATCAAACCATTGTTACAGACAGTAATGTTACTTCACCATCCTAACTTTCAAACACACACATCAAACCATTGTTACAGACAGTAATGTTACTTCACCACCCTAACTTTCAAACACACATATCAAACCATTGTTACAGACAGTAATGTTACTTCACCACCCTAACTTTCAAACACACACATCAAACCATTGTTACAGACAGTAATGTTACTTCACCACCCTAACTTTCAAACACACATATCAAACCATTGTTACAGACAGTAATGTTACTTCACCACCCTAACTTTCAAACACACACATCAAACCATTGTTACAGACAGTAATGTTACTTCACCACCCTAACTTTCAAACACACAGATCAAACCATTGTTACAGACAGTAATGTTACTTCACCACCCTAACTTTCAAACACACATATCAAACCATTGTTACAGACAGTAATGTTACTTCACCACCCTAACTTTCAAACACACACATCAAACCATTGTTACAGACAGTAATGTTACTTCACCACCCTAACTTTCAAACACACACATCAAACCATTGTTACAGACAGTAATGTTACTTCACCACCCTAACTTTCAAACACACACATCAAACCATTGTTACAGACAGTAATGTTACTTTCACAACCCTAACCATCACAACATATTTTATGTGGAAACTATTCCGATTCTTTTTTCTGATGAGTTTCCCTGAATCATTTCTAAACCTTAACTAATGATTAAAAAGATAAAAGGCTTAAGGGACTTCTAAAACATGTTTTTATTTGCATTCACCAGCAGATGTGAATAAAGAAAAGAAAAATCAATGCAGAGGTTATTCATTATTATTAAATTATTGTATGCTATAAAGTAGGGCTAGTTAGTAATATCAAGTTAGTACAGTGCTTCTGAACCTCTACACTTGATATTCCCACCACTAAGTAGTTTGATCACCCCCAAACCTCCCCCCACCCAGGTTCAGAACCACTGTATTACTAGAATAAGCTTGAAAGTGAAAGTAGATATTAACTTAGAAACAGCTATCACAAATTTGTACTGAACAAGTCTCAACAAAGGAAAAAGATAAATAACATAAAATGATAGTTTCGACCACCCCCCCCCCACCCCAATTTGTGTTTGACAACAGGTGCAGTTATAGTAAATTTTGGGACTATTTATCCATAAGCTGTGTTTTTTAAAAATTAAACTAAAGCTATGACTACATGCTAACATCATATGATCAATATTTATATCCTATCTGAAACTAACAAATTTACAAGAAGTTTGGAGGAAAAAAAGATTTGTAACAGCATCATACTACAGGACTAGTAGGGAAGTGAAATAAAATTAAAAAACATAATCCATTGAGCGTCTTCTTCATGACTTGTAAAACTGGCTGTGACACTGTGACAATCTCTCCCAGTTAATGGGTATGCCATCAAGTCATTGGAAATTTTCATGTTCATTATTTGGGACAGCTATCCATTGACTAATTTCTTTAGGGTTCCTATGGAGAAGTTTAATCAGGAATATTTTTACAGCATAATTATGTACAAGCAGATGAAGTCTTTTACTTCTCAAGTTGACTTAAGAAGGAAAGTCAAATTATGAGCAAATTATTGTGCAGTATAAATGGCTCTAGGAGCTTCTTTTCTTTCTATGTCTACATCAAATAAATCTTGGATTAGCCAGCTTGTTTGTTCCCCTTTAAAATTGATCATTACTTTATATTTTGTTTACCATTAGCCACATCTAATTTACCAAGTGAAACACTTTTAATGTTTTCATTTATTGATGGCATCTCCATTTTTTTTTAAAGTACTAACCCTGATCTTTAAAATAAAACTACATCCCATCACTTGACCATTCCTAATTTCAATTGAGTGGGTTATATTTAAATCAAAAGACCAAATTAAAATACAGAACAATGTGTGTAAATAATAATTGAAATGCACTAAAGTTAAAACGATATTGGTTTTTAATACAACGGGACCTCTGTTATAGTTTTCAGTGAATGGTTTGCTTAAATATAAGTTTTTTAATCGACTTGAATCCGAACAATGTGGCGTGGGGCATAAATATATAAAAATTCAGACTTGTTTAAAACATTGAAAATAAAATGGAATACATAAGCAAAATAATACAGTACAGTATGCTTTGATATTTTTTTTTAAAAGACAATGAAACAAATTTTCCCTTACTGACTTACTGTAACAACTTTGTCAACAATCTTGACTTTTAATACTTGTTGCATTAAGTCTGACAAGTGAATTCTTTACGATTGTTGATTACTATTCATTCTTTTTAAATTTTGAAGACTAAGATGCCCAAAATGGAAAAACCTTGCTTGGCCTTTGAGGTCTTGTTTAATTAATAGTAATGAAATTATTTAAAGTTTAAGAATTAAAGTGCTTCGAAGGCTTTTTAGAAATTGATAAATTAATGCAAAATCCAAGAATTTATTACAACTTATAACAGTAAAAATACACTTCGTGAAATGTGTGATGTAAGTCCCACAATTAGTTTGACGTGTAATCATCATTTCTTCACTAAATATTTTTCATTATTTTTTAAAACATATGTATTTAAAAGTACTTTTCAAAAGAAATGTTTGCCAAAGATTTGTTTTCCTTACAGTTACAGCTGTAGGTATTGATCCCATCTGTTTAACTTGCAACAATGTTGAAAATATAATTAACCTTTTGAAAAGGTCAACTAGGAAGTTCAAATAATTCAGCTGGACACTGTTTTTTTTAAAAAAACATTTTAATTATTTCTTCTGTTAATTTTGTTAGCAAGCATAAACACAGTATAGTTTCATAAATGAATTCAGAGTCAAGGACCTCAATGACAATCACATATTTAACAAAAAATGGAAAAAGGCTTTAGTAAATTATGCACAATTACTTTGGCAACACTGTTAAATAAAATCTTTTACATGTGTTTCCTTGAAATGCAATTTATTTTTAAACAAAACTTTTTTTCACAAGTGTAGACATATTTAAAAATTATTTTATGAAATTTCAATCTCATATATAAAAAAATGAACCAAACTTTGAAATGGCATGTTAAATGACCCTTTCCTGCAGTGTATACTTTCCTCTATAATAAAAGAAGGTGTGGGGAGGGAGCACTGACCGTTTATCACCCAATGCCCTACATAAGTTACTAAGGGGGAACAGAACAGTCTGCAGAGAAGACATGCATGTACCGATAGTGGCTTCCAGTCTGTAAAGGTGGCTTCCAGTCTGTAAAGAACTGTCAAATGTCAGAAGACGGAGAACAGCACCCTTTACATTGTCTTGTTGTTGAGTCCTGTCACACAGTCCGTGATGTAGTGACCACAATGTCAATTTGTCGGTCAACTATTGTTCCAACACAATAATCATAAGGTACATGCTTGCACCACACGCTAAATTTTCCTCAGCAAATAGGACACACAAGTTGTCCATACATCGAAGCACATTAAGCCAGCAAGAAATCTAGCATTAAACATGCAAAAGTTTTAGTTGTTAGATGGGAGATCCCATTGTAGCCTGCTGCAGTTAATGTGCAACACTTGAGCTGATATCCAACAAGGGGGTTTCAAGATGTTAATAATCCAATCTTGGTGTTTTTTGGAAGGCAGTTGGTGATCCGATGATAAAGGTGATGATCTATTTAAACATGATCTGTCCTTTGAGTGGCCAAAGCACTGCAGGGATTGGGAGATTTTGTGTTGGATTGACAGAACTTCTTTCAAGCTCCACTGTATGTCCAGTTTGTTGAGTCCATATGTGTCACTACTTTGTACATTGTCTTTTAAACAAGAGTTTCTGGAGCTGTCTTCAAAATTTGAAACCTTCCTGGGGGATCTGTGCATTAGGATCAAACTGATAACCGTCTCTGGAAGATTGAGGGAGAAGAGATTCCTCATCATTCTAGAAGGAAAAAGAGTGGTGTTCAATTTATCAATTACAATTTGTCATTAATTGAGAGTATCGTCATATCAATTTATAAAATTATGGCCACATGAGAAATCCCGGGTATATGACAGGACTAAAGAATTATTGATTAGTTTTGAGCTGTAATTATGTATAAGTTTAAGGCTCAAATTTATTATGTTTACATCTATTCAACTTCATTCTACTTGTAGTAATTACAAGAATATGTCAGGAAAAAAGTTGTAAAAAACAAACAAACTGTAAGACAATTCTGTAAATACTATGTGAAATAGGCTGCAAGCATGTTGTCGATAAGGTTTCTTTGAATCTAAAACGTTTAAAGCCCCAAAGTGCGGTAATCAACGCCTAGATAGCCTCTTTAGTAATGAAATCATAGATTTAGTGAGAGAAGCTTAAGTTGACTTCCGGAAATGTTGGTGTTTGCTTTCGCCAGTGCCTTAGCTCGTTTTGCGGTAGTTTTTATGTTTTTTTTTGGTTTTTTTTGGAAGATGTGATTTTGCTATTCTTTTTTGTAAAAATAATAACTAAACTACAGGTAAAAATAGTATTAAACTCAAGACGGTTTTATGGATACGTAAAATAACAATTCTGTAAGGTTATCAGGCCTGCCAACCTGCCAAGAAAAAAAATCTGTAGAGGGGTCCACGCGCGGCGTTGCAGCACCCCACGGCGCTGGTTTAAGAACTACATACTAAATAAATATAAAGTAATAAGTTAAATCCATTATCTTTTAATTTAAGTGTCTACAGAACACCACAGAATACTAGAAATGTTTACATTGCATTCAGATGCACGAGAGAATAACTAGGGGTCTACCGATATATCGGCTGGCACCGATATCTGGATATCGGCAATATCGGTATCGGTAGCATGTAAAGGTCCCGATATTGACGTCACCGATATTTCATAATAAGTGACATTTTGACCCAAAAAAAACGGAAACAAAAAAACTATCATTTAGATTTACAATATCTCGACAAATTAATATATCGACCCCGATACCGGTATTGAAATAGTCAAAAGAGTCCTAGTATTAATATGTGCAGCCACGATACAGTGTGCCATGTGCTTTGATATTGTTTAGGTATCGGCCGATTTTTGTATGCTCAGAAATACTGTCTAAATAGTGCCGATGCCAAGTATACCGTAATTGCTCTAATAAATGTATAAAATAAACATTATGTTCACGTAATTGCTCTAATAGCAAAGATGCACGCAGAATCGCAGATGTCTAAAACATTTCGTTTCGTATGGAATAACAAAATGTACCGTGTGAAGACTTGTTGTCATTGGCAACCATTCAACCTTCAACCTCATTTTCATTCTATTACTATTGCTTTGTTCTCATTGTTTCATTCATAAAGGTGGCCGTGTGCAAAAGCCATTAAACTATTGGTTAGAATTAGAAGTTTCAAAAGAACTTCCTAAATTTGCTTGTACATTTTTATAAAGGACGGTTAGTTTTGTTATGAGTCCTATGTAGGTCATGATCTGGAACTTGTAAACACATCGGAAACTTCGTTTCGGGAAAAAAAAATCGGTAATATCGGCAAAACTGGATATCGGTAGACCCCTTAATTATAAAATATAAATAATTAAGAGTGATAAATTTAAGAATGGCGTCATCAAATATGACCGCTGTTATTTTTGTCCTAACAAATACTCATATCGGCACTCATATCGGAAAAAAAATATCAGTAATATCGGCAAAAAATGCTTATCGGTAGACCCCTAATATAAAAGATAAATAATTAGGAGTGATAAATTTAAGAATGATGTCACCAAATAAGACCGCTGGTTTTTGTCCTAACAAATATTCCTATCGGAAAAAAATATCTGTAACATCGGCGAAAATGCATATCGGTAGTCCCCTAATAAAAAAGATAAATAATTACGAGTGATAAATTTATGAATGACGTCATCAAATATTACCGCTGGTTTTTGTCCGAACAAATACTCATATCGGCAAAAAAAATATCGGTAATATCGGCAAAAAGGCATATCGGTAGACCCCTAAGAATAACCATGTTTTTCACATATTTATGAACAGAGGCTGCATAGAGTTCAGCTTTCCAGCATTTCCCTAGTGGCCTTTTTTAACTTGAACAGTTCTTTCGTCAATTGAAGTTAGCTTTGATTTTAGATAAATATTAGTTTTCAGTAAGAAACTTTAGAAAGTTAAGAAAGAGTATAATTCATCTGAATTAACCGAATTAATGATTGCTCTTGTTTCATTGTAGTTTTTCTGGAAAGATTTCTTTGAATCTGGCATTAAAAAGATAGGTATTAGAAAAATCTTTATTTCTTCCAAAAAGTAGGATGGTAAATAAAACTTTCCATCGCATATCTGAATTTCCTATTCCTTCAACAATAACTCAATAACAAATTAATTGTTAACAGATGTAGATTCACTACTTTTACTTTACTAATCAGCAGTTGTAATTTTTGCATTAAACTATTTTTTATTGTTATTGAACCCACCACTTTCAAAAGATAATTATGTCTGGCACAGATTGCAAATGTTTCGCCACGGCCACAGGCGAGTGTTTTTCCAAATACTGATACTGTTTCAAAAACGAATGTCCCAATGCCCAATGACGTCTTTTCTTTATTTGTTTAGTTAGACTAGTCTTAGTACTAGTACAAACACTCTGAAGCTCAGTCACTGGAAACCCGATTTTAGCAGCATTCCTTACAAATGTATCCATTTTTTTTTAAAGTCACAGAACAGCTGAATTTTTTTTTGGTAAAAGGCTGGTAAAAGGAATAATGTACGATCGGATGGCCAACGAAGAAATAGTTAGATATCGCGGTTCGCTTGGATAACGGAAGTACAGGAAAAATCCTAGGAAGTGGCATCTTTCATTTTCGAAATACATCACTGCCATTATTAGTATTAGCTTTTTCTTTTTATAATTTTTTCGCATTCGGATTTTTCATAATGAATTATTTTTTTCGGAAAATCGGGAGATTTAAGGGTCTTATCGGGATTTTGTAAGCATGGGTAAAAAATCCGTATAATCCCGAAAAAATCGGGAGGGTTGGCAGGCCTGGGTTATCCTAAAAGATGAAGGCTGTATTATAATATAAATACATTTTCAGCAATTTTTTTAATTCATAACCAATTGATCGCAATAAATGTGAAATCCTTACAGGACTGAGGCGTAAGTTTACAGAAAACTTGGGGCTTTAAACGTTAAACCATCAAAGCTACTATCAAGACTTGTAGCATTTGTGAAGATTTCTTTCTGAAAGTGGTTGTGGTAGGATTGTTAAGTGATAGTGAGGCATTATTGGGATTCAATTTATTGACTAATGAAGTTGAAGACATTGAACATTTAATTTCACATTTCCCTGTGACATTAACATCAGTATTTACTGTTTATCTTTTCCACTAGGAAGAAGGAGATCGTCATTTTGTGTTAATGGTAAATAATAGTGTTTATATTACTAATGACTGAAAATAATAGTGCAGACCTGCCAACCTGCCAAGAAAAAAAATCTGTAGAGGGGCCCAGCGCTGCACCCCCCGCGCTGGTTTAAGAACTACATACTAAATAAATGTAAAGTAATAAGTTAAATCCATTATCTTTTAATTTCAAGTGCCTACAGAACACCACAGTATACTGGAAATGTTTACATTGCATTCAGATACACGAGAGAATAACCATGTTTTTCACATATGAACAGAGGCTGCATGAGTTCAGCTTTCCAGCATTTCCCTAGTGGCCTTTTTGAACTTGTCAAACAGCTCTTTCGTCAATTGAAATTGAAGTTAGCTTTGCTTTGTATTAGTTTTTAGTTAGAAACTTTAGAAAGAATATCAGTATCAGTCATCTGAATTTACTGAATTAATGATTGCCCTTGCCACTGCAATTTTTCTGGAAAAATTCTTTGACTCTGGCATTAAAAAGATAGGTATTCGAAAAATATTTATTTCTTCCATTTAGGGTGGTAAATAAAACTTTCGATCTCATAACTGAATTTCCTATTCCGAACTATTCCTTCAACAAAAACAGATGTAGATTCACTACTTTTACTTAACTAATTAATTTAATTAGTAATTTATCAGCAGTTGTAATTTTTGCATTAAACTATATTTATTGCTATTGAACCCACCACTTTCAAAAGATAATCAGGTCTGGCACAGATTGCAAATGTTTCGCTACGGCCACAGGCGAGTGTTTTTTTTCTCCAAATACTGATACTGTTTCGAAAACGAATGTCCGACTGACGTCTTTTCTTTATTTGTTTAGTTAGACTAGTCTTAGTACTAGTGCTAACACTCTGAAGCTCAGTCATTGGAAACCCGTTTTTAGCAGCTTTCCTTAAAAATGTATTCATTTTTTTTAAAGTCACAGAACAGCTGAAATTTTTTTTTATTAGGCTGGTAAAAGGAATGGAATGATGTACGAACTACGAACGAATGGCTAACGAAAAAATAGTTAGAGATGGCGGTTCGCTTGGATAACGGTAGTACAGGAAAAAACCTAGGAAGTGGCATTTTCATTTTCGAAATACATCACCGCCATTATTAGCTTTTTCTTTTTATAATTTTTTCGCATTCGGATTTTTGAAGGGTGAATTTTTTTCGGAAAATCTGAAGATTAAGGGTCTTATCGGAATTTCCTAAGCATGGGTAAAAAATCCGTATAATTCTGATAAAATCGGGAGGGTTGGCATGCCTGATAGTGTTTATATTACTAATGACTGAAAATAATAGTGTTTATATTACTAATGACTGAAAATGGTAAATAATAGTGTGTTTATTATTTAGCCTTTAAATTTCTCTTTATGTTTTGTGTTCATTCACCAAACAGAAATTAATTTTTTTAATAATGTAGCCATAAAGGGACAAAAATATTAAAAAATCTGTGCCCCTATAGAGATGGGAAATATAAATTTTCTGCCCAATAAAGGGGTAAAATCTAGAAAAGTCCATGTTTAAATTCTTGTAAATTCATTTTAATACATTCAAATATTTACCTCATCTTGGAAATAACCATCAATAATTTCATATGACAATTTGTAGATCTCCTCATTTTCATGATTCTGTAGGCTTTCAATTTTGTCAAGACCTGTATATTGTGATATAGACATTTACTGTGCATTTCATTGGTCAAATTTTAATATCAATAAAGCTAAACAACAACCCAAACACAAATCAGAAAAAATAGATGTTAAAAAACTTATTTAAACAAAGTAGTATGTGAAAGTGAAATGACAAAAGCTTACCTCCGCACTCTTCAATTATCTGGCAGATGTGTTCCACTTCTTCTCCCGCCATCTTCAGAATGTTGTTGATGCCATCAAGGACAACATTGACAACCTGGGCATCCTTAACAGACAGGAGATTGCAGAATGGTGGCAGTACCCCCATCTCAACAACATAAGCCACCTGCTCTTTCTTGCCACTGATCGTGAGATTGCTGATAGCCCAAGCCGCTTCTTTCTGGGTCTGAAAGTCTCCCTATCAAATATACTACTACATTAGCACAAACATTATCTAGTTTAAATAAAGTTTCAACAAACTAGGGTATAAAACTGAACGATAAAATGATGAAATATGTAAGTCACTTTGCTGCAATAAAAATGGAAACAATTTAATTAAATTTCCTAAAGCCCATAACGTGTTGAAAACTCCTGAATAAGGTTGTTAAGACCGATCATTTTTGAGGACCGGTTAGCCGTTCAAAAAAAGGACCGGTTAACCGCAAGTCCTTTTATGGCTTATGTTTTGAGAACCAACGAGTCAATGTTTTTTCGCCTCGCGTCGTCTGATGGTGGCATCAGTGCCCGATTCCCCCGTTGGCGTTCAGCTCTTTTTCGCGATGCCCTCAATTCAGCGAATTTAAAAACAAATTTTTAAAAATATTAAGTAAACAGTGATGGTTAAGAGTAGGAGTCTACCGATATATCGGCTGGCCGAGCCGATATATCGGCACCGATATCTGGATATCGGCAATATCGGTATCGGTAGCCTGTAAAGGTCCCGATATTGACGTCACCGATATTTCATAATAAGTGACATTTTGACCCAAAAAAAAACGGAAACAAAAAAACTATCATTTAGGTTTACAATATCTCGACAAATTAATATATCGACCCCGATACCAGTATTGAAATAGTCAAAAGAGTCCTAGTATTAATATGTGCAGCCACGATACAGTGTGCCATGTGCTTTGATATTGTTTAGGTATCGGCCGATTTTCGTATACTCAGAAATACTGTGTAAATAGTGCCGATGCCAAGTATACCGTAATTGCTCTAATAAATGGATAACATGTAAACATTATGTTCACGTAATTGCTCTAATAGCAAAGATGCACGCAGAATCGCAGATGTCTAAAACATTTCGTTTCGTATGGAATAACAAAATGTACCGTGTGAAGACGTGTTGTCATTGGCAACCATTCAAGCTTCAGCCTCATTTTCACTATATTACTATTGTACTTTGTTCTCATTGTTTCATTCATAAAAGGTGGCCGTGTGCAAAAGCCATTAAACTATTGGTTAGAATTAATAATTATGAGTCAAGGTTGAAGTTTCAAAAGGAGTACCTAATATGCTTGTACATTTTTATAAAGGACGGTTCGTTTTGTTGTGAGTCCTATGTAGGTCATGAACTGGAACTTGTAAACACATCGGAAACTTCGTTTCGGGAAAAAAAATCGGTATTTCGGCAAAACTGGATATCGGTAGACCCCTTAATTATAAAATATAAATAATTACGAGTGATAAATTTAAGAATGGCGTCATCAAATATGACCGCTGTTATTTTTGTCCTAACAAATACTCATATCGGCACTCATATCGGAGAAAAAATATCGGTAATATCGGCAAAAATACTTATCGGTAGACCCCTAATATAAAATATAAATAATTAGGAGTGATGAATTTAAGAATGATCGATGTCATCAAATAAGACCGCTGGTTTTTGTCCTAACAAATATTCATATCGGAAAAAAAAATATCGGTAATATCGGCGAAAATGCCTATCGGTAGTCCCCTAATATTAAAGATAAATAATTACGAGTGATAGATTTAAGAATGACGTCATCAAATATGACCGCTGGTTTTTGTCCTAACAAATACCCTATCGGCACTCATATCGGAAAAAAATATCGATAATATCGGCAAAAATGCGTATCGGTAGTCCCCTAATATTAAAGATAAATAATTACGAGTGATAAATTTAAGAATGACGTCATCAAATATGACCGCTGGTTTTTGTCATAACAAATACTCATATCGGCACTCATATCGCAAAAAAAATATCGGTAATATCGGTATCGGCAATATCGGCAAAAAGGCATATCGGTAGACCCCTAGTTAAGAGTCAATTTTTTTTTAAATTTAAAGACTCGTGATTAACCGTTCTAAATAAGAGGACCGGTTAAAGTTAAAGTTAGCGAGGTATTTTACATAAGTTTAAAAAAAACACGCCTCATCTCGTCCGTTGGGACGTTGTGTGACTCTCTTGTGTTTTGTGCGTGATGCAGGTCAACTCTGATGCGGTCAACTCGCGAATTAAAATTAATAATAATAATAAAATTATAAAGCTTACGAACAGTGATGATAAAATGGAATTTATTTAAATACCATATTATTTTTCAATCGTCAACTCGCCAGAATTATTGAATTTTGCGGCGCACACGACGTTACCCATTTTTCCTGTTGAAATAGGGTTAGAGCTACTCTCGTGGTACTCCCCTTCCAACGCATAAGAATTACATTTTTAAAAAGAAAATATCAGTTTTGATATTAATGTGGTAAGCTTATGTCAAATGCCTTTGACTTGCAGGAAATTTGTCACTAAATGACTGAACTCGAATTTGAGAACCGATTAATCGCCCGGTATCTTTGCTACGTCTATCAAATGACTCTCGTAGATACTTCACTAAGCGGCTCGCTCCTATCAATTATTTGGATGCGGGAAACAGACTATAAACCGGTGACTAGAGAATGCCGTTAGGTCACGGGGTCATATGGTTTTATAGCTTTCTTTGTCTTCATAAGAAACCGACTATAATTAATATAAATAGAAACAGTCGCAGCCTTGACTGTTGTTGACATCAAACGCGCACTGTGTCTAGCTTTCGTACAGTGCCTCGACTACTAAGCAAATTATTTAAAAAAACATTCTTTAGCCGTAGGCGAACTAAACTAATAGTGATGACGTGTATATTATTTATATACCGGAATATGGAGAAAGCGATTTGATGTCACAGTCGCTCGCGTTAGTCTCGTATGCTGCCCTGCATCGTAACAGTAAAGTTGCGGTTAACCGATCCTGATTAAATAGGACCGGTCCTGATCTGAGGACCGGCTAACCGGTTAACCGTTAACAACCTTACTCCTCAAGTATCAACACAAACTTTTTCTTGAAAGTTATGATTAAAAAACTCACCCTATTCAGATGATGAATAATCAAAGGAATGAGACCTGCATCCATAACAGCCTGAACTTGATGCTGATTTCCTGCAGTAATGTTAGACAAGAACCAAACAGCTTCCTGGAGACAAAAATTGTGTAGCTTATTAGTACATTTCAAAAATTACCACCCTAGCAAAAATAAGTTGTGAACAGTTAACCCAAAAACTGTGGTTGGCTGAAGAAATTGGAAAACTTTTTTGTTATGGCTAAGGCTGCAGAATAAAATTGATAAATAAAACGGTCACATAGCAACTTCCAATCCAATATTTAACTGGAATTAGTCACGTCCTTTTATAAATAAAGGCACTTCTGGGTCAAGCTGTTTGTTTATAAATAAATAGTAAATACTTTTTAATCCGAGTTTTTGGTCAATGTTCATTGACACTGTTTTTTTAAATAGCTAAATACATGAAACTATTTCTTGACCATTCACGCAAATTAACTAAAACTAATAGAATTATTTTTGAAAGCTTTTTAGGAGAGGATTTAATTGATAATGATTATAATTTTAATTGGTTGATCTCAGTTCTAGTGAGTCTGATTTAGTCTTAGTGATACTCAAGTATGTCTACTGTTAGACTTAAAACCAGGCACAGGGGGTTGGGCTAAAGATTATAGGTTAGAGCTAACAAAGTTTCTTGTTAGACAACCCAAATCAGCCAACACATTCCTGAACCATATACACAGCCACACAACTCTTTTGTCTGTTCCAAAAGAAGTAATTTTGGAAAATCCACCTAGTAGCAATTTTTTGTTTTTTGTCTATAATAAATATTGCCGACCTAAACTTACTAAAATTGCTTTCGGAGGCTTATTTGTATTGGGAACCTTGGCAAACTAGATTTTCTAAAAGATAAATGAATTGCCTACCACAATTTATAACTATATTGATTGAATTAACTCATTCGCTACTAATGCGACCTACCCCCCTCGCTACTAATGCGCCCGAATGCGACGTGTCACCTAGCAATGCGTATACATCACGCCACCTCGCGAGAAGCATTGTACCATGCGAATAGCTCTCGGCTTTTTAAAAAAGTAGAAACATCGCTGATTTCTTTAAAAAAAAACAGATGTTTATATCATTTACGGTTCAAAAGCTGTGTGGCTTAGAAGTCGGACTCTATAAGGTGAAATTTGAACGTGTGTTTTCTGATTATTCTTATACAATGGCCTTTCATTTTCTTTACTCTTTAATTGTTGCTTTAACATCTAATTATGCAGCAGTTAATAATTCAAACAATTAGGAAGAATCATACCAAAATGCAATAGACTTTGATAGTGATACTGATAATAAATAATTCTGATCAGAGTGACGCTAACGAGAGTGATGAAAGAGACACTGTCACTGAATCTTGGTCAGACAATTTGACCAGTGTTAGACAAGCTATAGAATTGTAATGAAATTATAGGGGAAATCATTTTATCCCTATTGACAGCAGTCTCATACTCTACTTCAAGCTTTTCATGAACTCTGCCATGATAGAGTTGTTAATTGCTGAAACAAACAGATACGCTGAACCGCAGCAAACAGCCAAGGGTAAGAAAGACACCCAGTGGAAGGAGGCTACTAATTAGGACATATATAAATTCCTCTACATCAACATCATGTTTAGACTCAAGTAACCATTTACAAAATTGTATTGGTCAGTGGATAAGATGTTTCTCAAAGTTTCATGAGACAATAAAACAATAAAAGGCGACAGACGACGGAGGTCAATGCCCAAAAACAGTGATGTAAATTTTCAAAAAACACTTACAGATTTATATAAAATATATTTGTGAATTAAAGTGCATCAACCTATACATTTTTAAAAAGCTCATCCATTTTTTTTTGGTGCATGTTTTATTTTAAATTTTCATTTAGAAAAATTAGATGTTTAAAAATATTTTATTGATTGGGGGTGCATGGTTTTTTAGAGTAATCTCCCTTTACTTAGTATTTCAGGGGGTGTTTTGGTTTTTGTGCTTAGCGAAGAGTTAATAAAATTAATCATGTTATGAGCACTAGAAAGCAAGACATTTTCTTAGCCAACTTTGTCTCCATCCATTTATCTTTATTAAAATATATACTTTAATAGTGTTTTGTATCTATATTTCTATTTCATTTAAAGCTTCTTCAAAAGGCACTCAAAAAGCTATGAAAAGCTCCCACAACACACAGCATGATTCTGTAGCACAGATTGTGGATTGAGAAGAGCAAAACTTGAAACTATAAATATTCATTGAATCTACACCAGATTCTAAAGTAGCTCCTTGCCAAACCAGAACATTCAAAGCCTTTTTAATCAAATGAGATTTGGAGTTGGGGATATATTTAAGACTGAGAAAGGATTACATTTTTAAAATAATTATATTGTAGCCGTAATTATAGTAATTGAATATAAATTAAATACCTTATTTATTTTCTCTTTAGGGTGTGTGAGAAGAGATGGAAAATGCTGGAGAGCATTACAGTTGAGCACTGCTTGAGTCTGTTCATCTGTGCCTGTAACTATGTTACCAACAGCTCGAAGGGCAGCAGTCTAAAAAAAAATAATATCAAGTTTAAGAGATACAGCATACCGCATACAAGGTTTCGACTGTATATGTTTATTTCCTGCCATAGGCAACGCAGCTATTTAACATCAAAGTATGCAAAATGCTAATTTTAAAATATATCTATTTTTTCTTTCATGTGATTTTCTTATGCCTACTAATACTAAACATCAATTTATCAACCCTAAATTTTTTTAATAGTTTAACATTTGTGGGTTTCTAAAAAAACGTGTTTGAATTTGTTTAAAAATTGAAAGTATTTTTTAAAATGTCATTAACATTATTTTCATCTGAATAATAACCATAGGCATCTCTTTCGAATTTTAACTACATTTGGGTGAGCCTGATATTGATATTGAGTATGTGAAAACCACACATTGCTAAGTGAATTTTAGACAGTGACAAAAGCAACTCATTTTTCTGATTCATATTAGTTCCCTTGTTTTGATTTATACTTTAGGCCTACATATAACATATTCTTATTTCTAAAAAAATAGGGTTTGCATAAAACTTTTCAATTTATATTGTATCTCTGTGCATTGTATCAACAAATTATAAACAAATACTGATCTATTTCTTATTTAAATAAAAAAATTCTTTTAATCTCCATCGAAGACACCATATGTTTAAGGGGCAAATTAATACATAAATAATAATTATTAGGAGGTATTTATTGTTTTAAAGGCATTAAGTCCTTTTTATTTTTAAAAAAATTACTTTCAAAACAATCAATTAAGATCTACTTAATATAAACTGAAAATAATTATACTTAATTGAGCAGAATCAAATGAACTCTAATTTGGTATCAATGGTGGCCAAAAAATCAAACATCAGCTTTCTATCTCTCTTCTCTCTCCCCCGCCCTCAAATTGCTCTAAGGCATTTTAAAAATTAAAAAAGAGACTATAGTAAATGGTTAGATTTAGAAGGAACTGAAAATAAAAGCGTTTATTCCCTTACCCTGATTCACATGTTTAACTTGTTACGGTGCCTATTTGCCTTTAAGAACAAAAAGGAATTGACTTCCCAGTTTCTTGGAGATAAATAAAATAGAATTAGCACTTTACCTGAACTTTGACATCCTGGTGACTAAGTAATGGAACAAGGAAAGGAACTACACCACAGTCAATGACCATCTGTATCTGTTCATTACCACCATCTGTGAGATAAGACAAGGCCCAGACTGTGTCCACCAAGATCTGAAACAACACAAAAACAATCATTTCATTTTAACACCAATAACAAACAAATTAAAAACATTTTTTGTACAAAATTTCACTTTCAAATAATATTCAATGGATGATAAGAAAAACTTAGAGATGTCTTTTTATTAAAGCACTAGACAGAAAACTTAATATGATAGTTTTATCACTGTATAGAACTGATTTTGGCACAATTCAATTTGAAATAACTTACATTAACATCTGAGTGATGGATAAGTTGGCACAAGGCAGGAAGAATTTCTTCAATTGTTTCTGCTGGTGGAGGTGGATCTTTGTTCCTGCACAAGTTAACTATTACCCAAGCTACATTTCGTAAAAATGGTAGTGGGATATTTGGGTTTATAAAAGTCAACAAATGCTGCACAGCTCCAAGGCTAATTACATAATTTCTGCACTGAGGACCATCGCCTAAAGTAAAAGGTTAATTTAGAGAAACAAAATATTTCACCTTTGAGCATTCTTTGAAAAAGATTTTTCCAAAAATGTAATTGTTTTAAGTAATCCCAAAATTTTGTTTTGAACTTTTAAAAATAAAATTGTTAAAACTTACCTATAATATTACCCAATGCCCAAACTGCTTGTTCACAGACATTTTGATGGGGGGATCTTAAAAGTTGAAGAAAGAAAGGAACTGCACCTGTTTTAAAATTAGTGTGAAATTTCAGTCATAAATTTTGAAGTTGAGTCAAAAACTGCAACAAGTAAAATTATATTTTTAAAGAGACATTATAATTAAATTTAAATTAGAGATTTATTAACATATTTCATATAACAAGTCAAAACTTATATAAGGTGATAATAAATCAAATAGCAGCTTTTTCTTCATACTTATTGCACTTTAATTTAAGTAAAATAAAAGGACAAATTCCTCTTTGTTACAACTTTGTGTTTAGTTTAAATATTTTTAAGAATATTTTTGTAAAGTCTGCTTCAAATGTTGAATAAACCAATTACTAGTCTCAAATTACCAGAGCTACTTCTTAAATAAAAGTACACTATTTCATGATGTATCTTTGGTATAAAAATTGAATTACCTGCATTTACAACAGCTTGTGTTTGTTGTGATGTGCCTGAAGCAATATTTGTTAATGCCCAAGCAGCTTCAAACTGTAAAGAAGGGTTGTCATCTTTTGATAAGCAATTGACAAGAATAGGAAGAATACCAGAGGCAATAAGGTCATCAATTGGAGGATTACGGTCACTGGATAACAACTTTCTGAAATTACACAAGACAAAAGATACTGTAGGAAGTATACTAAAATATAACTGCATTACAAAAGGTGATGATTTTACATTTTAAAAAATAACGCAAGATACATGTTTAAACATTTTATATCCAATTACATTAAAAAGGAAAAATTTCCTGATATCTTTTTTTAAACACCTGTTAACTAAAGAAACGTTCAATACATAGGAAATGAGCTTTTCAAACTTAAGTTTGTATTTTGATTTGACAATATTTGAAACAAAAAATGAATTTAATTAAAATATATATAACTTGCCTAGCAGCTTGCACAGCTACTAACTGAACTTCTGGTTCTGAACTGTTTGCATTTGCAACAATAGACTCTAAAGATTGAGTAGTAGGCTTTTCGTTATCTTCAGAATCTGTGCTATCTTGAGTAGGTACATTTCGCCTCTTCAACATATGCTCTTCTCTTTTATTCTGTTTGGTAATATTGTCAAAAATATTAAGGTATATACTTAATGAAGATAATTTAAATTATTGACTAAGTTTGAAAAAATAAGATGTGTTAAGATGCATTCTTAAGAAAATTATTTCAATATACAATATTTACCTTCCTTAATTCAATAGTAACTTCTGTTCTCCGACGTCGCATTTCCTGAATAATGTAAAAGAATATGTAATTTTGCTGGTAATTTTAACATTCAATTAATTTTAATGTAAACTTACCTACAACAACGCCACTTAAAGCAGCTTCACTTCCAAAAAATCTATTTCAATATCTAAGTTTTGTTTCTCACTTCCAAATAAGGCGCAATGGCAGAAAGCAATAATCTTTTGTGTTTCAGGTCTTGCAAGATTCCTTTATGTAAACGTCAAGTTTCTTCAAATTTTGGATAATTGAAGCTACTCTCAAAAAAATTTCAAGACTGATTCAATTTTTATAATTTTTCACATTTGTTTTTTCGAAAGCAGTTATAATGCAAGCATCAAGTGATAGCGAGGAATTCTTTGGATTTAATGGAGAAATTGATTTTGAATTTGATTGGCAATGACTTAAGCATAATTTATCATGCTTATTTCTGATCTTTCAGAAGTGGAAGAAAGTAATAGCATTTAGTGTGAATATAGTGAATATATGACTGAACATTCATAAAATTTCATGTTCTTATTGTAAATATTTGTGTTCAATTTTGAATAAACCTTGGATGCCGAAGGTACCAAGGTATTTTTCTTTAAGTTCTGAGACCCAACATAAGATTGTATCGAACTTAGTTAATGCCTAGGGTTCACATTGCCTGATGGTGACCCACCTTTTATGTCATTGCTGCTCTAATTTAGCACAACTTTCTTGCTCAATGCCTGTCAGCTCAGCAAAGTTTTTTCTTAAATTTTTTAAAATTTGTGATGCAGACAAAGAAAAAAACAGTGAAGAAGTGATAATTGAAACTTTTTTAAAACTGAAATTAAATGGTTGTTTTTTTTAAATTAAGTTTTTAAGGCTGCTCGGTTAAGGACAGTTAACCAATGAACAGTTTAAAAAAAAGATCTGTACACTTCATTAGCGAGGTAATTTTCCTTAAATCTTAAAATACACAAAAGAATGTAACAAAATTGTCAACACTCTCGCCCATTGGTCAAATCGTGTTTACCTTCTTGCATCAACTCAACATTTTTTTTTAATTTGGTTGCCAAACTAAGGAGTAAACGAGTGAATAGGAGATTTTTTTCTATAATGCCTATTTTTCTTTTGTCAATCTAACAGAATTAGGCCTAAACTTAAATTGAAATTTAGTCATAATGTTTTTGTTTTTTAATTTGAATGATTTCACACACCAAAAATAATGAACTCCAAGCAATACATCAGAATAGATGAAGTTTCTGTTATCTGGTTTAGTATTAACCGGACCGATCTTGATCGGTCAACCATTCATAAACAACCTTACTATTATCGCCTGCCTATAAAATAGACAACAAAAAACATTTGGCTTATTATTTATAGTAAAAACATGAAACTAAATACTGTATAGTATTATAGTTCTCGTTCTATAGTCCGTTTGTTCATAAGCCGACCGCCCCGCCCCCTCTTTTGGAAGAGAATAGTATAAAAAGTGTGTAACCCGCTCGTAATCCGACCCCAAAAAATAATAGGACAAGGTAAACAAAACGGTACACATTTTTTTTAAAACTACAAGCTAAATCGGTCAAAATTTGTAAAACTATTAAAACATTCACAAAAATAAATAAAATGAATAAATGAGATAAGTGCAGCTGTTTTATAATATTTTATAGCTTCTAGTAGAGCTGTCGAATCTTGTAGAATGCAGACAAGGACCTTGATGATCGACAATAACAACACTGATATATGATATATATTCAATGTACATGGAGTAATCACCTATGACCCGCTCCCCCAAGATTTTGTCCAAAAAAGGTCGTCTTTAGAACGAGTATATATGGTAATTAGCCCAGTATTAAAAATGGGTGCTTAATTTCTTGGCAGTGACCAGGTCACTGTCACAACGGTAATCATGGAGTTCAACATATGGAAGTATTATGGGTGAATATTGACTATTCCGACAAGGCCAAAATGAGGTCACTTCCAGCCGCCATCTTTGTTGCTATGCAAGTGACAAAGATGGCGGGCGGATCGATAGTCCCAACCGAGGGGAAATGCTGAAATTGAAATGGGCCGGCAATGGAAGACAATCACGAAAGATACACTTTTGTCAATAAATTTATAAATAATTCTCGAGTTATATCCTTCCGAAATATCACTAGTAAAACACTTAAATCAGCTTCCATTTAGCAAATCACAAATATATTTCCAACGCGATGTTTGCGCTACGGCGGCAAAGCGAAAAAGAGTGATCCTTCAAATTCGCGGGCTTATTGCATCACTCGATATGTACGCAGTTTTGTATTCGATGATTCTTATCTAATAAATATAAGGGGAGGCGTTAACCCTCCCCTTAGACCCCTCCCACGTTCTGTTATTTATTTTGGGGAGGGATTCCCTGCCCAAACCCCACCCCGCTTTTATTTTAATTTTTATTCGTATCTAATAATTTGTAAGGGGAGGCATTCCCCCTCCCCTTAGACTTAGACCCCTCCCCGGGTTTTTAAAACAGGAAATCAAACATTATTCAAGGGAAGCAACTCTCTGCCAGCAACCGGTAGTGTCGATGTGACATCACGGTCGGAATTGTACGAATCGGCCAGTCCAGTTCTCAATTATTTACAAATGTACCTCTAAGCTAAATAATTATTTTAGACTTTACGTTTCCTGAAATTGTTGTGTTCAAGGGTTCTCTAATTAGACTAATTATATAAATAATAAATATTTATGATAGAAAACTACCCAATGAATTAACTAATAAGTAGGCACTCCAGCTCAAAATTTCAAATACAACTGACATAAACAAATAGCATATCATTGGAAAGAGCTTGCTTTCAGCTTTCCATTGACATCAAAATCATTCTTCTATCTTTTATAGTAAAAAAGTTATGAATTTTTTGGTGAATTATTTTTCCTCCTTATTTATCTTTGTAATTAATTCTAAAAACTGTGATCGAATATTAGCTCTTCCCACACTATTTTGTTCATAACTTAGTAACTAATGAAGATAGAACCCTGCAATTTGGGGGATACATTAATAATCCATAACTGAACAAAAAACAACACAGTAGTTGTGAATTAATTAAATATATTTTATAAAACATGACCATATAAGGAAAGGGGGTCAATAGCGACAAATGTCAACAAATTCAGTTTTACTACAAAATAGCATAACTTTTAAACCAACAATGCCATAACTGTAAAATTTTCAGTACAAACAGATAATGCCCAACTGAAATTAATGCAAATAAAAGAATACATTAAATGCAGATTACATAATTTTTGCACATTTTATAAAAAAAACAGATCGAAAATGGAACTCGGCCGACAATTTACGATTAAATGTATAACTTTAAAACTATTAAAGCTGCTGCTATGAAAATTTCAGTACAAACAGATAATTCACAGCTGAAATTAATGCCAATAAAAGAATACATAAAATGCAGATCAGATAATTTATGCACATTTTTAAAAAAAAGTATTGATCGAAAATCGAACTCTGCCGACAATTTACATTTAAATGTATAACTTTAAAACTATTAAAGCTTTTGCTATGAAATTTTCAGTACACACAGATAATGCACATTATAAATTAATGCCAATAAAAGAATACATTAAATACAGATCAGATAATTTATGCACATTTTAGAAAAAAGTATCTATTGAAAATCGAACTCTGCCGACAATTTACATTTAAATGTATAACTTTAAAACTATTAAAGCTTTTGCTATGAAATTTTCAGTACACACAGATAATGCCCATTATAAATTAATGCCAATAAAAGAATACATTAAATACAGATCAGATAATTTATGCACATTTTAGAAAAAAGTATATATCGAAAATCGAACTCTGCCGACAATATACATTTAATGTATAACTTTAAAACTATTAAAGCTTTTGCTATGAAATTTTCAGTACAAACATATAATGTACATTACAAAATAAATGCATATAAATATCACATATAATGTAAATGAAAAAATGTATGCATATTTTTAAAATTACATGTGCATGAAAATGAAAGAAATCAACAAAAATTGAACTAAATAAAATGAAAGTCACCCATGATAACATCAGAAACTAAATGGGATAATGTAATTTCTTCATGATCTATGTCAGAAAATACTAACTTACAAAATAATTTTCCATATTTCCTGACAAACCCAACTAAATCTCCAAAAAACTCTTCTTCTTCCCCATCAACATCCCATAATCTTCATGGGAAAGCAGTCTGTTCTACCAGAGAGTAGCATGGACAGCTTTTCCTTAACATTCTGACATATCCCATCAAAAATTATATCACTCAACCCTCTATCAGATTCTAATAAGGGTCTAACTCTCTTCTCTAACTTATTCCTCTCTCCCTGTTCCCTCTTCTGTCCCACCGCTATCTGACGTGCTATCTTAACACCTTTCATAAGTTTATCCCGACCCTTTAAAATAATCCTTGATTTAGTGGCTTCTCTAATAGCAAACTTAATAAGACCCTCTTGCTCTAAAACAGGCTTAGCCAATAACCAATCCAAAGTTTTATTCACCATTCCCTTAACCTTAGCATCAATAAACCCAGTTGAAGCATTAGGGGCTCTTTTAAATTGTGCATCAACCATCCCTAAAACCCTCTCACTATGTACATTATGAACAGGGGCTGATGAGGTCAGGGCCATTAATTCTACTGATGGAGTAGCCAGTTCCCCAACAAGATAAGCCTGAAGCTGTCTGTTTAAGACTGATACAAATCCTAAAGACAGAATAGAAACCGTCTAAAAAAATCGTGGACATGGTTGGTAGTTCTGGCTCCTCAGCTCAAGCAGCACATCATCCTCGTTAATGGGTAGATTAAACACATCCTCCTCTCTCGTCAGTATCAGTCGAGGGTGTTTGTTGATCTCCTCCAGGCTGGCTATGCATGTCCTCATGTGTGGTATCTGTTCATTAAACATTATACAAAATAAAGGAAAGGCTAAAGACAATACCATAATCAAGTTGCTTTAAAAAAAGACATGGTACAAGATATTTAAGTGCAGAACTTATGTAGACCAAAATTAATACTCACCATCTCCAAATGCTTTAAGCCCCTTGAGTTTTTGTAGAACTGAGTCATCCAAGGTCCGGTCAAAAGTTTTCCAAAAAGACCTAAGAACAAAAAAATTCACCAAGAATTAAAAAATATAAATAGCCTCATATCATTGAAATGTACTTTTCTTTTCTACTTTATAATAAAAAAGAAAAATGTAAAGTTCTTCATGTGCTATCATTCACCTCTGAAACTAATTATTTTATGAATTATATAACCATGTCTCAATCAGCTGTGTGTAAACAGATATTGATGAAATGTACCTGAGTTTAGATATTCCCCAAATCAGATTTGCAGCACTTCCATCGTTCCCATTTGACTTGATTTGACAGGCCAGTGACGTTCCATGAAACATCAAGGATTTATTATTTATAAATGTTTGCGTGCTTCTGAAGCCAATCCTTCAAGGGGGTGCAGATTGCACTTTAACTGAACTTACTCTTTATTCAGAAGATCCCCTAACTGCACCATTTCTGTAATGTTTTGTTACTGCATCTTCAGCAAAATTTGCAAAGTCTTTAATGGTTTCTATTAAAAGCTCTAGTATTAGTAACATCAATTTCAGCTGATTCAACTTTAGCCATATGATGGCATATGCTGCCGTAATATGCCATATTCATATTGATTGAATATAATTTTGTCTTGCAAAGAGATTTTTTATAAAGCTCAGTTGATTGCAGATAAACAATTGGATAACAAATAGTAAAGCTGAAAAAAAAAGAAAGATACAATTAACTTAATTTTCCAATACTATTTAGTTCTATGCTAGATAGTACCATAATACAATAATAATACTATACAAATACGTTTTACAAACAATAGAAAAATGATCCCTAAATAATTAAAATTATGAAGATTTTTATTTCATAAAATATTATCCTGCATGCAATTATTGTTTACAATGGATTTTTACTTTTAATTTTATTTTTAAACTTACAAGAATTATAAATTATAGTCGAATCACATGTTTAAATACTTTAGTAATTGTTTTTTTAAATTAAGTAATTTAAAATAATTTCAACTCCCTAGATAGAAAAAAAAATATTTTAAAAAAGATGGCCGCCGTTTTTTTAAAAATAAAAATGTCACACGAGGGTAACATGTGGCGATCAATTTGATTAATTTGGGAGGAAGTTATTAATGATAAAATTAAATACGATACATGTTAAAATGAATAAGCTTCCACTAGGTAGAAAAATTAATATACTCTTTACGATAGCAAACCCAATTAGTCTAAAATTTCTCACTTACCTTAACTTTGCGCTCCGATTGCTCGTCTGAGAGAAATGAAAGTGAAATATTATTTACACCCTCGTGACCGGAATTCTTCGGTGAATAAAGTTTAAGTTTAAAAATAAGCAACTTTACGAAAATGACGCATAGAAACGACAAAACCCGATGTATACCGAACGCTGCCTTCCATTGTTGATCACAGTGGAATGCTACCAGCAGCCCGCGGTTTTCGGCGGCTCGCGCAGCGAGTATTGGAGTGCCTATAATAAGTGATTTTGAATAACTGAATAACCTATACAGTATACAATTATTACAATTAAATTATTAAAACATTGAAAACTAACATACTAGTCACTTACTAAACTAGATTCTTTGACTACTTTGAGTTTGAGCTTATTATTAAGTAGCAAAAACTCACATTCACATAAATGACATAATGAAATGTAGCCAAGGTGTACATTTTATAATAATTGAGAACTGTCAACTTATCAACAGGAAGTGTATTAAAAATAATAAATAAAAATACATAATATTTCCAGATGTTCAGATGACCAAACTCCATGATTACCAGACAACAGTGAGTGAACAGATCACAGTGTCAGTTTTTTTTAAAATTAGTTATAATTTTGTTAATAAGCCAAAAAAGTCTTAGTTCATCTATGAATCTAAGTGACTAGAATGATTTTGGCAAGTAATAATCTAATTAATCTTGTAAAGCTGTGCATTGAATGCGATAACGATCAGCAGTTTCCTTAGGTAATTTTTTTTTAATTTGAAAATTATTTTCAGTTTGCGTGTGTAGCACTGACAGGGCACTGTCACTAGTAGTGGACACCATTGAAATTAATACATTATATACTTACATCGGCATCTTTTCCTTTGTTCTTGAACATAACCGTTCTAGCTTTACCCGACGGATCTGGATTCATTATTAATTTGTTTCAATGTTTTCTCTGGCTCAAAGAGTAATATCAATAACTTTAAACTTCGTTTTACTAAGGCTACTTTCACCCCTTAGAAATGTCTGCCTTGGTCATGCTTTAGCAAATTATATAAGACTGATTTTTATTGGTCAAAAAAATTGTACCCATAATGAGAAAAAAATAATTTTATCACTTAAAATATATTATTGGTCCATTATCAACGATTATTTGAAACACTAATACTTTTTTAATTTTTTAAAAATTATTGGGATAAAGGGATAATAAATAATTTAAAATCCAACGTTATTGTCGTCATTCATTTAAAAATAGCATACAATAAAAGCATTTGTAACATACAACGAACTTTTTTTCTGCGGTTCTACTATTCATTGTAATTATTTTCGAATATAGAAATTCTTGATCATTATAGTTAATATTTTTAACTCTAAAATTTTAATATATTTAACTTTTAAATCATCAAATATTCCTTTAAAAACTTCAAAATCGAATTTTTAAAAAACACACAAATATTTCGTCCCGTAGTCATCAAGGCCGTGACCTATGATACTTTTTTTATGCCCCTCCCCCTGTCTAAAACAACTACGCTAAAACTAATGACGTAGCAAATACAATCCATCAAATAACATCTCAAAACTTAAACCCAAATAAGTATACTACAGTATTCCCTTAAAATACTATTAATCCGTTTGTATGATTTTTCTTTTATTAACCATTATTCATATAATCCAGACAGTATAAAGTCAATTTTTAAAAATGTTATTGCCACTGGTAGGCTGTGGCCCATAGCCTATAGTTATAGACACTATTCAGTGGTGACGAAAGGGGGGGGGGTTCCCGAAATTCAACCAAACGCACGTACATATAACCAGTGGCGTAGCTAGAACTTTTGCCGCCCGGGGCGGTCTCCAATTTTCCGCCCTTTTTAGGGGCCGTCCATAAATGATGTCACGCACCTGGGGGGGGGGAGGGAGTCACATACGTTTGTGACGATATTTGACGGGGGGGGGTGGTGTTTAAGAAATGTGACGTCAAGTCAAAACGCGCAACTTTAAATAAATTTCCACTTTTCTTAAATGGCAAAAATTTAATTTGAAACATGCTCATTTTCAAACAGAAAATACCCCTTTTATTGGGGGGGGGGTGTCAAAGCTTTGTGGCGTCTTATTAAAGAAGGGGTTTAAGTTTTTGTGACGACGTGTGACGAGGGGGGAAGGGGGTGAAAAATCAGCCAAAATAGCGTGCTTCATTTATGGACGGCCACTTAGTCGATTATATTATGGTTTTTAAAAATTAATAAATATGAGTAAATAATTAAAATTGAAACGAAGTGGAGAACATGTTTACCATTGCATGCCATATTTATGTAAGCAGTAATAAAAGAGGCGCATAAGATGATAAACCTAAAAATACACATTTATAAAAATACAAGATACTTGTTTTAAAGGCCACAAGAAAGTTACTGAGGTCGCAGGTCCCCCCCCACTCCCCCCCATGAGACAAAACATATTCCAAATTAACACCCCAAAAAACCATACCAATTACTATTCTTTTATTTTTTATTTATAAATAAATGATTTTTTTTACAAACAAAGAAATTGTATACATTAGTAACATTAGTATGTAAACATATTTATACATTTACTTTCCTAACTTTCATAATAGAAAAAATCGTGTATTATGCTATCAAAATTAAAATTATTTGTAATATCTTGTTCTATGGACAGTATTGCAAGATATTGTTGTCTTTAATCGCTCATTGTGGAACGAAGATAATTTTTATCAACTTCAGTATGGAGCAGCTCCTTTCACAACTAGCGACACTGATAGCAATTGTTGAAAAAATTCATAACAAAATTACAATGTTGGGTACAGAATTTTCCAATATATACTGTTGAATAAATTTTAATAGATCAAGGGTGCTTTCGTTTTTCTAACATAATGCCTCTTCTTGTAGTGTAGGTACAGTCATAAAAACCTGATCTTTTTTCTTTCAATATTGAACTGTCAATAAAGTAATTTATTTGATGTTCAAATGCTTCATTTAGTAGGTTACATGGTATTATATACGAATATTTTCTTGCAAGTACATGCAACTCATCAAAGCATTATTTTATTTTATTTTAAAATTACATCCATGGATTAAAAAAAATTATCTTTGTACTTCTTGTTCTCAAGATAGAACCACGTCTTCTGAATTTTCCCTACTCATATTTTTTTCCTTCTAACTAGGCGTTCAGTTGATATCTCCATTTCTTCAAAAAAAATTTGGCTGATATAACAGCATTTTGTATTAGCACATCTCTTTGTTCCATACAAAGGCTTTGCATTAATTTAAAAAATGATGGGTTCCCATAAATTAGATAACATAGAAGAGAAAAAGATTGCATTAAATTGAGTAAAATTCCAGCACCTATTATCCTTTTCCAAGTTACTTCTTCAGATGTCAATTTTTCCAAGACGCTTGAAAGTTTAAAGTATGTCTTTTTCGAAATCATTTATGCAAATGTGGTGTTTATTAACGGAGAAATTTGAATATTTTCATGTTCTTGCCATATATCTTAATAATTTTCCATAAAATAGACGAATTCAAATTATTTACACATTACTATTAATTTAATATGGATAGGCGTAACATGCTTAATGAATAAATGAAAAACACAAATTATTTGTGCTACTTTAATGCAATAAAAACAAAATAAATTTAATTTTTAATAACTTACCTTACAATAATTTACTGAAAACTGAATCATTAATATAAATTACTACCTGCAAGTTAAACACAATATTGAACCACCATGCCTTGTAGGTACTTGTTCGCGCATCATTCTGCGAATGTCAAAATTCCACGTAAAAACTGTCGAGGCGATATTAATAGCACACATTATGCGGCCTAGCGGTGATGTGATTTTTGGGATAGTTTTCTTATAAAAGCGTAATCTGTGACTTATAGCGCTTAACTTTCCAAACAAATGGATACATTTTTTGAGCGATTAAAAATTTTTGAACGGTTTTGCGTTAGTTATAATATCCACTATGTAATCAAACAAATGTTGTGCGAATCCGTTAATTAAGACTCGGAATTACGAATATTTTTGTTTCACCTTGGTTTTCCCCCTACAAAAGAAAAAGGGCGGTTGTCGGAAATGTTTGTACTTTTCAAATGCCCACAAATGCCGCCCCTAAATGAGTGACGCCCGGGGCGGACCGCCCCCACCGCCCCCCCCCCTAGCTACGCCACTGCATATAACAAAGTGCAAACAGTCCATCCCATGAAACCCGAAACTGGGGGTTCGGCTTAGCTGGATTGATTAAGGGAGGTAATAAAATGAGGTATTATTTTAGTCGCGTTCCAGCTTATCTTATCTTATCTGTTTACAGACGCTCCTTCTATACAGAAGATTATTGCGTCCTACGCTTATCTATGGTTTGTGTTTAGTCCTGCATTTTCATTAGAGATTTAAATGTTGATAAAGTGTTGGTTTTCCTGGATTCTTCAGGCAACCCATTCCACACCCGAATTCCGGACGGGAAGAACGAAAACTTGTATGTGTTTGTTCTTGCATACGGAATAAGAAAGGTGTTTTTATCCTTATGTCTATCTGAGGGTTGTATTAAGTTATCTTTGTGTTGTATTTCTAAATTAGAATTAATTGCTTTATGTATGATTACTACTTTGCTCTTGGTTCTTCTATCCTCTAGTGTTTCAAGCAATCAAGGGTTCAACCAGACACCACGAGTTAATATAAAGGATTTTTTTTTAAAAACCCGTAAAAAACCAAGTTTTTGACTATAAATCCTTTATGTACGAGAAGTAACTAAAAGAATGTTCATTATAATACGCAGCGCAAGACCATCCAAAAATACAAAATTGCAGTTGTGTCGTAAAACATGTTTAATATAATGCGCACCGATCAGGAATATGTTTATAAAAAGAGTTGTCAATAAAATACGCACCTTATTGCGCGACAGAAAGGTTGTTCAATATAATACGCACCGCGACGCTCTATCTCAAAAAATAGCATGATACATAGGAATAAATAAAATAATCTAAAAAATCAATAATTTAATTACGGTACATTCGATCGATCTGAAATTTTGATACATTGTTTTTATCATCGGTACGAAACTGCCTGCAAAATTTCAGCTCGCTATCTTGCGAGCAAGTGGGTTAAAAATCGATCAAAAGTTTTGGCGACAAGCAAGCAAGCGGTCGCCGCAGACACCACGAGTTAATATAAAGGATTTAATAAGAAAAACCCGTAAAAAACCAAGTTTTTGACTATAAATCCTTTATGTACGAGAAGTAACTAAAAGAATGTTCATTATAATACGCAGCGCCAGACCATCCAGAAATACAAAATTGCAGTTGTGTCGTAAAACATGTTTAATATAATACGCACCGATCAGGAATATGTTTATAAAAAGAGCTGTCAATAAAATACGCACCTTATTGCGCGACAGAAAGGTTGTTCAATATAATACGCACCGCGACGCTCTATCTCAAAAAATAGCATGATACATAGGAATAAAAAAAATAATCTAAAAAATCAATAATTTAATTACGGTACATGCGATCGATCTGAAATTTTGATACATTGTTTTTATCATCGGTACGAAACTGCCTGCAAAATTTCAGCTCGCTATCTTGCGAGCAAGTGGGTTAAAAATCGATCAAAAGTTTTGGCGACAAGCAAGCAAGCAAGCAAGCAAGCAGGTCCGCCGCAGACACCACGAGTTAATATAAAGGATTTAATAAGAAAAACCCGTAAAAAACCAAGTTTTTGACTATAAATCCTTTACGTATGAGACGTAACTAAAAGAATGTTCATTATAACACGCAGCGCAAGACCATCCAAAAATACAAAATTGCAGTTGTGTCGTAAAACGTGTTTAATATAATGCGCACCGATCAGGAATAGGTTTATAAAAAGTGTTGTCAGTAAAATACGCACCTTATTGCGCGACAGAAAGGTTGTTCAATATAATACGCACCGCGACGCTCTATCTCAAAAAATAGCATGATACATAGGAATAAATAAAATAATCTAAAAAATCAATAATTTAATTACGGTACATGCGATCGATCTGAAATTTTGATACATTGTTTTTATCATCGGTACGAAACTGCCTGCAAAATTTCAGCTCGCTATCTTGCGAGCAAGTGGGTTAAAAATCGATCAAAAGTTTTGGCGACAAGCAAGCAAGCAAGCAAGCAAGCAAGGTCGGTCGGTCGGCCGCAGACACCACGAGTTAATATAAAGGATTTAAAAAGAACGAAATACTTCTTTAAAAATGCAGTTGTGAATAATTTTTTGAATATAAAGATTACATATAATAGCCACCAACTCACTTTTGGAGAATTTTAAAAAAATCAAACTAGCCTCTTGCATAACTAGGAAATCTATTTTGAACGTCTATTAGACACAGCAACAGCTCCTAGTTAAATGAACGTCTATTAGACACAGCGACAGCTCCTAGTTAAATGAACGTCTATTAGACACAGCAACAGCTCCTAGTTAAATGAACGTCTATTAGACACAGCGACAGCTCCTAGTTAAATGAACGTCTATTAGACACAGCGACAGCTCCTAGTTAAATGAACATCGTTAATGATTATCCGATGTTAAAAATTAAAGCATTTTATAATTCAAAACACATTCAGAAAAAACACTCTGTAAACTAATGCCACTAATGCGAATTCCCGTGCTAATTTAATGTATTAACCCCCCCCCCAACCCGGAGAATACAGACGTGCCTACTAAGCAGAAGAATATTGCGTCCCTACGTTCTTAGAACGTACAGACCATCCTGCCACCCCATCCCGCCCACTCAACAAAGTTAATACATTTTATTAAAAGTGGAGGGAGATATTTGAATCAGTTTAATGCTGTAGGCCTATAGATGAGAATTATTTTTTTTTCAATTATATTTTTTTTAAAATTTACAATCTTTGGACAAAGTAATTTAAACGTTAATAGTTAATAGTTAATCAATCACACCCCTCATTCAGATGTCTACTTAAGATATTTTGCGCCCTGGGGCAAAAATAAATTTGGCGACAATGTCCCGCTTAATTATATTTCTTTATTACATTAAATAAGGAAAATCAATTCAAATTTTAATTTTTTAAAATGTAGTTAAAGAAGACAATTGTAGAAATTAGGTTAGGGGCCGTCCATAAAGCACGTCACGCTCCAGACGGGGGAGGGATGTAAGAAAGTGTGACAGTTTGTGACAGAGGGGATGGGGGGGTCCAGCCATCTGTGACGTCACGGTGTTTTATATTAAAATTTTAATTATTTTGTTAATAAAAAAACATTTTTGTTCGAAAGTGTGACGTACGTTGCGAGATTTGTGACAGGGGGAGTTAAAATGGTCAAAAATAGCTTGACGTACTTTATGGACGGCCCCTTACACGTCTTGCAGCTTGTCTCAAAACAATACGAAACTTAACTCAGGGTCCCACTCAGTAGAGAAAACGGGAAAAAGTCGAGAAATCTTTAAATGATTTACCCGGTCTTGAAAGTTCAGAAAAGTTAGGACTAATCGGGAATTGTTTTTTTTTAAATTGCCAAAGTAAATTGCTTCGATTGCGGCTCTGTGGTCAGTGGTCATGTTTCGATTACGGGTAATAGTGTAATAATACCAATTTATAATTGTCTTCGCTTGCGTTAAAACTAAGGTCAAATGTTCGCCTCGCCTGGTCCGATAACAACACCAATGCGCATGTGACGTCACCACCTCTCACGTTTGCGATGCCCGTGAGCTCAGATAATCTTTTAAAAAAATTTGTAAAGGTCAAACGAAGTAAAAATAATTAATTTTTATGTATCAAAACGGTATTGTAACAAAGTTTTGATTTATGAGCACCGGTTAGATTAACCGTCATCGAGTGGCATGCGCGCTCGGCTGGCGTACCGATGGTCACGGGTTCGAATCCATGTGAAGGTAAGGATTCGTTCCCGGGGCCTAGGGGGTCGCTGAGTCCACCCAGCTCCGAATGGGTACCTAACATTAGTTAGGTGGCTGGGTAATGCGTGGAACCCTCATAGCCGTGGCCTGTGAACGCTGCATCACTTGCCAACAGGCCGGCATGGTCTGTGGACGCAATAATCCTTTTGTATAGAAGTAGAAGGAGCGTCTGTATAGATAAGACAACCGTTCTAAAATAGGGACCAGTTAAGCCGCCCTCCGATAGCGGCAGCGAGGTGGTTTTATTCGTTTAAAAAACACAAAAGAAAATGAAAATGTAACAAATGTAGGCCTAACCGCGGAAAGTATGCGAATAAAAAAAAATCATTCCTTATCCGAATTCGACTAATAACAGTGATGTCGTGTATATTATTTATATATCCTGGAATATTTAGAAAGCGATTTGCTGTTACCGTCGCTCGCGTATTAGTCTCTTATGATGTCCTGCATCTGACATAGCGGCGTACCTGGATTTTTATGGCCAATTTATGTTTGGCGCCCTTGATAAGTTGACAGGTTTCAGCTTTGCGACTTTTTTTCAATTTATAGAACAAAATTATTAAATTTCTATTATTTTCTGTATGACAATAATTACGTAGTATGACAGCAACAGTCATAAACATGAATATAAAAAATGCAAAAGACAGTAACAATACTAATTTACAGTTTATTATTTACTAAATAATACCAAATAAATTGGTGGATAAATCTGGATATTTTTGCGTTAATACAGACTACAGCAATACAGCAGTATCATGTATTATAAATAAAAACTATAGAGTCAATGTGTCATACTCACTATCTCATACATAACGATAGAAACTCATAATTAAAAGTTAATTTAGTGAACACTCCACCGATCCACTCCTATGTCCTATATCAAAGGCTCAAAGCTTAACTTGTCTTGCTTTAGTGTTTGCAAAATTAGTGATTATTTCATCGAAGTTCATTTGACTAGTAAGTACACGTTCACGATGGAAAGAAGAGCTAGAGATGATGTGCATTGTTGACCTGAAGTCGATCTCAAGTAATTTTTTTATACTTTTTAGTTTACTGAAACTCCTTTCAGCAGTGACTACTGTGGTTGGCATTGTAATTTATGTTTTCAGAGCTCGTTCGATATTGGGGTACGATTCTTGCAATTTCCATGTAGCAAGAACATTTAGAAGATCAAAATGCAACATGTCATCGGGTATTTTGTTTTGCAATGGTTCAATCATTTGGTGTTTAAAGCATTTTATTTCAATTATTTTTCTTGCATACGGAGTAAGAAAGGTGTTTTTATCCATGTCTAATTAAGCATTAAATTGGATTATCTTTGTGTTGTATCTCCAAGTTAGTAATGACTGCCTTTATTACTGCATTTCTATGTTTTCTTCTATTCTGTTGTCCCTACTCTAGTGTTTCTTGGTTTAATAATGTAAATAGTATAGGTGATACTCAGAGGCGTCACAAGGGGGGGGGGTGTATGGGTGGTGCAGACAGCACCGGGCGAAACCATCACAACGGCTGACATCAACATGTAATTATCCTGTATTTTCCCGTTATTTGGAACTGGCAGACTCGTCGTCGTGAGGGGGTGACACCAACCCCAGTGACGCCGCTGTGATACTCTTGTCAATTTTGAGTTTGCTCTATAATGAATCTTGAAGCTTTTTAAAAATGTATTTATTTAAAAAATATTTTGTTGTAGTTTATCTTTTGTGCATGGGTCCCATACAGAAGATGCATATTCTTTTACAGATCTTACCAAAGTAAGGTAGCATTTTAGTTTATAATACCCTATATTTATATTCATATTAATATTACATTACATAATTTATAAAAGTCTGATACACTGATACTGATATACAGCGAAGGCCAAAGGTTTTGTTTCATTTTTAAAATAACATTTATTTTAATCTTGTTTCAGTAGTTAGTTAGATTAATCATATCATAAATTTTTTTTTATTTCCTTATTATGATGTTATTAGATTCATTTTTGTAAATAGAGAAAAATTAATATTTTCGAAACACAGTTTTTTAACCCGAGAGTAGACGCAAGTGACAGAACTCATTCAAATAAATTATTTTTGTAAGGATAACTTCCCCTGCATGTCTTCCCAAAATGCATCAAATGACGTGTTTGTTCCCAGCCATTTCCTAACGTCTACAACTTAATAATTCGCTAGCTACAACACTAACAATACAATTCTAATTTGGTATTTCTATTATTCGAAAATGATTGCCTTAAAGCTTATATTAGCTGCCAATCTTTGGCAGATGCTCAACGCTTTTTATTTACCTGGTTTAGCATCCGTGACATACTGTTCAGCAGAGACTAACAAAAATAGCAAAGACAAGAATTGTCAGGTAGGCTACACACTACACTGACGTTACACTTGCATTTATTTCATATTATCTTGCCACTGATTCTACTGTCATAACATACGTAGTTATAGTAATAGTATTATTAGTTTGGGTAATTTCTTATTTCAGCGCAATTTATTTTTGTATAGCAAAAAAAAATAAGTAACTTACTTTTACTAATTTAAAATTTAAACACATTCATTAAGTAATAAAATAAGTATTTAATTATTTTAATGGTTAAATATTAGTTTTCCATGTGTTTTGATGAGTTTAAATTACTTTAATGGGGGTTTTAACTATAAAAACTGGTTTTAAAGTCAGACTTCTACGAAAATTCGTTTTTTGTTGATATTTTTAACCACATTTGGCCAGATAATTTCATTTCTTTCACGGCCTCAGATCAAACTAAATTTTCATGTTAGCAGTAAGCTAATTAATTAATTACTAATCAGATTCAGAGGCGTCACCTAACGGGAAAGTCATTTACGATAAAGTATTCCCGAGTCCCCCTCCCCATTAATTAGATAAAATTAGTACTTGGGAAATAAGCCTGTTCAAGGTAAGATTAAAAAAAAATATTTGATAATAATAGATATTGATATATATCTTTTGTAATGTATTTCTTGTAAATGTTTATTGACAATGTTAATGGTTGTAAAATAATGACACCTAAGGGGTGGGTCCGTACATAGATGACGTCAAGTACCTGGGGGACGGGGTTCATACATTTGTGACGAAAATGGGGGGGGGTTTAAGCCTTTTCAGGGTAAGTTTTTAAAAATGTTTGATGATGACAAACGTATATCTTTTGTGACTATGGCGGATTAAGAGGGGGGCTGAACGGGCTAAAGCCAGGGGCCCCCGATGATTTAGGGGCCCCCAAATGCTCAGGAAATTCGACTTTTATTTGGGGGGGGGGCAAATCTTTATAACGTCAAATTTGACCGGGGGGGGGGAAATGGGGGTAACTTTTTATGACGATATGTGATGAGGAGGGGACGGTGGGAAATCAGCTTAAATTGCGTGACGTCTTTAGGGACGGCCCCTTTATGGTCGTTGGAATTTGATTTTCTCCCCGCTTTCTTCCCAATTTTTTTTCTCTTTTTTTTAAAAAATAAACTATGGTTGCTTGAAGACTAGACTGGGGTTGGGGAGAGGTAGGGAAGCGAAAACGTTCATCGCTGACACTCACGAGCAAAATATTTGCCATGAACCAGTGCAGTGGCCCCCAATCTTTTTATCGCCACGGACCCCTTTTTGACAATCGGCATGTTTAAATTATAAATACAATATGACTAAATGAAAAAAAACGTCTAAAATATAAACCAATATTAAAATACAGTTATGCAGAATATAAAGTAATTTAACATTGCAACCTGGCTCACCGACAAAACGGCCCTGGTCAAAACGGCTCCGACACAACGGCCCTGGACTAATAGATGGACTAATAACCGCCCCGGACGGCAAAAGTTCTAGCTACGCAACTGCCTTGACAGGAATCTTTTTCTTTAGCGTTTGCACCACCCGTTAAAAGTGCTGAAAGTTTATACCAACGGTGGCATGCGGCTCTTAGGTGTTCACATTGCAGCTCACGAACAATTTATCAAAAGAAAACGTTTGGTTTGAAATATATGCAGTTTTATATCCGTTTAACTTGAAAACGCTTTGAAAAACTGTAAGGAGGTAAAGAGAGCATAAAATAAAGAAGAGAAGATTTAGAAAAATTGATGTAAAAAATTCCAGAGGCGCTATTTGATATTTTTTTATGGAACGGGGTGGTTTACCTAAAAAGTTTGGGAACCACTAGTAGGAGATGACGTGTATTAAAAAAGAGACACATGAAGTCACGCGGTTTTGGACACTCCCCCCCCCCTTTCCTACACTTGTTACGTCAGTAGAAGTAAGCCTCTCCGCCCATAAAAGCCGTATTTCCTATTTGAAAATGAACCTGTTTCAAATTTTTTAAAAATTGCGGGCATTTAAGTATGCATTTTGTTGATTTAGTGAATGAGCATGTTTCAAAACAATTTCTCGTCATTTTAGTGTATGGATTCACTCTAATATCATACGTGAAAACAAAAATAAAAAAGGAGGCACAGGAAAGCTGAAACATTTAGTTTAAGTGTTGGGCATTTAGATGTGATGTCAAAGTTCTTATAAACCACCCCCCTCGTCACACATCGAAACAAATATGTGACACCTCTCCCCTCACCCTAGATGCGTGATGTCATTTGTCGACGGCCACTGATGTTATCTAATACTAATATTCGGATGAATAAAACTTTGTGTGTAAAAAATCATGTCATGCATTATCGTCAAATATTATTAACCAAGTTTTAAAATATATGTAATTTTTAATAAATTATTGTTTTATTATATTTTAAAAAAAAATATTAGTGCTTGGTAGTTTTTAAGTGGAGTGCCGTCTTCGCAGAAACTTAGCATTGACATATTAATATTACCCTGTTCCATGATATGTCAATGTAACACATATCACAAAAATACACCCCCACAGTTTTTAAAAAAATTTAAATAAATATATGATCTTCTTTTAATTTTATGATAAATATTTTTTAATTTAAATTATTTACCCAGGCGAGTGCCGCCTTCGCAGCTCAGCTGGTTGAACCAAATTATCCAATTGGGCAACACAAAAAATAATAACTTTTAAGAAAGAAGATTTCTCCATTCGCATGCAACAATGGCGCCGTAAATCACAGAAGATGCATGAAATATACAATTTCTTATTTCATATAAATTATAAAACAGTAGTTTAATTTTAACAAAAATATAATATTTTAATGTTAAAATATATTTCATTGTAAGTTTAGTTGATTTTTTGGTTTTAAACTACTCGAAAAATAAATTGCGCTGAAATAAGAAATTACCTTAGTTTGGAAGTATAACTAAACTAATTACTAGTATTAGTTTAATTATAGTAATAATAGTACTATTACTAATAGTTACTAATACTAATACTAATAGTTAATAATTAATAGTATAAATAGTATAATTTAGTATAGTTAATTATTAATAGTAATAGTAATAGGCATAGGCTAATTAAATTTGAAACTGAGTAATTTTTAGTGTTTTATTAACGTTTTAGTTTTATTATTTTGTGTGTTTTCATTATATTCAAATTTAGCATGTGATAACTTTAACTAAATCTTTTTATTTAATTATATATATGCATGAGGGATAAAATTAATAAGTCTTAAGCCATTTCCGACAATTCCTCTTATTTGTGAAGGGGCGATGACTCGATGGACATTACCAATTTTCACATTACGGGGAATCGATAAACTTTTTTGTGACTCCTCCATTTTTTATGAAATAAAGTTATTCTGATTGGAAAATAAATAACCTCTAACTCATATTAATATCAAACTTATATACATAAAGGTTATTTTTTAAATTCTATTGTTCTGACATAACTGTCAAAAGAATTAAATTCCTGCCGATAACAAAATAGTAATCCCTTCACATTGGATACCGCCGGACTCTAAAATTCCCGGTGCACACGTCACCGATGACGAAGCATGCTTTTATTTGAAGAAATGTGACGTTAAACGCAAAAAACGGATAAAACCGTAAGAGTCTAGTCAATGTCGCTATGACAGTTTTTGCGTAAATTTTCCATATGTGCAGAACGATGCGCGAATGAGTATCTAAGTGCCTAAAATAGGCCAAATTAAAATTAGATCCTAATTTCTAGTATTAAATTTAATAGCAATAGTAGTATTAGATAGTGATAGTATTATTAAATAACTTTTATTTTATTTATAACTATGTTTACTATTAAATAAAATTTAAGAACATAATTAAAAGTTTTGTCTAATACTAAGTCCAAATTGATACTTACCTTGCCTTAGACTCATATCATTCTAAAACATATATCATTTTAAAGGGCTAGCTCTAAGCTTTCTAAAAACACCAATTTCATCTTTTTATCTTGAACAGAAGTCAAGTTATCATTTTTTTGGTGAATTTTTTAAGCTCCTTATATAAACTTTATATTTTACTAAAATACTTGTGACCCCATTTTTAAAATTTCTCACCCTTTTGCCCATAACTTTATCATTTTTAAAGATATTTGCACCAAATTTTTAGGAGACAATCACATTCTTATATTTATATACAACATTAAATACAACATTATAAACAACTAACTATTTAATTTACAACAATGATTATTTAAATTTTTTTTTAAATGTGAAGTTGTAAAAAATCATTCAAATGTTAGAAAAAATATAACATGTTTGTTGGATTTTAATTAAAAAAATGTTTTAGTAAAATGTTATTTATATACTTTTATGTTATTTACTTATATGTATGAAAGGTAATTATAATTTAAAACAATAACTAAATTGATTGCATGAAGCTATTAAAACTGTGGTAGCCTATGCCTTCATGCCGCTAAGTGTAAGTTTTTTATATTATATAGACTCAATTTCACTAATTTTTATTTATATTATTATATTATATTTATTTATATTTTAGTTTAATATATACTCACTGACACTAATGGGCTTATTTAATTATATGATGATAATTACTTTATAATTATTGATTGTTATGAGATTTATTTATTTAAAGTAATTTAAATTTGAAATGTATGTAGCCCTGATGCAACGGATATTACTATTTATTATTACTACTGTTAACTATAATTAAGTATTAAGTTTGGTTTAGAATTAAATTTGCTAATACTATTATTACTATTAATACTATTAACAATACTACAAGTAGCAGTGTAAATTATCAGTAATTTATTTTTAATTATTTAGATGTTTAGAGATTGAAAATCCCATCGGGAACCCATCAGCTTAATGAAGAAAATACGATCGGTACCATTTAAAAAATTTATTTTAAAATTATTTTTTATAACGATGTTGAGGTGGTGATGACAATGTAAAAGGCCTAACAGGTCTTGTAAAAAGTTTAAGCTGACGATGTTGATGTTTTTAACAACAAAGATTGGATGCAGATCATGTATTTTTAGGTTTCATAAGTGTATTTTACTAAAACTTACGTGGTAAAGACATTTGTTGCGTAACAAGTCGTAAAAGTGAAGTAAAAAAAAATCCCAATGTTTACAACCGCTCAAAACAGTGAGGGAGTCACTGGCAACCACTTATCTGACGTATTTCATTACAAAATTATTTTTTAAAAAGAAAACTGTGACGTAAACACAAAAATCCCGAGGTACCCGTATGGTACCGTATGTTGCGTACTGGGTTCTGGATAATATTAGACGAAATCTCGACTCTTGTCAATGGATAATTCACGTCTTTATTCAGTCAGCAATATAATTACAGCAACAGGTTCAGGTACACAAACGTATTCTACTAATAATGCCACTTACTCCTAAGTGCATACAACGGACTCTCTGTCCCTAAAACTAATACTACTACGCTGTACACTCGAGCACACCTCGATGTGTTACCAGCTATTAGAGCTACGCTCTATCACCAAATCGCTAGTCCTCACAAGGACTGTGGACCTCTTACTCGGTCTCACTTCTACTCTCATGTCTTCCCTGTGTGTCTACACCCCACACTATATATAGTCTGCATGACTCTCAACTACCATCATGCGTGACTACAACTCCAATTATGTCTAAGTGAACTCTTCTCCAGTCCCTGCTTGACCAGAGTTAACAACAATGTTACAACAATGTCACAACAATTATTTAGCAGTGATTCTCATACCTTGACACCTTATAGCGAAATTTCAAATTTGTTTAAAAAAGTTTTCCCGTAAATTTTCGACATGCGCAGAATGATGCGCGAACAAGTATCAAAGTACCTATACAATGGTCTAATTTTACTCCATATTTTTGGTTCATAGGAAATTTGTTACTGTAAAGATGTAAAATGCTTACTTCTCTGTTACATACCAGTTTGTTAACCTTTTTGGAATGACACAAATATGTTTTCAGCTCTTTCCTAATTATTTGCTATAATAATACCTGAACCTCTGCTCATAAGTTGTTCATGATGATTAACAAATTATATGTTAAGGAAAAAAAATACATTTTAGTGTCTGTCCTTGTGTCCATTTTGTTTTATGCGCATATAAGCTGACCCCCTGATTTCAGTATTGTATTTTATAGATTTGAACTCGGCTTATATGCGAGTAGATACGGTAGTGTTAAATTTACAGTTAAAGTTAAATTTACGCTTTCCTGTCCCTAATTTTAATGTTTGGCCGCCATCTCTTTGCCCTGACTTAAAAGTAGTGCCACAGTGCCCAGAGCCATTAGGGCAGGAATGGAGCAGTGTGTTTGTCTTGTTTTCTTTCACTTTACTACCATACTGTCCCTACATACCTAAATTACGGGCTGGCCATATATCTGGGTATCCGGCACTATCCAGATTTGCCAAATACTTATGGATTTTTTTTCGGGTCCGGATATCAATGTAGATAAGAATTATTTGAAATCAAATTAAATTCATATTAATAAGTTTATAAAAAAATATGCAAAAAGCAATAACCAGAAATCAGTACATTTAACAGAATTTTCTTCAATAACAACAAAGTTTAGCCGGATCTTTCATAAATTGTATAAAATACTAAACTGAAAGTAGTAAAGTACACCCCCTTAGCCCTTACACTTAAATCCGGAGATATCCGGATCCGGCAAATATTATAGCCAACTATTCAGATCCGGCAAATAGTAAATAAAACATATCCGGCCACCCCCTAACCCAAATAAATGAATTTCAATTAAAAACATTTATAATTTCGGCATTTTTCACTCTAAAAAAATGAGTAAAATACCAATTTTTAAAATAATTTTAATCAAAATTAAGGATATTGAACAAAAGGCAAATGTAAATTATGAAAATCCACATTTTTTAATGGTCTAAATTAGACCTGCATTTCTGCCGACAATAGTCGGTATGCCGACATTAACGACAAGGACGGGGGAAAAAAAATTAAATTTAAATAATCTGCAAAAAATATATTAACAAATGTAATACTTTTTTTTTCCATAAATAACCTGGTTAACAACCCATAACAGCGTCAGAATAATCTCCGTGATGATTTAATGTGACCTTTCTAGCGTGATTTGTCTTCCGACAATCAGTGTCTGCAATTTATCTTGGCCCTAGACTTCGATCGCTGCCGACAATGATTGTCGGCAATAATAAAATACATGTAATGCGATTACGAAAAGTGACGAACTCGCGCATATTCGCTTCAAGATGGACACCTTTACGGTTATCGATCGTAAAGCAGATCTTAAAGCGATCGAAAATGGATTAAGGAATAAGTTTCGATGGGACTGGCTCGAAGAAAAAGAAAGTAATGGAGATCATCTATCAAAATATGTGCGAAAATTAAATAAACCCAGTGTAGTTGTTTGTGTTTACTGTGATTGTAGAATTGATTATAGCAAGAAAGGCAAATCCTTCATAAAAAGACAGTCTGTTGCGCACCCATAAAAAATAAATAGTATCATTAGTACTCGAGCATTGCCAGCCATATTTAAAGCTACTTCAGGGGGGTACATTGCTGGGTGGTAAGTGTTCACATTTTCTTCATCTGCTCTTATTTATGTTATATTTCAAGCATTTAATCCTTCCAACTAAGCCCTGTGGTTGTATGGAATATGGAAGTTTTCGTTTTACTACTTCAAATTAACTTTTTTTTGCATTTTTTAAATAATGATGCAGGATGGTGTCATTCCATGGTTCAACTAAATATACATTATTATTTTTCAGAATATAGCCCTATGACTTAGATCAGTCATTTTCATGTTTTCCCTTTATTTCTCTTTGTTTGATGTTAACAATCTACACAAAATTTTGAAGCATGATGTCATTTATTGATATAAATTAATCTGCATAGTCTTTTCAGGATAGCTCTAAATTGGGTGTTTTAATCTGTTAATTCAAAAAAAAATTCGGTGGGGCATGCCCCCGGATCCCCACTAGTGTTTTGCGCCTCCGCAAAGTTCAGACAATCTGGTTAAGGCTTACATTCAGGTCTATCTAAATCTAAAACTTAAAATTGTGGAAAATCTTCAAAAATGTTGGTAGAAAATCTATAGCTCTACCTAACCTGAAAACCGACTCTAAACCTGACTCTAAACCAAACCCTAATCTTGGTCACTAGCTAGTCCTAAACATTGCACTACATCTAACCCTATCCTTACCCAAAACCTAGCCCAAAATTTAGCCCTAACCCTAACTAAACTTAGTCCTAAACCTCACTCCTAACCTAGCACTAAAGCTAAACATAAGTGAGACAATTTAAAGGAATAAAACAACTGACTGCAAACAAAGTCATAATTTTTTTTACATTTAAAGCTGATACATTCATAGCTTATCTGAAATAAAAAAAAACATGCACAAAAGAACTCCACTTCTTTTATCATTACACTCACAATAAATCTTAAAATATAGTAAATCTTACCAAAAATTAATTGAAAGTTTGAGAGGAAAGTCTTCAAGGCCGCCTGCCGTTGTGTAGAAGCAGACCAGCAGATGTGAAAGAGAACTGGTCGTCTTTCATTTAATATGCCAATACACAGTGAAAGTGCTCCATTTATTTGATACTATTTGCTATATTCTTCATTAAAATGATTTATTGCACACAACTTTTTGTGATAAATATGTATGTTTAAAAAAATTACATTAAATTTTGTGATTTTTATAAATTACATTTCTTTTTAACTTGCTTTACTGAGTGTATTGATTTATACAACGTTATTTAAAAAAAAACAGAAAAATAAATTCTTTGGTTCAAACTTAAAAGACTCCAAGACTGCTTACTAATTGAGGCCAATAGGGACCCTAAATCTGTTAAATGGACCAATATTTTGAATGCAGTTAAAACAAGATTGTCTAGTTAGCCCAAATTGGGATATAAATCGAAATAAAAACAGCGCTGTTTTTTTTAATCAAAGATTTACTTTGCTCTATTACTCAATTTAAAATGTTCCTATATTTGTTTTTATTTTATATATAATATATCTCTTGAGTATAAATCGAACCCTGATTTTTCAATTGAAATTTTGAATTTAAAAAAAATCGACTTATACTCTAGTATATATCTTTATCTTTTTTTTTCTTTCTGTGTAGCAGTTGTTTTTATGCTATTTTCAAATTTATCGCAAGATAATCATAGAATGCAATAATCTTTTGTATAGAAGGAGGGTCTATAACAGATGAGTTTCTAATATTAAGGAAGTTTGAATGCAATAATATACATGTCAGATATTGAAAATTGGTATTTAAAAAAAAATTATGTTTAGATGTTAAAAAACGAACAACAAAACATTGATATCTGCCTTCCTTTTTGAAAAACAATTAGCTATATCTGCCGCCATCCTTGTCTGCAGGGGGCTTCAGGGACCTGGAAGAACAGATAAATTTGAAAAACAGAAAGTCTTTAATAATAATTAAACAACCCCGTAAAAACAAAGTTTTTGACTATAAATCCCTTATATATGAGACAGAACTTAAAGTATTGATATGTTCAATATAATAACAAACGCGCGACAAACATTGACATACTGAAACTGACTGGTCTCCCCTTGCTGTAAAACCGGGGTGGGGGTGGGGGGGGAGTATGGTCATGGATGGCAGGACTGAACTCAAGCACATGGAGGTGAACAATAGCAGACGGCTGCATTGAATTATATAGAGATAAACTAAAAATGCATTAATTTAATTAGGTACATTCGATAGATCTGAAATTTTGATACAATGCATTGTTAGATGACACGAGTATGTGCAAAATTTCAGCTCGATAGCATCACTGGAGGTGGGTCGTTTTTGACTTTTGTTTTACCGCCGGTTTGACGGACTGCGAGCGCAAGACAAGACAGTGATTTAAAAATGTCTTGAACTTGAACTATCCCTTAACCCGTTGTTGGGTCGTTGGGGCACCATCGTGAACTGCTCACTAACACACACCATTTGTCCCGGTCCTGTGCTGCCCTTTGAGAGTCGCTGAATGACAGGCCGGTCAACTCTTTGATATCGTCCTCCCATCTCTTCTTTTGTCTGCCTCTTTTCCTTCCTCCCTGGACTGTGCCTTGCAATATAGTTTTTGCGAGACTTCCAGTTCTTGTCACGTGTCCATACCATCGTAATTTCCTCTTCTTAATTGATGTGAGTAGGTCCTCGTAGGGCCCAATGTCAGTACTTATTGTGTTGCGGACTGCTTCGTTTGTGATGTGCGCTGTGTAGGAGATGTTCAATATATTTCTGAAGCATCTCATCTCTAGCGCATTGATTCTCCTTTGGAGGTCTGCAGTGAGCGTCCAAGCCTCACAACCATACAAAAAGACAGACATCGCCATTATATAATGTTTATTCTGAAACAGTTTGTTCTTCACATTTTTTCTGTCCTTTTAATATCAATATACATAATTTGCTATGTATGTTTGTCCCATCCGTTTGGAATGCTACTAATTTTAGAAAGCAGCGCACCAAATTACTGTACCAAAAATAACTCTTTTCCAAACTTTTTATAAAATATAAATAATTAAAATAAATGAAAGTTCTGTATTACATGTACATTATTTTTTTTATTCTGATGGTTATTTTTTCAAAATTAATAGATTTCAGTTAAAAATATATTTATTTTGAAAACTTCAATCAGTTTTGATGGGTAATACTCTAGTTTATTGTATTATGTATTGTTTTTTATGCAGACTGAAATTATGGTGTATGTAAACAGACTAAACACAGTGGAAAACATAGTACCTTACGAATACCATGAGTAAGTGAATGTCTTTTGTGTAAGAAAAATAAACTATTTAATTTCATTAGATTAGTAAAGAATGTTTAAATGAACCCTCTGTTTTTACATATTATTTATTTCTGAATTAATTAAGTCACTCATAAATTCTGTCAGTGCAACTACATTTATATTCTTGTTATATGTTTAACTTAATAAGGCCATTACAATCTTATTAACTGAGTTTGATAATACCGCTATTATTAAAAGTACTTGTTAACTGAGGTTGATAATACCGCTATTATTAAAAGTACTTGTTAACTGAGAAGGACTGTGTAACCAGCCATTAGATTCATTAAGATATCTTGTTTAGGACCAGCCTTGCTGCAGGCCGACAACTTTTGGACTGGTTAATGGTTAAGACTCTAAGACCTAAGTATTAACGGTAGCCTGTATCATCTCGTCATGTTTGCGTAAGAAATTGTGTTTCTAGCATTAAAGAGCTACAAGTATGTCGAAATAGTTCGAATGCACAGAAGAGCGCCGCCGCAATCATTATTTAACTTTAATTAATTTTTGTTGTTATTTTTAGCCTGTTTTAAAAGTAATTTTACGCTCAAGGAGAAAAAATGAAGAAAAAAAATGAAGAAAGGAATAACTATCACTAAACCTACCCCTAACCCTAAAACATATCACTAAACCTACCCTTACCCTATTAAAACCTATCACTAAACCTACCCCTACCCCTAAAACCTATCCCTAAACCTACCCCTAAAACCTATCACTAAACCTACCCCTAACCCTAAACCCATGAAAAAAAAATTAATTATGTTTTTAAAAAATGTAAAGTTAAGAAAGAAAAAAAACAACGCCCCCAACTAAAATCGAACCCCAGACCTCTATTTCAGAGGTCGGTCGCTCTATTAATTTGACCAACGAAACTGCTGACAAAATTCGTTCTTTTTAAAATTATAATAAGAAGGCTATAAATATAACGCTAACTCTTTTAATTTAAGAAACATGATTTCTCACTCTTCAATTTTAAGAAACAAGATTTATTACAAACATGACGAGATTATACACACTACCAAGTATTAACCCCAAAAGTATAAGTTGCATCCCTTTATTTCCTGGAGTTCAGGTGTTTAAGTTGTTCAATGCATGAGGACTTTTTTTTTACTCAGTACCAATATAAAGGGGGGGGGGTGGGACAGTGGGCAACACCTTAGAAAATTTGAAGAGGAAGTAGGTTCTAATAATTTACTTTTGACAATTGTTATATTAATTTCATTTTATTTTTGTTTGTTTGTTTCAGCTTTGATTTCTGTGTGCCAGAATCAGATGTTGCCTCCTCACCAACAGAAAACTTAGGTCAAGTTGTTTTTGGTGAAAGAATAAGACCATCTATGTACAAGGTAAGCCCATCTAGCTTTAGTCTGCCTGTTGGTCAGAATAATTATTATACATTTTATTGTTTTGTGAATTGCAAAATATAACCAAAAAAACTCAAAGTGTTGGTTTTTTGACGTTGCCTTTTTATTTCATCTCCTGAACCCTACTGCCAATCTTAATTGACTACATTTAAATTGAGTTAACAGGTCTGGCAAAGTGTGATGATTTTTTTAAATCAATGAATCCTTTATTAAAATATTCATACCTTTTTTTTTAAAGAAATGCTGGGGAAATAATAAAGATACAATTTATGTTTTACACTTGTTGAAATTTATAAACTTTTGGTATAATAATGAATAACAGTCTAAAGAAAAAAATATATTTTCCAGATGAATTTCACAGAAAATCTCAAGTGTCAAAAAGTTTGTGAGAAAACTTATGAAGCTGGAGATAGTAAAAAGATGGAAAAGCTTTCATTTCTGAAACGTGGCATCAGTCTCAACTACCAACATCATTGGTATGGAAATTAAGCTTTGAATTAACTCTTAATGTGTCAAAGCGCGGTAAAGCGCACCTAGCCTATATTACAAAAGCGCGATTCGATAGTACTCTCTTTAGAAACGAAATCACAGAATATAAAAACTCTTCAGTGCGTGAAAGAAGATGTATTCGACTTCCGGAAATGGCGGCGATTGTCTTCGCTCGTGTTTTCTCTCGGTTCGCGAAGTTACGTGTTAGTTTTTAGTTGTTTTTTTTTGAAGATGTGATTTTGCTATACTTTTGTGTAAAAATAATAGTACTAAACTACAGGTAAAAATAGTATTAAACTCAATAAGGTCTTTTGGATACGTAAAATAAACCATTCTTATCCTAAAGTCAGTATGACAATACAGTGGGACCCGGTTTAGTCGACTGCCTAGGGGTATGAAAAATGGCGCCGAGATAACCGATCATCGAGTTAAAAGAAAACCAATATGGCGGCAAAATTTCAACTTGCGCTTGAAATTTCTTTATATACATGATGTGCGTTAATTAGTGATGGGACGGTTAATCGTATCGGAATATCGGGACCCTATTTCTTCACTCTATCCTAAGGTTGTTAAGACCGTTCGTTTTTAAGGACCGTTTAAGTTTAAATATAACCCTTTATTGCGCTAGCACAGTTTTTTTTCCCTAGTACATAACTACATGTATAACGAATTCATATACTCCTGCCTGCCACACTAGGGTCCGCTGGTGACTTGCGTGACTTTCCTTACAAGCTACACAAATAAATAACCCACCCCGTCCCCTCAGCTTACAATGGACTCAGAATTCCTTCGATAACTTGAGTGCTAATTGGACTAACCAACAACAATGGTGTGGGAGATTGAGAGTGGGGGTGGGTAAACTGTCTGTAGTCTGTTATATTATATATTTTAAAATCTGGGGAGCCTTGTTTACAGTAAGCACCCTATGATTTTGGTATCGTCCCATCACTAGCGTTAATAAATGAGAATGTACATGCACATGTTTTTGGAGTTTTTTTTTACACAAAGGCGTTGCCGTTATTTGTTTGTCTATCAGAGTATCATGACCTATATATGACTCATGACAAAAAAGCAAACTCTGCTCTATAAAAGTGTACAAAAATAAATTAGGAACTCCTTTTGAACTTTTGAACCTTCAACATTTTAATTAATTCTAACCAATAGTTAAATGGTTTTTGCACACAGCCACTTCTTATGAATGAAACAATGAGAACAAAGCAGTAGTAATAGAGTCAAAATGAGGTTGAAGGATGAATGGTTGCCAATGACAACAAGTCTGCACACGGTACATTTTGTTATTTCATACGAAACTAAATGTTTTAGACATGCAATTCTGCGTGCATCTTTGCTATTGGAGCAATTACGTAATACTCGGCATCACTTACGCGGCCGATTGCCGAGTATCTCAGAGTATACGAAAATCGGACGATGCCGAATAGCCGAACCGATCGGTTCATTTTCAAAAGCTGGCGATTTAAGTTGATAACAGCGCTGTGAGCAAGCGGGCTGTGACGCAGAAATTTTATGCCTTCTCTTGGTTATAAAAAATCACATCTAACATTTTCAAAAGCTGACGATTGGTCATGGGGATTGAGATAACCAACACTAAGTGGCAAATTTGACCCTCTTTTGTGCTCGAGGTATTAGGGTTCGACGACTTAAAATAATCGAATTAACCGATGAGAAAATGCAAAGACAAAGAGAGAATTTGGCGGTTCCAAAAAAAAATGTCGACTTAATAGAGCTGACAAGTTAACCGGGGCTCGAGTTAAGTGGGTCCCACTGTAATATTATAAATACATTTTTCAGCAATTTTTAAAATTTCATAACCAGTGGATCGCAATTTGGGAAATTCTTAGGGACTGAGGCGGAAGTTTACCGAAACCTTATGACACATTAAGACAATTTCTTAATTCCAGTCAATGGGTTAGTGGACACAATTCTTCAAGAACATGGCCAGCCTGTTATTGTTAGAGAAACTAGAAATTATGATTCTTTTCTTTATTTCTTAAACCTAACTGAATTGAATATATTATGATATAAAATGTTACACAGGATTATAGACAACATGCCTATCACTTGGTGCTATAAGGTTGAATCATCTGAAACATACTGCTCAACTGGTTTCCCCATCGGCTGCTATGTGACCAAATTTGGCAAGAGAAAGGATACTTGTATAACTTTGGTTTGTACTCTTTGCTGCTCATTTCATTTCTTTTATCTAAAATAATTTTGTTTTTCTATGCAATGTAGATGTTAAAATCATTTTTATATAGTTAGTTAAATGCTTAAGAAAAAATGTTGATTTATGTGAGATAATAAAACTGTCCCTATGTAGTTTCATACATTTTTTTCTCTTAACACAAAATGAAAATTGTTGACACGAAAATATTTCGCTCATTGGAATTAGCAAAATACGGAAAACTCATGTCGGGCTGGCAAGAATTAAGAGAGGCTTTGAAATGTTTTATATGAAAGGAGGTTAACTTGGCTTTGAAATAAAAACACCATTGAGATAACCATTGAGATGAGCCGATTTCTTTATCTAACCCAACCTCCTCACTCCTCTCCCACCCCATCACACTTAAAAACATCTCATATCTTATTATTTTGGCAATGGAATTTGGGAATGGATCTATTGCAGTCTATATAACAATCAGTGAATTTGGTTAGCGTTTTTAAAAATATTTTCATTTAGATGCACATTGCAATGTTGAAATGATTAACGTAATGGAGGATATCGAACAATTGTTTGGTGCTTAAAAAAATATCAGATTATTCTCCACACAATGATTAAATGTTCTTTTTAAATTAAAAATTACTTCTAAGTTCTTTTAAATATGTTTAAAAATTGATTTTTATTAAACACATGCATGTAAATAAAATGAACTATTAAACAATTATTTTGAATATATGTAATGTTTTGTATTATCCTTTAACACAAAATTCTTTTAGCATGAACAAAGATTTCAGTCCCTTCAATTTCGTGTCAAATAATTTTCACTTTATTAAAAATTTACTATCTTGGAAAATCATTACTATTCTGCATGAAATATGCTGTATATAAAAAATAACTTTTCCATTTGAGTATTTTTGCTTCGTTGAAAAATTTTAAACATTTTTCAGGCTGCTTTCAAAGAATCAGACACATATTACCTCTACAACCATGTAGATATCATTATTGATTATCATCCTTTGTCAGACGAGGATTGGGGACAACACCACCAGGGCCTTGGAGGGCGCATTGTTTCAGCTAAGCTGGTACCCAGAAGGTATAACAAAAGAGTCTATATAATAATCCTTGTAGAATGTTTATATTTATTTACTATTATGATATGATTTTGTACAATTTTGATTTAGCATAGTAACATTTTGAAAGGATATTGTATTACAGGGTAACCAGGTCTGGTTCCTGAGTCATTACTAATGATTTTAATACTATCTTTTCTAGCATTGATCACAAGCAAAAAGAAGGCTGCCCTGACGATGCTCCTGTGCTAGGAATTCCTGGATCAAAATTAGATAAACCATTGACAATCAAGTATACTTATTCAGTAACGTGGCAGGTCTGTGCATAGTAAATATTTCAAATCATATTTTAATTTGAAAAAATTAATTGTAATTAGATCGCTTAATTATTTTTAGACATACAAATTTTGGTTTTAAGAAAAAAAACTCCAATTAAAAATTATTAAATTGAATTTTGCTTCTTTTTCCATCTTTTTAATTGTTGCATTTAAAAAGACAACTACAAAAATAACTCAACAATGAAGCAAATTATTGGTATTTTGCAAGTCTTTTAATTTCTAAATGTATAATTGTTAAAAATGTACGTCACACACCGTTTTGGGTGTTTAACATAATATAATTAAAAAATTTATAGGCACTTGTATTAAATTATTGATGTCAAATATTTTACTTCACAATGATTTAGCCAAATGATAAAATCAAGTGGACCTCTCGCTGGGACTACATCTTAGATTCAATGCCTCATACTAACATTCAATGGTTTAGGTGTGTATAAAAGAAACATGGCCCTGAGCACCTCAACTTATCATTATTTTTAACAATCTTAAAATTATTGATTTGATTAGTGGCATTTGTGTGTGCATATTTTTGAGCATTCCATTTTTAATAAATGATCAGAGATGCAAGATTAAAAATATTTGCTGAAATCAATGTTCCCTCTAAGATTTGTTGGTTCATGTGCAGAGTAAAAAAATTGGTGTGCAAAGTTGCACAGAATTAATTTTTTGTGTGCAAAATTTAAACCTAAAAACATTGACATAATATTATCCGTATCAAAATTTTCTGCACTGTAATTGTAAACTGGTGCGGGGTGAAGATCAGATATCTGCACAACCACAGAGCTTACAAGGAACATTGACTGAAATCTAGGGGTCTACCGATATGCATTTTTGCCGATACCGATATTTTTTTTGCCGATATGAGTATTTGTAAGGACAAAAACCAGCTGTCTTGTTTGATGACGTCATTCTTAAATTTATCAATCCTAATTGTTTATATTTTATATTAGGGGTCTACCGATATGCATTTTTGCAGATATTACCGATATTTTTTCCGATATGAGTATTTGTAAGGACAAAAACCAGTGGTCATATTTGATGACGTCCTTCTTAAATTTATCACTCGTAATTATCTATATTTAATCATTTAGGGGTCTACCCATATGCAGTTTTGCCGATTTTACCGATTTTACAGATTTTATTTTATCTATTTTTTTTGCCGAAACGAAGTTTCTTTGTTTACAAGTTCCAGATCATGACCTACATAGGACTCATGACAAAACGAACCGCTCTTTATAAGAATGTGAAAGCAAAATTAGGAACTCTTTTTAAACTTCATCTTTGACTCATAATTATTAATCCTAACCAAGAGTTTAAAAGCTTTTCCACACTGCCACCTTTTCTGAATGAAACAATGAGAACAAAGTACAATAGTAATTAGGGGTCTACCGATATCCCCAGCCGATATATCGGCACCGATATCTGGATATCGGCAATATCGGTATCGGTAGCATGTAAAGATCCCGATATTGACGTCACCGATAATTTTTTTACGTAAAAAAAAATACACACAAAAAATTAAAGAAACGAAAAAACCCTATCATTTAGATTTACAATATCTCGACAAATTTAATAAAATTAATATATCGATCCCGATACCGGTATGGAAATAGCCAAAAGAGTCCTAGTATTAATATGTAGAGCCACAATACAGTATGCCATGTGCTATGATATTGTTTAGGTATCGGCCAATTTTCGTATACTCGGAAATACTGTGTAACTAGTGCCGATATCAAGTATACCGTAATTGCTCTAATAAATGGATAACATGTAAACAATATGTTGACGTAATTGCTATAATAGCAAAGATGCACGCAGAATCGCAGATGTTTAAAACATTTAATTTCGTATGGAATAACAAAATGTACCGTGTGCAGACTTGTTGTCATTGGCAACCATTGATCCTTCAACCTCATTTTCACTCTATTACAAATACGTTGTTCTCATTGTTTCATTCATAAAAGGTGGCCGTGTGCAAAAGCCATTAAACTATAGGTTAGAATTAATAATTATGAGTTAAAGTTAAAGTTTCAAAAGGAGTTCTAATTTTGCTTGTACATTTTTATAAAGGACAGTTGTTTTTGTCATGCGTCTTATATAGGTCATGAATTGGAACTTGTAAACACTTCAGAAACTTTGTTTCGGCCAACAAAAAAAATCGGTAATATCGGCAAAACTGAATATCGGCAGACCCCTAAGTTATAAAATATAAATAATTACGAGTGATAAATTTAAGAATGACGTCATCAAATATGACCGCTGTTATTTTATGTCCTAACAAATACTCATATTGGCACTCATATCGGGAAAAAATATCGGTAATATCGGCCAAAATGCATATCGGTAGACCCCTAATATAAAATATAATAATTAGGAGTGATAAATTTAAGAATGACGTCATCAAATAAGACCGCTGGTTTTTGTCATTACAAATACTCATATTGGCACTCTTATGGGAAAAAAATATCGGTAAAATCTGAAATATCGGCAAAAATGCATATCGGTAGCCCCCTAATTGAAATATAAATAATTACGAGTTATAAATTGAAGAATGACGTCATCAAATATGACCGCTGGTATTTGACCTATAAAATACTCATATTGGCACTCATTTCGGAAAACATTTTACGGTAATATCGGCAAAAATGCATATCGGTAGTCCCCTAATATAATAGATAAATAAATACCAGTGATAAATTTAGGAATGACGTCATCAAATATGACCGCTGATTTTTGTCCTAACAAATACTCATATCGGCAAAAAAAATATCGGTAATATCGGTAGACCCCTAATAGTAATATAGTCAAAATGAGGTTGAAGGATGAATGGTTGCCAATGACAACAAGTCTGCACACTGTACATTTTGTTTTTCCATACGAAACGAAATGTTTTAGACATATGCGATTCTGCGTGCATCTTTGCTATTAGAGCATTTACGTGAACATAATGTTTACAAGTTATCCATTTATTAAAGCAATTACGGTATACTTGGCATCGGTACTATTTACACAGTATTTCCGAGTATACGAAAATCGGCCGATACCTAAACATTATCATAGCACACTGTATCGTGTCTGTACATATTAATACTTGGACTCTTTTGGCTATTTCAATACCGGTATCGGGGTCGATATATTAATTTGTCGAGATATTGTTGTAAATTTAAATGATAGTTTTTTTTTCTGTTTTTCTTTTTGGTCTAAATGTCACTATTATTAAATATCGGTGACGTCAATATCGGGACCTTTACATGCTACCGATACCGATATTGCCGATCATTTCGGTAGACCCCTACTGAAATCCTGAAGGGTAACATTAGCAAACTAAACATGCTGTAATATTTTTTAATTGAAATACAATATTTATTTTTTCTCTCTCTAGCATCATGAACTCTCTGGTCATTGTGGTTTTCTTATCTGGAATGGTAGCCATGATTATGCTGAGAACTCTTCACAAGGATATTGCTAGGTACAATCAAATGGACAGTTTGGTAGGTTTTCATTTTGCCATTTGATTGCAACCCATTCTTCCTTGCAATAGAATATTACTTTGTGGTTGGATTTGTTTTTTGTTTTGTTGTAGAGCAGTGGTTCCCAAAATTTTTTAACCCAGGGACCCTTTGTTATTGTCATAACTTGCTCATGGACCCCGAAGTGAAAACGCTGCATATATGCATAGTACAAAAATTACAAATCCAAATTAAACAAAGATTTTGATGAAGTATTTATTGAAATTATAGCTTTAGTTTCAAATAAAATTTAAAACAATGAATTCGATGATCATGATGAGATTTTATGAGTGTATTTATGTCTGACTCAATGTTTGTGAGTAGCAACTTCCAATCCACACGAGCACCAATTTCTAGTTGGTTCTATTTCTTTGTGATGAGGTTCATAACGGCACTGAATCCTTGTTCTACCTAATAGGAAGACGGAAAAGCATTCAACAACTTCTGTACAAAAACCCATAATGCAAGATAAAAATTTGGATCTGTTTTTGTAACTAAAATGTGTGGTTCCTTGTTCAAACTTTTGTTTGAGTTCCTCATTTGTAGATATTTCATTAAGCTGCTCCTGCATTAGTATGGTTTCATCTTTGTTTGGGATCTGAGATTGTCCAACCACAAACGGGTTCAACAGTCGGGAATATCCAAGTGAATGGTGTCTTAAAATCTTGGTTCAGGTGTGCACGAAGGGCCGCTAAGTGTTGACAGTAAGCTAGCAAATCTTCATCTATATTTTGCAATTTCGAAATATTTGAAAACTGAGAACATTCTGCTCTTCCCAACTTTTGTCTATACAGAAAAAGTTTTGCAACAAATGCAGATTTTACGCTTCTAATTTAGATTAATTTTAATTGGTCACCTTTAAGTTCAAATTAGTTCCGTAAAATTTAGCGAATAAATCAGTTGCACAGGCTATGTCATTTTTTGAGTTAATTAAATTTTGTTGTAAATCATTGTCTTTGCTCTCCAGAAATTCCAACACTGATTCAAAAAGAGAATAAAATCGATTTAAACCTGCACTTTTAGATAACTAACGTATTTATTTACTTCCAAACAAAGTTTAGCAAAAATTGATTTTATTAACTGCTGTAATGATATTCTCAAGTGATCCTTGCAAAAGTTCACTAAGATTTTTTGCGACTAAATGATGTCGATGAATGACACAATGCACTGGAAATACATTCGGTACAGCTTATTTTTAGTAAATGTATAATATATAAACAGGGTATTAGTTAGCCTGACAGGACGTAACACAACAGCAACGTTTCGGCAAAGAGCCTTCCTCAACGAACAAATAGTACACAAATAAAACGAATAAAACGAAAGAATAAAAAAACTTGGCTGCGGTGAAATCCAATTAGTCCAGTAGAGATATATTAAGGAGAGAAAAGTAGAAGCTTATATAGGAAAGGAGTGGGTGGGTGTGGCCAATCAATCAGGTTGTCAGTGCAAACACCACATTCATCCCATGTGGTGTTAGGGTCCCATACTCTTGGATCAGTCTATTCTCCAGACTAACCCTGCCGGGTGTGTTTGTACAAGAAACAAAAGAAACAATGGCGGTGACAGACATGTCATCGACGCCCATGTGGTCACGTCAATTGAAGTGTCGGGAGACAGGACACTGTTTGTCTTGTTTAATGGCACGTACATGCTCAGCGATACGGCAAGAGAGTAACCTCCCTGTCTCACCTATGTACTTCAAAGAACAGCGCTTACAAACAATGGTGTAGACCACATTGCGGCTGGTACAAAGAAAGCCATTCCTAATCTTGAATATCCCCTTAGGGAAGGCATTCATACTCTTTATCTGTTGGAATGCTGCAGTAAAGCCCTTTTGAAAATTTTTTGTTGTTGTGATTTAAGGATACAATTTAGATAAATAAAACTTCGTGATGCATCAAAAAACCCAACCTTGCAACCCTCGTTGATTAACGTTTTAAATTTTATTTTTCTGATCTATTTACAGGGCTTTTGAATTTCTTTTGCATCAAACTTGACCTTTCAATAAACCAAATATAGCTGTGGTAATTACCATAGCTCTACTTCAGTTCAGGGACCCCCAAAGTAATTTAACTTTCCACGGACCCCCTGAATTGTTCCAGGGACCCATGGGGGTCTGTAGGGACTAGGGCATAACCGGAAATTGCCTCGGACATTCGCCTCGGCCGAATATTACGATTTTTGGTAATATCCGGAAGTATTCGCCTCGGCAAATATTACACACGCAAATAGATAAAAAATAAAAATAAAATAAAAAATTAAGAAAATGGAATTCAATAAATACTGAACAGCTGGCAAAGAAGACACGATAATTTCAGTAGCATTCCGCAGGTGGCGTAACCAGTTGTTACTGGGTCACGCATAGTCTAACTTTCTTTCAAAAGATGGCCATTATACTAAGCCGCAGCTACTACTCGGTTCGTATCCGGATCCGGCAAATAGTACATCCAAATACTCGGACTCGGTACTCGGTGGAAATTGTCTATTCGGTTATGCCCTAGTAGGGACCACTTTGGGAACCACTGTTGTAGAGTTAACTTTTGGAAGCTCACAAAGCTGACAAGTCATAGCAATAATAACCCCCAAAAAAATCTTTTAGTTATTTTTGTCCTTTCCATATATTAATTTGAAAAAACCCAATATTTTGACATTTTTAGGAAGATGCACAAGAGGAATTTGGGTGGAAATTGGTCCATGGGGATGTATTTAGACCACCAAGAAAGGGAATGTTTCTAGCAGTTCTAGTGGGCAATGGTTCCCAGTTATTCTGCATGACTCTTATTACCCTTGGTAAGCTAATTTCAATGTTAATGAAATGTCAAAATGTAGCTACTTAATTTATAATGATTAAAAATATATTTAAACAACCACAATAAATAACTTATGCCAAAATGTACATCTGGCAATAAATGCATGACATTTTTTCTTCTTCTATGTAGTGTTTGCCTGTTTGGGATTCTTGTCACCAGCAAATAGAGGCGCTCTTATGACCTGTGCTTTGGTAAATATTTTAAAATGTTTTCATATTTTGTATCAGAATATCTTACTTATCTTATGTAAAAATACAGGGATGGCAGTTGTCTTGCTCAAACCAGAAATACAGGGATGGCAGTTGTCTTGCTCAAACCAGAAATACAGGGATGGCAGTTGTCTTGCTCAAACCAGAAATGCAGGGATGGCAGTTGTCTTGCTCAAACCAGAAATACAGGGATGGCAGTTGTCTTGCTCAAACCAGAAATACAGGGATGGCAGTTGTCTTGCTGAAACCCGAAATACAGGGATGGCAGTTGTCTTGCTCAAACCAGAAATACAGGGATGGCAGTTGTCTTGCTCAAACCAGAAATACAGGGATGGCAGTTGTCTTGCTGAAACCAGAAATACAGGGATGGCAGTTGTCTTGCTCAAACCAGAAATACAGGGATGGCAGTTGTCTTGCTCAAACCAGAAATACAGGGATGGCAGTTGTCTTGCTCAAACCAGAAATACAGGGATGGCAGTTGTCTTGCTCAAACCAGAAATCAGGCCTTTTCTTTATGGAATAGTTTTGAAATTAAAATGAGATGGAAAAATGTTTAGATTTGTCAAATTTGGGCCGCTAAGCATTGATCTAACATGCATATATTAGTTTTTGAAGAGATAAAATCTTTATTTTTTTGTTGTCAAGGCATCTTTGAAAAATAAGATAAAATAAATTTGATCCTTTTAAGAGGCATCTAAGTAAACATAAATTTTGAATTTCCATATACCTTCATTTATTCATTCATTCTATTTTAAGGTACTTTATGTATGCCTAGGCACACCTGCTGGATATGTATCTGCAAGAATGTATAAAAGTAAGTTTTCTTATCTTCTATTTACCAACAATAGTCCATAAATGTTGATCTTGTTTTAAATTGAGGTTAAGAGTTCTATTTATTTTAAAAAATAAATTATGGTATCTATAAAAATTATATATTCTTTCATCTTCTAGCATTTGGAGGAGAGAAATGGAAGTCCAACGTTATCCTGACAGCCTTTTTTTGTCCTGGGTAAGGTTGTTGTTGCCATGTTAATTTTTATTGAATTTCTTAATGTCCTTAATAGTAAATAATTTAATAATTATATATAAATATTGTTTAGAGTAGAAAAAAAGGTTGATTTAATTTTGTTCCTTAAGCTATCATTGGAGATTTTAACAAAATAAAACATTCTTGGTATTAAATTTTAAACATTTGTATGGTTCTATTTCCTCTATTCAGCTTAGTGTTTGGAATTTTTTTCCTGTTGAATCTTGTTTTGTGGGCTAAAGGAAGCTCAGCTGCCATCCCTTTCTCCACTCTAGTGGCACTCTTAGCTCTCTGGTTTGGAATATCAGTTCCTCTTACATTTGTGGGCGCTTACTTTGGCTTTAGAAAAAGGGTATGTAATTAAATTTAAGAAAATATAATAAATGTCAACAGGCCGTATTATTCTTATTTACTCTTGAAACGTTTAGAGTTACTTCACTCGCTTGTAAAATTTCTGACTAAAAATAATGTAATGCTGCATTTTGTGTGTGGCTATATTCTTCTATTCATATAATTTTCTTTTTAATGTTAGAGAACGGATTTTAAAAATTATTTAACATTGAGAATATACACTATTTGATTACTATTAATGCAGCTCTCAAAATGTTTTGTATAGTAAATCAATGTCAGTTAAGAAGAAAGTTAAATTATTATAATATTTACCGTTTTACAGCCCATTGAACATCCCACACGAACAAACCAAATACCACGTCAGATCCCCGAGCAGTCATTGTACACTCGACCCTTGCCTGGGATTGTAATGGGTGGTGTTCTCCCCTTTGGATGCATCTTTATTCAACTTTTCTTTATTCTAAACAGCATATGGTCAGTATAATTACTTATTTATGCTTTAAAGAGTGATACTCATTTGATTCTGAAAATTGATTTAGTTAACTAATATTTAACTCAATAGCAGGCCTGCCAACCCTCCCGATTTTTTCGGGATTATACGGATTTTTTACCCATGCTTACGAAATCCCGATAAGACCCTTAATCTCCCGATTTTCCCGGAAAAAAAAATTCACCATGAAAAATCAGAATGCGAAAAAATTATAAAAAGAAAAGGCTAATACTAATAATGGCAGCGATGTATTTTGAAAATGAAATGCCACTTCCTAGGTTTTTTCCTGTACTTCCGTTATCCAAGCGAACCGCGATATCTAACTATTTCTTAGTTGGCCATCCGATCGTACATTATTCCTTTTACCAGCCTAATAAAAAAATATAAAAAATTCAGCTGTTCTGTGACTTTAAAAAAAAAGGATACATTTGTAAGGAACGCTGCTAAAAACGGTTTTCCAGTGACTGAGCTTCAGAGTGTTTGTACTAGTACTAAGACTAGTCTAACTAAACAAAGAAAAGACGTCATTGGGACATTCGTTTTCGAAACAGTGTCAGTATTTGGAAAAAACACTCGCCTGTGGCCGTGGCGAAACATTTGCAATCTGTGCCAGACCTAATTATCTTTTGAAAGTGGTGGGTTCAATAACAATAAAAAATAGTTTAATTCAAAAATTACAACTGCTGATTAGTAAAGACAGTAAAGTAAAAGTAGTGAATCTACATCTGTTAACAATTACTTTGTTATTATTTTATTATTGTTGAAGGAATAGGAAATTCAGATATGAGATGGCGATGGAAAGTTTTATTTACCATCCTACTTTTTGGAAGAAATAAAGATTTTTCTAATACCTATCTTTTTAATGCCAGATTCAAAGAAATGTTTCCAGAAAAATTACAATGAAACAAGAGCAATCATTAATTCGGTTAATTCAGATGAATGATACTCTTTCTAAAGTTTCTAACTAAAAACTAATATTTATCTAAAAGCAAAGCTAACTTCAATTGACGAAAGAACTGTTCAAGTTCAAAAAGGCCACTAGGGAAATGCTGGAAAGCTGAACTCGATGCAGCCTCTGTTCATATGTGAAAAACATGTTTATTCTCTCGTGTATCTGAATGCAATGTAAACATTTCCAGTATTCTGTGGTGTTCTGTAGACACTTAAATTAAAAGATAATGGATTTAACTTATTACTTTATATTTATTTAGTATGTAGTTCTTAAACCAGCGCCGCGGGGTGCTGCAACGCCGCGCGTGGACCCCTCTACAGATTTTTTTTCTTGGCAGGTTGGCAGGCCTGCAATAGCTACTGAAGGGCTACTTCCATATCTATTTCATGTTCCGGACAAAAGGGAAGCAACTTCCTTCAGCTTTTGATTCCATTAGAAAAATGCTTTACTTTTCTAAATATATTGGTTTATCTTAAAAAATAAAATGATTAATGCATCAAGAAATGAATTAAGTTTAATAATAATTTAACATGCACTGCGAAATAATGACGATTAAAGGCCGATATCACGATTTTCGGCACCTCGGGTGAATACATACTCGATAGAGACACGTCAAACTAATTCACACATGGATCAAAAGTGAAACAAGATAAAAACATCAGGTAATTTTTATTGAAATCTCGTAGAATCACACAGTAGCGGAAGTCTCAAGAAAAGCGAGATTTTGATGCTATTTTTAACTAAAAACGCTTTTGGACGCATCCGTACCGACCCCTATAAGGACGCATTTAGTGGCATCAGGAGCTAATGAGTTAACATCAATAATGGAGACTGATTTGAAGTGCAGACATAAATTTTACTTATTTGTTTTCTTCAGGTCTCATCAAACATATTACATGTTTGGCTTTTTGTTCTTGGTTTTCATTATTCTGATCATTACCTGCAGTGAGGCAACTATTCTCTTGTGCTACTTCCATTTATGTGCAGAGGTTAGTAAGAATAAATGGAACCCTATTAGTTGAGAGAGTCATTAATACAATTTTTATTGAAATTTTAGTCATTGTTACTTAAGGAACATACTAGCTTGTTATAGTAATATTTGGTGGGGCAGTGAAGTCACCAAACTCTGGTCTGGGGACCAACATTTCCACCACTATTCTGTTTGACTGGAGAGTGGTGAAAATATTTCCATGCACACCTCTGACAAAGGTTGCTTGTCTATTCCATGTGTAATGTTCCTAACTGTTGTCAATGCAACCACCTTGCCCCTGAAACTGTGGTCCATATGTTAAGATAGTGCCCCATCCTCAAAAAAAAACAAAAACAAGGTAGGGTGAGAGCCTTAAGTTGAAAAAAATCTGTCAACCTTTTGAGCAGGTTGCCAAGGTAGTAGCAAGGGCTTCAGTAGTGTTAGCTCCCAACAAAGGAATGTGTAAGTGAGCAACATGCTTAAATATTCAGGTTTTAAGTATGGTCAATGGTAATATATAAACAATTGCTCACAGGGTTATGTAATTGCTATCAATTATATTTCAGGACTATCACTGGTGGTGGAGGTCATTCCTAACGAGTGGGTTCACAGCAATTTACTTTTTCTTCTACTGCATCCACTTCTTCTTTACCAAACTTGAGATGAGTGGATTTACCAACACATTTCTCTACTTTGGTTACACTGGCATTATTGTCTTCTTGTTCTTTATCACTACTGGTAAGTACAATAAAAGTGCTGGAAGAATGCTCCTTTACTTTTGAAATTACAAGAGAATTACAAGTTTAGCTTTGTATCAATGATCAATTCAGGTTTTAAACAAAATTACTAAAAGCTAATACATAGCATGAGATGATTATCTAGTTTTTTGTTTTTTTAAATATCAGTTTTAAAATTAAATACAACTGCTGAAATAGTTGATTTAAATAAATAAATGCTAAAAATTATACAGAAAAGCAATCTTCTCTCTTCTTAAATTTATTTAACTTTCTTTTAATACAGTCGAAACAGGTTAAGTCAACGGCGTTGGGGTATGAAAAATGGCATCGAGATAACCGATGATCGAGTTAAAACGAAAACCAATATGGCGGCAAAATATTAACATGCGCTTGAAATTTCTTTATATACGTGTTGTGCGTTAATTAGTGATGGGACGATTAATCAGAATCGTATCGGAATATACGAAATATCAATATAATGTTAAATTATGTGATATATTATATTATGCGAAATGGAACGTCCTTGCGAGTATGATTTATGTAAATGAATTAGTGACTCGGCTCTGACTGAGGCTCTAGTTCTAGTTCATTTGCTCGTTCGTCCTTGAACTTTATTATTTCATGCTATTTACTACTAATACTAATGATGTAATTATAATTAAAGTCATAATCTTAGAGTAAGTTTATTACTAATAAATACCAAGGCATTTATTTGTATATTGACTATCGAACAACCGCTTACACTCATCTTTAAAAATGTTTAGGCTTATTTATTTAAGTTTTAAGTCTTCGGAATTTAAATAATTTATTCAGCTGCAACTTCAATAAGCCCGTAATAGCTTTTTACCCTGGAGTTAGTTTTTGTTGTGTTGAGCGACGGTGACTTCAAATCGCTTTCTCCCTATTCCGGTATCTAAATAATATACATGTCATCACTATTAGTCTACTTCGCCTACGGCTAAGGGATGCTTTTTAAAATTTTTAAAAATTTTCTTAGTTGTCGAGGCACTGTAAGAGAGCTTGATGTGAACCACGGTCAAAGGTCACGGCTATTACTACAGTCGGACCGCTCTAAGTGAACTCAAAGTGTCGGGGGACAAGTTACGGAGTTTTCTAGTTAGGGATAATGAGGGTGGTGGGGGGGGGGAGGCTAGAAGGCTTGAAAGGTCTTTGATGTTTATATAAAAGGAAGCCTCTTGCCTTGACATACCAATACAAGACCGCCAGAAGAGACACCTTCCCTCCCCCACTGTTATACATCTACAGTGGGTTGGGGGAAGGAACATTTTTCTTTTTAAATTGAGTCAGAGCATGCCTTGGTAAATGGCCAGTGTAGCTCAACCCCACCTAAACCCAACCCTATTGAGTGTCGTCGTGTGCGCGGCGAAATTCTGGCAAGTTGACGAGTGAAACATAATATGGTATTTAAATAAATTCCATCTTATTATGACTGTTTACTCCGTTTTATCAGGACTTAGTCGGTATATTAGCTTATTACCCGGAGTTAATTTTTTGTTGTGTTACGGCAGAATACCAGAGCCAACACGCGAGGCAACGTGACATCAAAATCAAAGCGTTTTCTTAATAATAATAATATTCTGGTCTATAAATATAAAAATACACGTCATCTTTGTTTGTGGAGTTCGCTAGTTACCGATTTTTAAAAAAAAATGTATTATCTTAGTTACCGAAGCATAGTACCAGAAGTAACAGCGCTGAGCAAGCGGGCTGTGACGTCACCAGCAGACCCTGGTGAGGCAGAAAATTGGTCCCTTCCCTTGGTTATAAAACATTCATAGCTAACATTTTCAAAAGCTGGCGATTGGTCATGGGGATCGAGATAACCAACGTTGAGTGGCAAATTTGACCTGTGAGAGACGTGTTGTTGTGTTTACATTGTATGAGAATGCAATGACTTGATCTAGTATGAAACACGTGGTATGTGAGATGAACTGTAAGCGTGCTGGTCAAGGACTGGGAGAATAGCTGGCTATAAATGTTCGGTTCAAGAGGCAACCGGGGTTGATTACAGTTGATTGCATACGAGCTGCTTAGGTAGTTGATTGTACAGTTGATCACAGTGAATTGTATATAGTGATTAAAGACAGTTGTTAACCAGACCACAGTGTGTTAAAGACTTGTCTCTTGACCAGCCATAAGCTCTATTACATGACCCTTTTTTTGTGCTCGTGTTATGAGGTTTCGGCGACTTAAAAAAATCGAATTAAACGACGAGAAAATGCTAAGACAAAGAGAGAATTTGGCGGTTCCAATAAAAAACGTCGACATAATGGGGTGGGCGAGTTAACCGAGCTCCAGTTAAGTGGGTTCGACTGTACATATATACAATTTCTTACAGACAAGATTTAAAACAGTAATGTATTATAATCTTTTAAGTGATAAGAAAGTGAAAAAAAGTTATGATTTTTATTAAGTATGAAATTACTGTTTTATATATAATTTAATTTTTTAAGATTAATATTTCAGTGAAATAGAATTTTTTCAACGCACTGATAAATTATATATCAATTTCAGGATCCATTGGCTTCTTTGCTTGCTTTTGGTTTGTGTCCAAGATTTACAGCGTTGTCAAGGTAGATTAAACAACTGATAATCAGGTGCTTTTCTTCATTATTCCATCTTTATTACATGATGCTGAATCATCTTTATGCACAAGTGTTAAATCTATTTTAAAATATTTTTTATGCATTGGGATTTTTAAAAGGGAAAACCCCTGAGAGCAATGTAAAGTCCATTATAAAAATGGGATGAAATGTGTATGAAAAATTAAGTTTATAACCTTAAAGTCTCATAAAGGGCTAAAAAAAAAGGTTAATCTTGAAATTAATTCTCTAGTGTTGATAAAATCTGAAACTGAATAGGTAAAGGAGAATATTTATTTTAAAAATGAGACAGGAAGCAAGTTTTTAAAACAAAATATTCTTTTCATTATAAATGAGGGAAATTTGTTTAATATACCTTTTTTTTTGAATTTTTTTTTATAACATCTATTTTCAGAGTAAACACCAGAAGATTTAATATTTTATGAGTTCACCTGATTCAGTAAAATTAAGATTTTAGAATTAAAAACTAACCCTTTTGAAACTATCCCAATCAAGAATTTTATGGATTGTGATGAATAATTTGGCTTTTGTAAATAAAATGCAAAATGGTATTTTTTTTATGTAGAGGGAGAAAATTCCATGATATACATGTTGAAGTGTTTTATTGCCATAATATACTCCCCTTACCAAAACCCACAGCTTTTTTTTTGTTGTAACTTCTCAAGGAAGGTGGGTTTATTTGAGCTGTTGGGACTCTAGTTCCTTTATGAAGAATTAAGAATATTGGGTTTAATATCATGCTTTTATTATTTAGATTTCTCTATGTTATTGCTTAGGTCTAATGACCACATCTTAGCAACAGAATAATCATATACTAACAGTTTTCTTGCACTTAATTTATTGTAATATATTCTTAGAATTTAGTTTTTCTTCTATTTGGCTTGTGTAACATAAAGAAGTAACTAGTAAAATTGTGAAGACTATTTCTCTGTGACAGCAAACTAGCAGTTCAAAAGTAATCAGATTTTCAGTTGAGTGCTCCAGGCTGCCTTTACGTCTCCACCACATATCTAAAGCATGATCTAAGCAAATTTTTTGTGATATATCTTGTGATGTGCATTTGCCTTTAAACAAATTCCTAGATGTTATAAAAACATGTATTCATTTGTTCAATTTTTAAATTTATTTTATAACTAGGGTTCATTTAAAAAATGATTTGAATGAATTGTGAATTTGATTTGAAAGGTTTTTTGAAATTATGTATGAAATTTAATGTTTACTTAATCCTTTAAAAAAATTTAACGTGGGCCAGACTTGGACTCCCCTGCGATATGGATATTAATTTATGGGAAACAATATAAAGCTGATCAAGATTACTTTGAATCATTATAAAAAAGCGAGATTATTTTAAAGGAAATTGTAAAAAAAATTGTAATCTGCAGATAATTTGTTTACTTGTTTTATAAAAATATCTGGGAACATCCTGAATAATTCAACTAAAACTGTTAAAGTTTATTGCAATTTGATCAGAGCCTTTGAGACAAAATTTACTATTGGCCTTGGATGAAATTTTCATCTTGCTAGTACTGCTTTTGTTTGTATTGAGATGTATATAAAACACATATAAATAGAATACAAATCTCCAAAAAGAGCTTCTTTGTCAGTGAAGAGAATGTTGCATTCTTTGTGAAAAACAATTTAGTTTGGTTGTTTTTGTTAAATGTATTACCTTTTGCGGATTTTTAAGATGGCAGTATTGCCTCATTTAAAAAAACATGTAATGTAAAGATTTCTGTACATACATGTCTTATAATGTGGTCACCATCACAGTCAAATTCATTGGCTTTATCAAATAATTTTAAAGTATTTTTCCACTGTCCCAGTTGAGTTTGTAGACAATAGTGAACCGAGTCCACATCTTTTGTTTATAATATTTTTATCTTATAGTTAGCAATAAATTCATTATTAGCCCTCAAATACTAACAAAATTTTATATCATTAAATATTTATTGAAATATCACCAATACAAAGTATGCAACACAAGGAAAGCCTTAATTTAAGTAATAGTAGCCCACAGTGGTGTAATGCTTTCAGAAGCCTACATGTATATTTGGTCATTCCTTCATGAATTTTTTATATATCTCATTATTTTATACTTGGCTATGTGACATTTGGTATTAATAGGAGCTTCTCTCTCACTAATAAAAAAAAATGTATTATCTTTTGTGAGAAGCTCTGATTAAGCTCATGTCCTGTGTATATTTAATATTTTATATAATGATATGTGGATAATAATTGTAGTGGTTAAAACACCTTAATAGAAAAAGTCTCAATTTAAATACTTTTTGGAATTTTTTGGCCGTACCAACAATTTTGTTCACTAGACTTTTTATAATTAATGTGTTTTACAGAACTGGTAATTTATTTTTGCAAATGTTTAAGAATAAATATTTGAGAATGAATGTTATGAGGGTAAAAAATAAATTGTGTTTAATCTTGCTTTTGTGTGTTTTATTTTTATTTTAAAATATCCATTGACAAACAAAACTGACACTATTTCCTTTAAAATTTTTAATATTACTGAAATTAAGTTTACAGGGCAAATATTTAAAATAATTCTTAAAGACAAAAACCAATGTATTTGGTAATAGACAGTATTCAGAGAAGAAATAAATTGACAAGTGCAACAAGTCTATTTTTTACGACCACCTCTTTCCTTGAGTTGCAACTGCACTGTGGCACCATTCATGAAGTTATAGTATGCCAAGCTGTTGGAATCCTTAATAAACATGCCCTGAGAAAGATAGTTCATATATTGAGTTATAATTTTGAAAACCAAAGAAGGTAATCTCGATGTTATCTGATGAATATAACATTTCTAATTAACACAGAAATAAGGCAGCAGACCTACCAACCCTTCCAATTTTGTTGGAATTATACTGATTTTTACCCCCTTATTCCGACCTTCCGAAGAAACACAGATTACCATTAAACATTTTCAACTCTTTAAAAATCCATAAGCGACTAAAGTAAAAATATATCTTCCTTCATTCATCAAACTGCATTGTTAATTATTCTTTTTACTTGGCTAATAAAATAATAGTTGTGCTGTGAATTTTTTTGGTTTAAGCTTTTCTTAATTAAATGGATACATTTCTAAAAGAAAATCTGCTTCAAAAGCCACCGAGCTTACAAATGAGAGTAATAGTTACAATGCTAAAAACAACAACATCCTTTTCAAAGTTTTTGATGAATATTCTGCTATCACCCATGGTGAAACATCTGCAATCTTTGCCAGACACGTGTCTATTGAAAGTGGTGGGTTCAATAATATTAAGGAACATATTTAACACACAATTTATAAGTAAATAAAAGCAGTGAATCTATAACAGCCATGTCCAATTTATTTTCTATGGAACCTAGAGATTCAGTTACCAGATTGGAAGTTTTATTGATTTATTGACCAACATTCTTTTACATTTAGGAAGGAAATATTTCTCCAGAGCCAAGTCAAAGAAATATGACAATGAAATTTTATTTAACAAGGGCAAGCTTAAAAGTTGATGCTCTTTCTAACTTGCTGGTAACTAAAATCAATGTTATTGCTTTGCTAACTTCAGCTCAGCTAAGAGCTGTTGGACAAGTGCAAAAGGCCATGAGGTAAGTGATGGAAAACTGAACCTTTAGCAGTCTTTTTTTCGAGGTCGTAAGGGGGTTGGAATGTTTCCATTAGAACATTCTCGGGCTTAGTAGACCTTGACGGCGCCCATTCCTCTCCAGGTCAGCGGAGGACTTTCTTAGCGTTAGTCATTCAAGATTTTTTATAGTGGCTTTAACGTGGGCTAGATCCCACGCCCTTCAGCTTGTGAGGCGAGCGCACTATTGACTTCGCTATCCAGCCGCCATGTTTACGTGCTAACAAAAAGGGTATCCTACTATGTTTATATATGTAAACATTTCCAATAATCTTATTCGCATATTCCATTGTGTTCTGTAGACTCTTCAAAGACAATGGAGTTAATGTTATATTTATTTAGTATATGGTTCTTTAACCAATGACCCCCCAAAATCATACTTTTTTAAAAGTATGATATATTAATTTTTTTAAAGCGATTTTTTACTAGGCAGGTTGGGTGGTCTGAAGACATAAAAATAAATGTAATATAATTTATGAAGGCAACCAAAGTATTTAGATTATTTAATGCTGGACAAACATAGAATACAAGCTGAGTGGCAAGCAGCAGCTAAAATTAAAAAATAAACCAACCTCAAATTGAAGCTTTTGTTTTCCTGCAGGCATTCCAAGAGTTTCATTCAGCTTAGCTTTCAGCACTGACACCTAAAAAATAATATATACATTGTTTAAAGAAAAAGGGTATTGTAAATGATCTCCTCATATTAATGATATTGAATTGAATTGTAAAATTTAGAAGGAAATGTGTCATTAACTATACAGTCGAAACCGGTTAAGTCAGCGGCGCTGGGGTATGAAAAATGGCATCGAGATAACCGATGATCGAGTTAAAACGAAAACCAATATGACGGCAAAATATTAACATGCGCTTGAAATTTCTTTGTATACGTGTTGTGCGTTAATTAGTGATGGGACGATCAATCAGAATCGTATCGGAATATACGAAATATCAATATAATGTTAAATTATGTGATATATTATATTATGCGAAATGGAACGTCCTTGCGAGTATGATTTATGTAAATGAATTAGTGACTCGGCTCTGACTGAGGCTCTAGTTCTAGTTCATTTGCTCGTTCGTCCTTGAACTTTATTATTTCATGCTATTTACTACTAATACTAATGATGTAATTATAATTAAAGTCATAATCTTAGAGTAAGTTTATTACTAATAAATACCAAGGCATTTATTTGTATAAGGACCAAGGAAAACAATCAATATTCAAATAAATATATTTGTTAATAATTGACTACTATTACGCTAGGACTAGTGTTTACCGTAGTTACGACTATCGAACGACCGCTTACACTCATCTTTAAAAATGTTTAGGCTTATTTATTTAAGTCTTCGGAATTTAAATAATTTATTCAGCTGCAACTTCAATAAGCCCGTAATAGCTTTTTACCCCGGAGTTCGTTTTTGTTGAGTTGAGCGACGGTGACTTCAAATCGCTTTCTCCCTATTCTGGTATCTAAATAATATACATGTCATCACTTTTAGTCTACTTCGCCTACAGCTAAGGAAGGCTTTTCTCTTTATTTTTTTTACATTGCTTAGTTTTCGAGGCACTGTACGAGAGCTTGATGTAAACCACGGTCAAAGGTCACGGCTATTACCATAGTCGGACCGCTCTAAGTGAGCTCAAAGGGACTGGGGGGGGGGACACAAGTTACGGAGTTTTCTAGTTAGGGATAATGAGGGTGGGGGGGAGGCTAGAAGGCTTGAAAGGTCTTTGATGTTTATATAAAAGGCCTCTTGCTTTGACATACCAATACAAGACCGCCAGAAGAGACACCTTCCCTCCCCTCCCCCCATTGTTATACATCTACAGTTGGTTGGGGGAAGGAACATTTTTCTTTTTAAATTGAGTCAGAACATGCCTTGGTAAATGGCCAGTGTAGCTCAACCCCGTCGTGTGCGCGACGAAATTCAATAATTCTTTCAAGTTGACGAGTGAAACATAATATGGTATTTAAATCAATTCAATCTTATTATGACTGTTTACTCCGTTTTATCAGGACTTAGTCGGTATATTAGCTTATTACCCGGAGTTAATTTTTTGTTGTGTTACGGCAGAATACCAGAGCCAACACGCGAGCAAACGTGACATCAAAATCAAAGCGTTTTCTTAATAATAATAAAATTCTGGTCTATAAATATAAAAATACACGTCATCACTGTTTGTGGAGTTCGCTACTGACCGATTTTAAAAAAAAATGTATTCGCTTAGTTACCGAAGCATAGTACCAGAAGTAACAGCGCTGAGCAAGCGGGCTGTGACGTCACCAGCAGACCCTGGTGAGGCAGAAAATTGGTCCCTTCCCTTGGTTATAAAAAAATCATAGCTAACATTTTTCAAAAGCTGGCGATTGGTCATGGGGATCGAGATAACCAACGTTAAGTGGCAAATTTGACCCTTTTTTGTGCTCGTGTTATGAGGTTTCGGTGACTTAAAAAAATCGAATTAAACGACGAGAAAATGCTAAGACAAAGAGAGAATTTGGCAGTTCCAATAAAAAACGTCGACATAATGGGGTGGGCGAGTTAACCGAGCTCGAGTTAAGTGGGTTCGACTGTATCTTTAAATTTTTCCAATAAGTATGTATATTAAGGTTGTTAAGACCGCTCATTTTTGAGGACCGGTTAAACTTTCAAAAGAAGACCGGTTAACCGCTGGTCCCTATATCAACTATATTCTTTTGAGAACCAACGAGAGAATGTTTTTTCTCCTCGCGTCGTCTGATGGTGGCATCAGGGCCCGCTTCCCCTGCTTGTGTTCAGCTCTTTTTCGCGATGCCCTCAATTCAGCAAATTAAAAAAAAATATTTAAAAAAAAATAAAAATTAAGTAAACAGTGATGGTTTATAGTCAATTTTTATTCGTTTTTTTTTGAGGACTCGTGATTAACCATTCTAAATAAGAGGACCGGTTAAACCGTTCGTTAAAATTAGTGAGGTATTTTTAAATCCCTTATATTAACTTCACAGCCGTCTCTCTCTGTCGTTTGTCGTCGGGCGGACCGAAAAACAAAAGTAAAAAATGATCCACTTCCCGTCAAGCCATCGAGCTGAAATTTGGCACACGGACCCACACTTTGACATTTCAGATCGATCGAACGTACCGTAATTAAATTAATGCATTTTTAGTTTATCTCTATACAACGTATGTAATTCAATTTCACAGTTTGTTATTGTTTTTTTTTCACGTGGCAGTTCAGTTCGCGCGTTGACGCCACATTGTCAATGTACCGACGTGCTTTTGTTTACATTTTACGCGTCACACTGAGCTCAGTCAAGCGATCGGTGACCAGACCTTTCCCCTCTCCCACCCCCCCGGGTTATAAAGCAAAAGGGAGTTAAGACAGATTCAGTCTGTAAATGTTTGTCGCATTTGAACATAATCAATACTTTTAGTTATGTCTCATATATAAGGGATTTTTAGTCAAAAACTTTGTTTTTACGGGTTTGTTTTATTCCTTAGTTTAAAAGACCCACGCCTCGCCTCGTCTGTTGGGATGTCGTGTTTACCTCTCGTGTCTGATGCCGGTCAACTCGCGAATTAAAAAATAGAAATAATAAAATTATATAGCTTATGGAGTAACAGTGATAATAAGATGGAATTTATTTAAATACCATATTATGTTTCACTCGTCAACTTGCCAGAATTATTGAATTTTGCCGCACACACGATGATTTCCCCATAGGGTTTGAGCTACACACGCCATTTTCCAAGGCATGCTCTTACTCATTTTAAAAAGAAAAAATGTTTCTTCCACCAACCCACTGTAGATGTGTAACAGTGGGGGAGGGGAGGGAAGGTGTCTCTTCTCACGGTCTTGTATTGGTATGTCAAAGCAACAGGCTTCTTTTTATGTGAAACATCAAATACCTGTCAAGCCCTCTAGCCTTCCCCCCCACCACCCTCAATATCAACATTGTCCTTGATTAATCTACGCTTACTAACTAGAAAACTAGTAAGTGGTTTTTTCCCCCTGTCCCTTTGAGTTCACTTAGAGCGGTCCCACTGTAGTAACAGCCGCGACCTTTGACCGATGTTCACATCAAACGCGCACTGTGTGTTAGCTCTCATACAGTGCCTCGACAACTAAGCAAATTAAAATTTAAAAAAAAAGCATTCATTAGCCGTAGGCGAAGTATAATAATAGTGATGACGTGTATATTATTTATATACCGGAATATGGAGAAAGCGATTTGAAGTCACCGTCGCTCAACACAACAAAAACGAAATCGGGGGTAAAAAGCTATTACGGGCTTATTGAAGTTGCGGTTAACCGGTCCTGATTAAATGGGACCGGTTAACCTTTAACAACCTTAATTTATATATTTTCCAACAGAACTAACTGGGGTTTGATAAACATTAAAATGTAGTTTTCTTTCGCAATGTAATTCCCATTTGTAACTGTAAACAAGAAAACAACTGCATACAATTAGAAATATAAAGTGAGACTAACCGAGTCTGTAAGTGGCAGGGTATATTCCAGCTTCTGGCCTTTCAGGTTCCATTCTGGCTTGTCTGAAACATTGGGGACTATGACCTGCACTTTGACATTGCCCTGTGGAAATGAGTAAAACATCATGGGCATGATCACTTGAAATAAAAGTTATGAAATGTTTAACAAGCTGTTTTACTAATGGTAACAAAAATTAATATTTAAAAAAAAATTGGTACTTTATTTTATGTAAGAGATAATTGATAGAATCATTAGAGGTGTACAATTTTCACAAGTATTTTATGTAAGACATAATTGATAGAATCATTAGAGGTGTACAATTTTAACAAGTAAGTAAAGATAACAGTTAAGTTATATCTATATTAAAAGTTTTTATAAGGATTCATTTTATAATTAATTATATATTGAGTGAAAACTCACCTTGTGTTTCTGTAAAAACACATCTTCTGGAATGAGATTTTCTTCTGTCTTCTGTTTCTTGTTTGGGGGCTCGTCAGAAGGTACTTGTCCCATCCCAGGGGGTCTGATGGGGATCTGTGGAGCCATCATTGGAGGTGCTGGTTGCATGCTCATCCCCATGGGAGCCATCATGGGGGGACGTGGCATGCCTTCATATGGCAATTAAACAGTTTTTACAAAAAATGATAACATTGATAATTTAACACCACAAAGCTTTCCTTTTCAAATCTAATAAATAATTGTTATTAGCAGTTTATTTTTTAATTGAAGTTCTGAATGTACAAGAAAGTAAAGGAAGCTGTAATGTGATGTATCAATTGTTGAAAATTAATTACGTTAAAAATGGTGTAGTATTAACCAGACTTAAATGGATTTGTTTTAAAAAAATATTTCATACATGCACACAGAGTAGTGCTTACCCATCATCATGGGAGGGCGTGGAGGAATAACCATCATTTGAGGCATACCCATAGGAGGACCAGCCATCATAGGTCGGGCCATCTGGGGCATGGCTGGTGCTGGACGAATCTGTTGAGGTGGTGCTGGTGGTGGAGGGGGGATGATTGTAGTTGTCACTGCCTGGGGTGGCGGGGGAGGTGGAGCCGATGCCCCAGAAGATGGTGGTGGAGGTGGGAGAGGAGGTGCTGCTTTTGGTACAGCTGGTCCAATTTTTTCTTTCTCCTCATCATGCCTAAAAAGGAAATGTTTTATAGTTTTTGTGTTTTATAAGTGAATTGGATTTTTAAAGAAATATATTTGTGACAATTATTTCCTCTAAGATTCGTTGATCCATATGCAAAATAACTAACTTGTATGCAAAGTTGCACAGCATCCATCTTTTATGCAAAATGTTACACCCCACAAAACACAGACATATTATATTTGTCACAATTTGCTGCATTGTAATTTTAAACGGCTTCGGTCAGATAACTCCATGCCCACGCAGTTTAAAGAGTTTAAATAGTGACCAGTACTCACACTAAGCCCTTTGCCCTATGACCAGTACTCACACTAAGCCCTTTGCCCTATGACCAGTACACACACTAAGCCCTTTGCCCTATGACCAGTACTCACACTAAGCCCTTTGCCCTATGACCAGTACACACACTAAGCCCTTTGCCCTATGACCAGTACTTCCACTAAGCCCTTTGTCCTATGACCAGTACTCACACTAAGCCCTTTTCCCTATGACCAGTACTTCCACTAAGCCCTTTGCCCTATGACCAGTACTCACACTAAGCCCTTTGCCCTATGACCAGTACTCACACTAAGCCCTTTGCCCTATGACCAGTACTTCCACTAAGCCCTTTGTCCTATGACCAGTACTCACACTAAGCCCTTTGCCCTATGACCAGTACTCACACTAAGCCCTTTGTCCTATGACCAGTACTCACACTAAGCCCTTTGCCCTATGACCAGTACTCACACTAAGCCCTTTGCCCTATGACCAGTACTCACACTAAGCCCTTTGCCCTATGACCAGTACTCACACTAAGCCCTTTGCCCTATGACCAGTACACACACTAAGCCCTTTGCCCTATGACCAGTACTCACACTAAGCCCTTTGCCCTATGACCAGTACACACACTAAGCCCTTTGCCCTATGACCAGTACACACACTAAGCCCTTTGCCCTATGACCAGTACTCACACTAAGCCCTTTGCCCTATGACCAGTACTCACACTAAGCCCTTTGCCCTATGACCAGTACACACACTAAGCCCTTTGCCCTATGACCAGTACACACACTAAGCCCTTTGCCCTATGACCAGTACTCACACTAAGCCCTTTGCCCTATGACCAGAACACACACTAAGCCCTTTGCCCTATGACCAGTACTCACACTAAGCCCTTTGCCCTATGACCAGTACACACACTAAGCCCTTTGCCCTATGACCAGTACTCACACTAAGCCCTTTGCCCTATGACCAGTACTCACACTAAGCCCTTTGCCCTATGACCAGTACTCACACTAAGCCCTTTGCCCTATGACCAGTACACACACTAAGCCCTTTGCCCTATGACCAGTACTCACACTAAGCCCTTTGCCCTATGACCAGTACACACACTAAGCCCTTTGCCCTATGACCAGTACTTCCACTAAGCCCTTTGCCCTATGACCAGTACACACACTAAGCCCTTTGCCCTATGACCAGTACTCACACTAAGCCCTTTGCCCAGTACTCACACAAAGCCCTTTGCCCTATGACCAGTACTCACACTAAGCCCTTTGCCCTATGACCAGTACACACACTAAGCCCTTTGCCCTATGACCAGTACTCACACTAAGCCCTTTGCCCTATGACCAGTACACACACTAAGCCCTTTGCCCTATGACCAGTACTTCCACTAAGCCCTTTGCCCTATGACCAGTACACACACTAAGCCCTTTGCCCTATGACCAGTACTCACACTAAGCCCTTTGCCCTATGACCAGTACTCACACTAAGCCCTTTGCCCTATGACCAGTACACACACTAAGCCCTTTGCCCTATGACCAGTACTCACACTAAGCCCTTTGCCCTATGACCAGTACACACACTAAGCCCTTTGCCCTATGACCAGTACTTCCACTAAGCCCTTTGCCCTATGACCAGTACACACACTAAGCCCTTTGCCCTATGACCAGTACTCACACTAAGCCCTTTGCCCTATGACCAGTACTCACACTAAGCCCTTTGCCCTATGACCAGTACTCACACTAAGCCCTTTGCCCTATGACCAGTACACACACTAAGCCCTTTGCCCTATGACCAGTACTCACACTAAGCCCTTTGCCCTATGACCAGTACTCACACTAAGCCCTTTGCCCTATGACCAGTACTTCCACTAAGCCCTTTGCCCTATGACCAGTACTCACACTAAGCCCTTTGCCCTATGACCAGTACTCACACTAAGCCCTTTGCCCTATGACCAGTACTCACACTAAGCCCTTTGTCCTATGACCAGTACTCACACTAAGCCCTTTGCCCTATGACCAGTACACACACTAAGCCCTTTGCCCTATGACCAGTACACACACTAAGCCCTTTGCCCTATGACCAGTACACACACTAAGCCCTTTGCCCTATGACCAGTACACACACTAAGCCCTTTGCCCTATGACCAGTACACACACTAAGCCCTTTGTCCTATGACCAGTACTTCCACTAAGCCCTTTGTCCTATGACCAGTACACACACTAAGCCCTTTGCCCTATGACCAGTACACACACTAAGCCCTTTGCCCTATGACCAGTACACACACTAAGCCCTTTGCCCTATGACCAGTACTCACACTAAGCCCTTTGCCCTATGAATCGTTGCAATCTGCTCCTCAATGGAAATATTTTCTCTGGCCAGCTGAGAGACTTTCTCCATGGAGGCTGTATGCCCATCCCAAACAACCTTAGTTTCTTTCTTTTCCTCTTCTCCAATCTGCAGATAAGATTGTCAATAAAAACCAATAACCAGTTAAATATGATTTATAGGAACTATTCTGTGGGTAAACCAATATAATAAAAGGATAAATCTTCCCAGATAATTATAAGATTTTTGTTTAAACCATTATTTCTCTTCTTTTACCTCATCTTCTATAGGTTAAGGGTCCACAATCGGGATCCTTAACGTTTGATGCCCCAAAGCGCGGTAATGCGCGCCTTGATAGCACTCTCTTTAGTAATGAAATTATAGAAAGCAGAAATTCTTCATTTAGCGAGAGAAGCTTCAGTCGACTTCCGGCAATGGCGGCTGTTGACCTCGCTAGTGTTATCGCTTGATTTTGGTCATTTTTAAGTGTTTTTTTTTAAATGTGATTTCGCTATACGTTATTGTAAAAATAATAGTATTAAACTACAGGTAAAAATAGTATTAAGCTCACATGTAAAATAACCATTCTTATCCTAAAGGATGAAGTCAGTATGACAATAATAATATAAATAAATTTTAAGCAATTTTTTAAATTTCATAACCAGTTGATAGTAATAAACGGGAAATCCTTACTACGGGACTGAGGCGGAAGTTTGGCAAAACCTTCTGGGACATTAAACGTTAAGAAATGGGTATCTTTTTAGCCAACTTTGATCCATTTCAAGACCTTACCTTTTTACCAATCTGTGTCTCCTCCGTACCAATACCAAAAATATCCGTACGTCTCTCAGCCAACTGTTTCAGATTGGAATCAATGGCAGAGCCCGGTGCAAACACTTCCTCTTGATCAGATTTATCTGCAATGGAGCGCTGTCGATTCTCCATCCATTTTGGATCCAGTAAACCTGTCCAAAAGAAACATTATAAATCATTTTTGAAACCTACAAAACCTTTTAATAACCTTTAAATCTTCTATGTACTACAGTGGGGCCCGCTTAAGTCGACGGCCTCGGGGTATGAAAAATGGCCCGAGATAACCGATCACCGAGTTAAACGAAAACCAATATGGCGGCAAAATATTAACATGCGCTTGAAATTTCTTTATAATTATATACATGATGTGCGTTAATTAGTGATGGGACGATTAATCGGAATTGTATTGGAATATTGGGACCCTATTTCTTCACTCTTTCATAAGGTTGTTAAGACCGTTCGTTTTAAGGACCGTTTAAGTTTAAATATAACCCTTTATTGCGTTAGCACAGTTTTTTTTCCCTAGTACATAACTACATATATAAGGAATTCATCTAGTCCTGCCCGACACACCTCGTGCGCGCGCAGTGTCCAATGGTGACTGGTGACTTTCCTTACAAGCTACACAAATACATAGCCCACCCCGTCCCCTCAGCTTACAATGGACTCAGAATTCCTTCGGTAACTTAAGTGCTAATCGGACTAACCAACAACAATGGTGTGGGAGATTAAGAGTGGGGGTGGGTAAACTGTCTGTAGTCTGTTATATTATATATTTTAAAATCTGGGGAGCCTTGTTTACAGTAAGCAACCTATGATTTTGCTATCGCCCCATCACTAGCGTTAATAAATGAGAATGTACATGCACATGTTTTTGGAGGTTTTTTTTACACAACAGCGTTGCTGTTATTTGTTTATCATGACCTATATATGACTCATGAAAAAGCAAACTCTTCTCTATAAAAACGTACACAAATAAATTAGGAACTCCTTTGAACCTTCAACTTTGACACATTTTAATTAATTCTAACCAATAGTTAAATGGCTTTTGCACATGGCCATTTCTTATGAATGAAACAATGAGAATAAAGCAGTAGTAATTGAGTCAAAATGAGGTTGAAGGATGAATGGTTGCCAATGACAACAAGTCTGCACACGGTACATTTTGTTATTCCATACGATCTCCTCAGCTTACAATGGACTAAGAGTGGGGGTGGGTAAACTGTTCTTTTGCCGTTATTTGTTTGATGAAGCGATCGGCATGCTATAAAAATGTACATTATTTTGTACATACATGTTTTCTAACAACAAAAGGTATATGTGCACCAACTAAGAGCAGAAATTTACAAATATAAAATAAAAACCAACGTCGATTATCGATACAAACTTTTATTATATTTGACACAGCTCTGATAAGACAAGATCAACAAGAGTGCGTCAACTGTTATTGAAGGATCAATTTTATTGGTTAGCTCTGATAAACGTAACCAATAGTAAAACTTTTTATAAGACGCGCGCGAAAATACGGTAGCGAGATGATGAGTGGCAACGATAACTAACATTTTCAAAAGTTGGCGATGGGTATAGTACCAGAAGTAAGTTATAACACAGTGCTGAGAGTTGAACGCAAGGGGGCTGTGACGTCATCAGCAGACCTCGCGTAGGCCGGAAATTTGATGTTGGTTATAAAAAATCGATAACTAACATTTTCAAAAGCTGTCGATTGGTATACATGTGTAGAACCAGAAGCAAAACAGCACTGAGAGATGAGCACAAGCTGGCTGTGATGTCACCAGCAGACCTAGCGAAATTCGATGCCTTCCTTTATTATACAAAATCACATCTAACATTTTCAAAAGCTGGCGATTGGTTATGGGGATCGAGATAACCACGCTAAGTGGCAAATTTGGCCCACTTTTGTGCTCGAAATATTAGGGTTCAGCGACTTAAAAAAATCGAATTAACCGTTGAAAAAATGCAAAGACAAAGAGAGAATTTGGCGGTTCCGAAAAAAAAACGTAGACTTAATAGACCTGGCGAGTTAACCAGGGCTCGAGTTAAGTGGGCCCCACTGTATTATATTCTTTTATTGTTCTATTATAATATGGAGGGGGGTAAAGAGTTCCAGTGGAGTTTGGTGAGACCAGGGACTGGACGCTGACACATGTCACAATATGATGTCTTACAAGGGTGATGACACATGTCACAATATGACATCTTACAAGGGTGATGACACATGTCACAATATGATGTCTTACAAGGCTGATGACACATGTCACAATATGATGTCTTACAAGGGTGGAGACACATGTCACAATATGACGTCTTACAATGGTGATGACTCATGTCACAATATGACGTCTTACAAGGGTGGAGACATGTCACAATATGACGTCTTACAGGGGTGATGACACATGTCACAATATGATGTCTTACAAGGGTGAAGACACATGACACAATATGACATCTTACAAGGGTGAAGGCAAATGGGACTGCAAGTGCTGGAGAGATTATTAGGAAAGGCAAAAGGCTGGAGGGAGGCGTGTGGAGTACCAAGGACTATCGAACCACATGACAGAAGATAGTAATCTGACACAACAGACTTGTTTGATCAGATGGGGAGTGAGGCTGGAGAGACAAAGAAAAAATTTCTACCTTAAAAATTATTTTGGGGACTTATAAAAGGGAAACTTGACAGCTGGGACACTACAGTAAACACAAACATGGAGACCAGAATATTGGTGTAGAGTGTAGAAGACTATGGCTGAGTCACAGACCAGAATATTGGCGTAGAGTGTAGAAGACTATGACTGAGTCACAGACCAGAATATTGGTGTAGAGTGTAGAAGACTATGGCTGAGTCACAGACCAGAATATTGGCGTAGAGTGTAGAAGACTATGACTGAGTCACAGACCAGAATATTGGCGAAGAGTGTACAAGACTATGACTGAGTCACAGACCAGAATATTGGCGAAGAGTGTACAAGACTATGACTGAGTCACAGACCAGAATATTGGCGAAGAGTGTACAAGACTATGACTGAGTCACAGACCAGAATATTGGCGTAGAGGGTAGAAGACTATGACTGAGTCACAGACCAGAATATTGGCATAGAGTGTAGAAGACTATGACTGAGTCACAGACCAGAATATTGGCGTAGAGGGTAGAAGACTATGACTGAGTCACAGACCAGAATATTGGCGAAGAGTGTACAAGACTATGACTGAGTCACAGACCAGAATATTGGCGAAGAGTGTACAAGACTATGACTGAGTCACAGACCAGAATATTGGCGTAGAGGGTAGAAGACTATGACTGAGTCACAGACCAGAATATTGGCGAAGAGTGTAGAAGACTATGACTGAGTCACAGACCAGAATATTGGCGTAGAGGGTAGAAGACTATGACTGAGTCACAGACCAGAATATTGGCGAAGAGTGTACAAGACTATGACTGAGTCACAGACCAGAATATTGGCGAAGAGGGTAGAAGACTATGACTGAGTCACAGACCAGAATATTGGCGTAGAGGGTAGAAGACTATGACTGAGTCACAGACCAGAATATTGGCGTAGAGTGTACAAGACTATGACTGAGTCACAGACCAGAATATTGGCGTAGAGTGTAGAAGACTATGACTGAGTTACAGAGAGGTGGCAGTGGACAAGTTAAAGTAGCAGCCATCGTATCAGGGATGTAATGAAGAGATAGACAGAATATGAAGAGATAGACAGAATATGAAGAGATAGACAGAATATGAAGAGATAGACAGAATATGAAGAGATAGACAGAATATGAAGAGATAGACAGAATATGAAGAGATAGACAGAATATGAAGAGATAGACAGAATATGAAGAGATAGACAGAATATGAAGAGATAGACAGAATATGAAGAGATAGACAGAATATGAAGAGATAGACAGAATATGAAGAGATAGACAGAATATGAAGAGATAGACAGAATATGAAGAGATAGACAGAATATGAAGAGATAGACAGAATATGAAGAGATAGACAGAATATGAAGAGATAGACAGAATATGAAGAGATAGACAGAATATGAAGAGATAGACAGAATATGAAGAGATAGACAGAATATGAAGAGATAGACAGAATATGAAGAGATAGACAGAATATGAAGAGATAGACAGAATATGAAGAGATAGACAGAATATGAAGAGATAGACAGAATATGAAGAGATAGACAGAATATGAAGAGATAGACAGAATATGAAGAGATAGACAGAAGCCATTGTATCAGGGATGTAATGAAGAGATAGACAGAATGACAGATTGAGTATGAGGAGTACAAGAGACATTAAAAAGAGATAATGAGATAGAGACAGAATGGTTCTGTAATGAGATAGAGACAGAATGGTTCTGTAATGAGATAGAGACAGAATGGTTCTGTAATGAGATAGAGACAGAATGGTTCTGTAATGAGATAGAGACAGAATGGTTCTGTAATGAGATAGAGACAGAATGGTTCTGTAATGAGATAGAGACAGAATGGTTCTGTAATGAGATAGAGACAGAATGGTTCTGTAATGAGATAGAGACAGAATGGTTCTGTAATGAGATAGAGACAGAATGGTTCTGTAATGAGATAGAGACAGAATGGTTCTGTAATGAGATAGAGACAGAATGGTTCTGTAATGAGATAGAGACAGAATGGTTCTGTAATGAGATAGAGACAGAATGGTTCTGTAATGAGATAGAGACAGAATGGTTCTGTAATGAGATAGAGACAGAATGGTTCTGTAATGAGATAGAGACAGAATGGTTCTGTAATGAGATAGAGACAGAATGGTTCTGTAATGAGATAGAGACAGAATGGTTCTGTAATGAGATAGAGACAGAATGGTTCTGTAATGAGATAGAGACAGAATGGTTCTGTAATGAGATAGAGACAGAATGGTTCTGTAATGAGATAGAGACAGAATGGTTCTGTAATGAGATAGAGACAGAATGGTTCTGTAATGAGATAGAGACAGAATGGTTCTGTAATGAGATAGAGACAGAATGGTTCTGTAATGAGATAGAGACAGAATGGTTCTGTAATGAGATAGAGACAGAATGGTTCTGTAATGAGATAGAGACAGAATGGTTCTGTAATGAGATAGAGACAGAATGGTTCTGTAATGAGATAGAGACAGAATGGTTCTGTAATGAGATAGAGACAGAATGGTTCTGTAATGAGATAGAGACAGAATGGTTCTGTAATGAGATAGAGACAGAATGGTTCTGTAATGAGATAGAGACAGAATGGTTCTGTAATGAGATAGAGACAGAATGGTTCTGTAATGAGATAGAGACAGAATGGTTCTGTAATGAGATAGAGACAGAATGGTTCTGTAATGAGATAGAGACAGAATGGTTCTGTAATGAGATAGAGACAGAATGGTTCTGTAATGAGATAGAGACAGAATGGTTCTGTAATGAGATAGAGACAGAATGGTTCTGTAATGAGATAGAGACAGAATGGTTCTGTAATGAGATAGAGACAGAATGGTTCTGTACAAGTAAAGAGATAATGAGATAGAGACAGAATGGTTCTGTACAAGTAAAGAGATAATGAGATAGAGACAGAATGGTTCTGTACAAGTAAAGAGATAATGAGATAGAGACAGAATGGTTCTGTACAAGTAAAGAGATAATGAGATAGAGACAGAATGGTTCTGTACAAGTAAAGAGATAATGAGATAGAGACAGAATGGTTCTGTACAACTTGTAGCAAGGATCTAAATAGTGCCTGACTCAAATACTGTCCCTCATATTAACACTTCAATTTGTTTGTATATACAATAAATTATAACATACCCTCTTACACACGGCACAGGGTACTAAACCACAACATAACCTCACACACACGGTACATGATGACTTACCAATGCGCATGTGTTCTTGCACCTTGTGAGCTGGGATCTTCTCTCCTGTGATCGGGGAGATCATGAACTCATCTGATCTTGGTTCTTGCGGCGGTGCCGGCTTAGCTGCAAAAGATGTTTCAATTAAGATGTTTCAATTAAGATGTTTACTTTAAGAATGCTACATCGGTTAATAGAGTGACTGTTGAAAACCTGATGAAGATCAACATCAATGTTTAAAGAAAGATTTTGAGATCATTCTCACAAATTATGTCTACTGTAAGCAAGTCTAAAATAGCTTCCCCTTGTTCTACTAGTTTTGTACAACTGACACATGTTAGAAAGATATTCAAATCTATTTATATTTCATCTTTGCTATTTTGTCTCCTTTTCATGCACAAATTAAATTCTCATTTTCTTTTCAATAAAAGTTTTTTTATTGTAAATTTCAATGATCTGTTCATGTGATAACATTTTGATTGTTTGAAGTGTACATCTGAAATGTTGTTGTAACTGACCCTTGGGTTTGATTGTTTGAAGTGTACATCTGAAATGTTGTTGTAACTGACCCTTGGGTTTGATTGTTTGAAGTGTACATCTGAAATGTTGTTGTAACTGACCCTTGGGTTTGATTGTTTGAAGTGTACATGTGAAATGTTGTTGTAACTGACCCTTGGGTTTGATTGTTTGAAGTGTACATGTGAAATGTTGTTGTAACTGACCCTTGGGGTTGTAGTCTCTCTTGATGATGACCTGTTCTGGTGTAGGTGGAAGAGGTGGTGGTGGAGCCTCCTTTGGTGGTGGAGGAGGTGGGGGTGGAGGAGCAAGTCTTCCTCTGTGAGGCTCTTCATCTTCATCGGATTCTTCCTCCGACTCTTCCATGTCCTTGAGAAAGTCCAATGAAAAAATTCAGTCTTTGCCCATCTTATTACAATAATGAGAATTAAAAAAAAATTCCCATTAAATTACAACTTTGCAATCGAAAGCACCAATTGATTTTTCTTCTAATATCTACTTTTAAGAGGGCTCATAAACTGTCAAACTGTTGGCGTGAGTGAGTCCCACAGCCCACATAAGATTTACGGTGTGGACTTCAAGTGTATTCTTGGGAAGATCGACCCAAGCCTGGAGTGGTTTTCAAAAATCAACCATTCCATTGAGTTTAAAAACTTACCTGTGTTGTATTCTCAGTCTGTTGTCGTCCTCTGCCAAGCTGCTCTTGGTCTTCATCTGACTCTTCATCATCTTCTTCTCCCTCAGACTCTACCTCCATCTCAACTGCATCATCAATCTGAAATGAGAATTGAAAACCATTTCATATGTTGGTGTCTATGCTGAGAATATGTAAGACCGCACTCCATGTATTTATAGCTACAGGAATCAACATATGTGTTGTTTGTGCTATGAAATTCTGCTGACTCTCCAGACATGGCTGTCACGTGTGATTAACATGATTTGTGATGTAAGGTCACGTGAATAAGAAACGCGGGAAGAAAGGAGCATTCCTATTGGTTGAAAGTGTTGGGCGAGGAGTTGTTAGAAGACTTCCGTCAAGGAAGGAGGTGATGTGTGTATGCCTCAAGATTTCCACATTGTATAACCTCAAATGATATTTCTGTGTACAAAGTATATATATTAAAGTTGTTTTGTTGAAACAAGTTCTTCAGTGGATTATTGTGCACAAGATTCTGTATTGTGAGAACGCCTACTAAAGAGTTATATATATATATAATATAGATAACAGTTACATTGGTGTCGAAGTAAAAGTATTTTGCCATTAGGCATAAGTTCTAAGTGAACACAGTACAAGAGATTTTAGAAAGGAGGTTTCGTGGAAATAACAAGTATTGGATATTTCAAAAAGGAAAGTATTCATTAAAAGAAGAAATATTAGCAGCTATTGTATTTTTTGAATATTCAAGTTCGTAAGAAGCTGTGAATAAACTTTTGTGGTTCAATGAAAATACAAGAATATTTCAAGATGGCGGCATACAAGCACATGGTCACGGCGTGCGGTGTATACAACTAGGTCGCCTAGTTTGTTCTACGTCACAGTCGACGACAGTACAAGTATACTACACAGTGCTGGAATCTGCGTCATGTAGGCTTACTGAATGGTGACACACGGTGAACATATATAGGTCGTGACGTCAACAAGCTCAATGCTAGTTGATTCCAGGAAATATTTGTAAACATAACCTGGAACTTGGAAGGCTATGGACTATTAATTATGAAGTGTGAATTATAAATAAAGGAACGGAATTTTTATCCATTCATTGTGTGAAGAGTTTGATAATTGCAATTTTGGATTAATGGAGTGAACTAAATTGTTAAAAACACTACTCGAAAATTGAAATTTTAACCAAGTGACTTTTATTCAAAACGATTGGACCATTTAATATGTTTTGTCAATCTGAGGGAGCGTATATATAAAGTATACTAAAGATCCCGTCTGAGGATTCTTTTGTGGTCTCATCTTGTCAAGGCTAGATTTCATGGTTTAGACGTGTCACTTATTTGAACTTAACATTTTGAATTCAAGATTTTTCATTTGGAAGATTTATAACTTTATCAATCAATATATACCTAAATTCCTTACCAAATTGCTTGACTCATATTATTCAATCAAACTAAACATGGATTACTACAAAGAATTCACTGCCATAGCTAAAGAGATCGGACTAAAGGGAAAAGAAATGAGAGATTTCATTGAAGAAAAAGTACAAATAGCCAAAGAAGAAGAAAAGCTAAGAATAGCTGAAGAAAAAGAAAATCAAAGAATTGCTGAAGAAAAAGCAAGAATTGCTGAAGAAAAAGCAAGAATTGCTGAAGAAAAAGAACAGCTAAGAAAAGCTGAAGAAAAAGAAAATCAAAGAATAGCTGAAGAAAAAGAAAAGCTAAGAAAAGCTGAAGAAAAAGAAAATCAAAAAGAGGCTGAAGAAAAAGAGAGGGAAAGACTCATAATTAAAAGAGAACTTGAAAAAATTAAAAATGACAACTTAAAATTACGAATTGAGCTAGAGAGTAGAGGCCAAAATCCTGGTGATGAAACAAATAGAAGGTCAGCACCAAGGGATACTATCAAAGTAAGAAAATATGATAGCCAGAAAGAAAAAAATGGATGTTTATCTGGATTATTTTGAATCCATAATGGCTATGAAAGGCTATAATGAAGAAGATTGAACTGATGACTGAATTAACTGGAGAAGCATTTGAAGCTTATAACAGTATAGCCAAAGAAGACAAAAGCATATATAAGAATGTCAAAAAGGCACTTCTATGTCATTTTGGAAAGTCAGAAAATGATTATAGAAGAGAATTTCATGAAATGAGAATCAAGATGGACAAAGATCCACAGATCATAGTGCATGAAGCACAAGTCAAACTAACAAAATGGCTGGAACTGACAGCAATAGATACGAGCAATCCAAAGGCCATACTAGACATGGTGTTAATTGACAAGTTTTTAGAAAATGCAACACCAACTCTATTTAACTGATAAGAAAGTTCGTACTCAAGCAGAGCTAACAAATGCATTACGAACATTCAAAGACTCTCATCCGAATGTGGAAATGGATAAGAGACAAGACATATTTGCAGCAATACAAATTAAAAGTCAAGAAAAAAGGCAAGGTATGAGAAACCAGAGTCTGCCAAACCAAGGCAACAGACAGTCTATTTGCTGGTACTGTAACAAGCCAGGACATATGGCGAAGCAGTGTTACCACAATAAAGGACAACCAAATAGGGTGTCACCTAATGGCAGCCCTATAAGAAAGAAAACAGAAGAAAAATCAAGACAAGATCATTTTGAAAAATATAATCATAATTCCAGACACAGAGATTATGATCAAGAAAGACAATGATGGAGAGAAAGAAATAATCATAATTCCATAAATAGAGATTATAATCAAAGCAGAAGATCATGGAGAGGCAAATACAATTTTGATTCCAGAAAAAGAAATTATGATCAACCATGGAGAAAGAATGAAAACCAAGACATGAATGATAGAAAAATAATAAAGTTAAATCGAGCATAAAAAGAAACTAGTGACACTTTAGCCACTATTAAAAATCACATATATGATAAAAGAAATGAAGACCATAGTAACAGAGAAAGAGATGGTACTAGTGAATCTGAAACCATTTGTGTGAAATCATCTGAATTAGGAAGAACAATTGGTTGCGTATTAAGCAAAATCAAAGACTTTACAGATACAGACAATATTTTTCAAATAAAAGTTTTTGACAGTGACTCATCTGGTCCAAATTGTATTGAATTATCAGGAAGCAAAAATGACATCTCAAAAGCTAAGCAACTTATTCAAGATGCTGGAATTGATATTGTGAATGGACATAATCGAAGTCATGGTTGGTGAATTATTGAACATTTAAACAGTCTGAAGAAACATTCAAAGCCCATCGATTTGAATTCATACTCGTCAACTGAAGAATGACTATCTTTAAACTAGGCTATGCTATTAGCCGACTACAAATTTGACATTAAACCTGTGAAGGGAAAGGACAATGTGGTTGCAGACATATTAAGTAGAATGACAATAAATAAAGACATTCTGTGAATTCCTCAATGATAACACCAGAGACTGTATTAAAAAGACATTCTGTGAATTCCTAAATGATACAACCAGAGACTGTAATTAGATTAATATTTTTATTCGTTGAACAATGGACAAGGAACAGTGTTTGAATTCCACTGGATTATTAGTTAATTTTAATAATATTGATTGTTAAAAATATTTTAATTACACAAAATTACAGATGTGTTAAAAAATTTCAGTGTCAATTTTTTCACCACAGGTAGACTGTTGCAGTCCAACAGATTTTTTTCTCATTATTTTTTTATGTTTAGACTGTTGCAGCCCTACAGATTTTTTCTTATTGATTTTATGTCCAGATGTTGTATGTAAGGCAATGAATGTTCATTGATGATAAATATTTGAAATTTGAATATAGATATAGATTAATTTGATTTTATGAAGACCAAAAATGTTGTATTTCATAAACATTTTTTTTTGAAGGATGGGGGTGAATGTCACGTGTGATTAACATGATTTGTGATGTAAGGTCACGTGAATAAGAAACGCGGGAAGAAAGGAGCATTCCTATTGGTTGAAAGTGTTGGGCGAGGAGTTGTTAGAAGACTTCCGTCAAGGAAGGAGGTGATGTGTGTATGCCTCAAGATTTCCACGTTGTATAACCTCAAATGATATTTCTGTGTACAAAGTATACATATTAAAGTTGTTTTGTTGAAACAAGTTCTTCAGTGGATTATTGTGCACAAGATTCTGTATTGTGAGAACGCCTACTAAAGAGTTACATATAAAAAGTTAATAGTTACAATGGCTTACAAAGAAAGACCCATACAATACAAGTATAAACTCAATATTTCTGCACATTTGTCCTGTTACTTCTGCCTAGAGAAAGGATTAACAAGCTGTGATGGCTGGCACTACATACAAGAGTTTTGAAGTCTTTTCTTTATTTAAATCAGTATCAAATTAATAAACAAAACATTTTATCTTAAATAAAAAGAATCAAACTATGTCTGTTTTGTCTTAATTTATCCCAGCAATCTAGGGGAAGGAGGATTTAAGGAGTAAGAGCCCAGAGTTTACCGGATCAGATTAACAGATTAAGTCCAAAAGATGACAAGACGTTTGACTTACGGGTATTTCTCCTCTAACAAATCTCTCCATCTGTAAGATGCGTGCACCAACTTCCTCTGGTGTTGTGGGAGGAGGCAGGTTTCCTGTTATGGAGAGTTAAATTATTTAAGATTCATTAGCCATCTTCTCTCTAAGGTTCGTTGGTCTGTGGGCAGAATAACAAACTAATGCACAAAGTAGCACATTATCTATTTCTATTGCACAATTTTACAGCCCACAAACAAATATTATATTATTCTTATAAGACTTTACTGGCCAGTAATTCTAACCTGCTGCAGTCATATCTCGCAGTTTAAAAGGACAATTGTTCTATAGTATTTTCATTTTGTTCCTAGTATTCAATGCTGACAGAAATCATTTAACAAAATAATATGACTTGGAAAGTGGGGTCAGGAGAGAAACAATATCAGAATGTCTATAAGAGGACTCACCTATCTCTGTTGGTTGGAAATCCACTGTTTCTACAACAACAAAGTCATGCCAGTCAATCTGGGCGTAAGCAACTGTGTAACAAACAAAAGTTCAGTAAGAAAAAAAATCAATATCAACAATGATTTCATACAAGGCCTTTACAACTGTGTAACAAACAAAATTTCAGTAAGAAACAAATCAATATCAACAATGATTTCATACAAGGCCTTTACAACATGTAAAAATGATTTTTTTAAAAATATGAAATTTTCCTTTAGTAGCAGTTAGAGATGTTAGATGCAACACACGACCAAAAAATAAAATTGTGGCCTTTTTAACTCATTTATCATGTTAATATTTTACCCTCTATGCCAGGGGCCACCAGCACAATAGCACAACGCAGCTGCATATAAAATAAAATTTCTTATTTCAGAAAAGTTTATCAATCTGGTAGCCCTTCATATGACTCAGTGCCCATGAAGTAGCTCAAAGTATCAAAAAGGTTGGTGACCCTTGCTCTATGCTCTGAAGGCAACATTAACTTTAGTTAAGTTATACCTGATAGTATTTTTGAATCTGACATTAACTGTCGTCCTATAATCACTACATAAATGCATCTTCCTATTAATGTACAGTAGAAATGTGGACTATTTGAGTGGCTTGATGTGTGTGCCAAAGAGCATTTACCTCTTTCCTTCTCCAAAGCCTCCTCCTCTTTTTTCTTTTCCCTGTCTTGGTGTTTGGCCCATTCCACCCTGTATCGCACTTGATCAAGGATCTATATATAGACAGGATTCTATACAATTTTTGTTTAAAAGGAAGAAAAATACCAGGTCTACCATAAAAGTAAAACATCAGAGAATTTGTAAAATACATTTGCATCATAGTAATAAAAAACATATACATCATCATGAATTGTGTGTTGTGAGGTTAAACAGTTGACAACAAAATGAAGATATCTTTCAATGTTTAACAGCTCATACCTCTTTAGGATAGTTCACTTCTTTGTTGAGTTTTTCCTTTAAATTTTTTGGTGGTATCAGAATCTGTTTAGCAATAAATAAATAATTTATTGAGTGACATTTATTTAATTTAAAAAATGGAATAATTTCTTCGATCCTAAAATATGTAATTTCAACATGTAAGACAGTTATAGTAACCTTACCATATAAAGCAATTATCAAAGCCTAAAATATGTATTTATAGTAAGTTGAGCCACAAAATAAAATGTGTCAATAAATGACTCACCTTTGTGTACTGTTCCACCAACTTTGTGAAGTAAGTGAACAAACTGTGCTGGGGCCTCAGGAAGTCAAACAGATAGTTTCTTTGTTCTTTCTGCATCACAGTGGTCAGAAATTGACGACCATTCCTGGCCACAAACTGGGCTGTCAGCTTTACAACATCTCTAACAATTGGAGTAAAAAACAACATTGTAAGGGTAACCATGTCAAAGATGAAGAAAAATACTGTAAATACTTGCAGATTTGCTGAATCTTGAAAATTGATGCTGATATTGTTTAAAAACGTGTATACATTCTGACCATAATTCTGTGATTTTTTTGCTGTGGTAAAATGTGTAACTCCTGCTGAAAGCCTCAAAAGGAAGTTGAGAAGACAGACACAACGGTAGTGAAATGATGCACCACAGAATCACTATGTATTATGCAATAAGTGTAAAAGTAATATTTACGGTAGAACATGAATATTGAGTATGCTCACACAAACAAACTTTGCTACAGTCAATGGATCAATGGAAATACCTCAGCTGAAAAATCACAACTCTTGTCTAGTCTAGCAGCTCAAGTTTTCATCATTAGGCTCAAAACAAAATTTGCGGAAACAATGACTGAGAATGCAAAATGGCGCGACATTGTTTGTTGCAAATTCAAAATAGACAAGTGATTTGTTGCATTATGTTTTTGGTACAGTTAAAATGATTATTAAATTTAATTAATATGTTGTGTGGTTGGAATTAATATGTATGAGTGCAATTATATTTTTGACCATAGGGTGATAATGCGATTGATAGAAAACCCTGCCCCAGGTATTTACGAGGATGTAAACGAACTCCCACCTGTTCCATTTGATTTCTATCATTTGGTGTTTTAAATTTGGCTCATATGCAATGTTTGTATGTATGAAACTTTTTTTTGTAAAAAAGCCTTTCGATCAAGAATACACTATACTTCTACTTCAACTGAAAACTTGCAGAGATGTTGTTTTATATTTGTTCCACTAATTTTATGATGTATTACAAGCAGAGTAATATTTACTACTAGATGCCCCACGGCATAGCATACGCCGCAGACTTGCTTATGGAGAGTTCTTTTACCCCTTTAATGCACTTTTTTAGGGCGCCGACCTTTTTCAAAAGCCCAACTAACTTGTCCTTGTTTGATCAATACGAAATATTAAACTTTCTGAAATCCACACAAAGTATTTTATAATAGGGGCTGTTTTTTGATGTTATAATTAACCATCATCAAATCCTCTTTTTACATTGTTCCCTTTTTACAAAATTAAAATATCAGCGAAAACAATGACGTCATATAATTTTTTTTTACAGCGCATATTTAATTTGCACACCTTTTGATGCATTGGTGCAGTAATTTGGTGCGCTGCTTTCTAAAATTAGTATCTGTTGCACATGCAGCTTCTTTTTGCCTCGCAGGGTCCGACCACGAAGAGAATTATATATATATAGATTATAGATATAATTGTGTAGCGTGGTGGACTTTTCTTATAGTCATTTTTTCTGTGAACCTGATGAGTGCACTGGCAAAATATTAAACAATTTAACTACCTCTTCTCCATCTTCAAACTAGCTTGCATGATTCCCGAGCTGAGACATTGTGTTGTTAACTAAATCTAATAAGAAACACAAAAATCATCTTATCTCATTTTATCTATACAGACGCTCCTTCTATGCAGAAGATAATTGCGCCCACAGACCATGATGCAGCTTTCACAGGCCACGGCTATGAGGGTTCCGCGCATTACCCAGTCGCCTAACTAGTGTTAGATACCCATTCGGAGCTGGGTGAATCAGGGACGCCCTAGGCCCCGGGAACAAATCCTCGGCTTTTCATGGATTCAAACCGTGACCATCGGTACGCCAGTCCAGCACGCTGCCACTCGACCACCGTGTTCTATAAAAGGTCATGAATTAACAACACCCGAAGAAGCACAATTGGGAAGTAGATGGAAAGTCTTCATAGCTTATATAAATATAAAATGGGTTATAAAATCAAGATAGCGCTTACAAGTCGTAGGCAGATATTGAAGGGGGGTCGCACATAAACTCATATTCTGGTGGTGGGTCTTTAGGTACAAAAGTCTCCACAATCTTGGCAGGTTCTTGAGGACGCAGTACTCCGAGGTACTGATTATTAAGCTGAAGGAGAAAGTTGAAACCAATGAAATAAATGGTTATATGCAAAAATTTGCTCTTTTAACTCTAAAACTATCTAAATTGTTTGTATCTCATAGAAAAGAAAACTATTGATAAAAATATTGTGGTATGCAGAACTTAAATAGTCGTAACTTACCTTGGGAGCTTGTGGTTCTTGACCTGTGGAAATGTAACAACAATTTATCAAAAAAATTTCAATTTACACTATGAACATAGAACTAAAGATTACGTACAATCAGTTGTGACCAAAACATGTATTAATTGCTATAAAAATTGTACAGCAATTTATCAAAACATTTATTCAATTAAGACTATCAACTAAGGTTGTTAAGACCGCTCGTTTTTGAGGACCGGTTAACCTTTCAAAAAAAGACCGGTTAACCGGTTAGCCGCTCCGTATTTATACAATTTATACCATGTTTAGTGCACCAACAAGAGAATGGATCAAATTTTCCCATCGCGTCGTTTAATTTGACATCAAAGAGCCCGTGATGTATCGACTCTAGTGTTGCTGTCAAAACAGCGAATTCATCCCCATCAAAGAATTAAACTGTAATGACATTCAATTTTTATGTAATAATAGCATTAAAACGGCATATTATAAATTGGTGTCATGTCAGTTTGTTTTTGAGGACCGGTTAATCAATTTTAAAAAAAGCCTGTTGTACTGAAAAGAATATTATTATTATTAAGAAAACGCTTTGATTTTGACGTCACGGTCGGTCGCGTGTTGGCTCTGGTATTCTGCCGTAACACAAAAAAAAATTAACTCCGGGTAATAAGCTAATATACCACGTAATAAGCTAATATACCGACTAAATGAAGTTACGGTTAACCAGTCCTGATAAAACGGAGTAAACAGTGATAATAAGATGGAATTTATTTAAATTAAATACCATATTATGTTTCACTCGTCAACTTGCCAGAATTATTGACTTTCGCCCCCCCCCCATTATCCCTAACTAGAAAACTCTGTAACTTGTCGTCCCCCCCCCCTTTTGAGTTGACCGTGGTTCTCATGAAGCTCTCATACAGTGCCTCGACAACTAAGCAAATTAATGATTTTTTAATTTAAAAAAAGCATTCATTAGCCACAGGCGAAGTAGACTAATAGTGATGACGTGTATATTATTTAGATACCAGAATAGGGAGAAAGCGATTTGAAGTCAACTCAACACAACAAAAACAGAACTCCTGGGTAAAAAGCTATTACGGGCTTATTGAAGTTGCTGCGGGGGGCTTATTGAATTTGCGGTTAACCGATCCTGATTAAATAGGACCGGTCCTGATCTGAGGACCGGCTAACCGGTTAACAACCTTACTATCAACAAGAACTTAGCTTTGGCCAAGACATGTGTTAACTTGCTATATAAAATGTTTTCTTTGGGTTATTTTTAACTCAAGTGCTAATCCAAAGGCTCAAAAAACTTTGTATTGATTCTAAAACGTTCACTAGCTGTAAAATGATGTCTTTAGTTAGTATACTAATCACTCATTATAGTATTTGTTTTAAGTCAGTAAATAAAAAAATGTACCTCTTCCTTGTTTGAATTCTTCCACTTTATGTTGGTAATAGCCATGATACGCATCTGTTGGTTGAAGGAAGTTGAACTTTGGATTGTTCACCTCATTTTGACGAATTCTGTTCTCAAATTCGGGTCCATTGCGAGCAACAAAACTGGCAGTCTTGTCAACAATGTCTTTAAATTCTTCTTAAAGAAAATCCAACTAAATTTTTCTATTTCAACATATGAACAACTTATCACTGTCTGGATCTAAGGCATACAAATCTAATAGTGAAGAAAATAAATAAGCTATATATATTTTGACAAAAATGACTGAGTATTTTATAAGGTTTGTATGACTGTTAGCTCTTGTATGTGATGCCTGATGACAAAAATGACTGAGTATTTTATAACAATAATAATAATAAATTGATTATTTATATAGCGCTGTATCCCAGTAAGGAACTGGGCTCACAGCGCTTTACATGAAAGAAATAACATACCTATAAATATTAAATTAACTTTCATATCATAACAAACACAAAAATTACAGTACATAATACATAAGCTACGTTAATCATTTACAAGAAATGTTGTTTCATTAATTTTGAAAATAAATGTTGAAAAGATGTGTCTTAAGTGCAGTCTTGAAGGACTTGGTTGTTTGAATACTACGCATGTGTAATGGTAGAGAATTCCATTGTTTGGCTGCACAAAAAGAGAACGACCTTTCACCAAATGTTTTGGTGCGTGTCGTAGGAACAGAGAGAACACGTGTGTCTGCAGAAGATCGTAGCTGGCGAGTGGGTGAGTAGACCGACAAAAGTTCAGTAAGATACGATGGGCATGAGGTTTGTATGACTGTTAGCTCTTGTATGTGATGCCTGATGACTCAACCAATTAATACTTTCTGTTTATAAATGATTTTTAAAAAATTTAACTGACATGTTATTTTTATTTTGTCAACCGGCAGGGGTAACATTAAAAAAAAATCTAACAGTTGTTTTTAAGATTTAACACACACAAAAATGAACTCTGAGTAAAATGCTAACACCGATGATTAGAAGTTATGGTCCAGAGTCCAGATTAAACGGGACCGGTAATACTATTTAGGGACAGGTTTACTAGTAGCAAACAACCTTACTTTGTTTTTTTAATCTTTAATTATAAACTGGTAAATAACAATTTATCTGAAATAATTTGCAACAAACCTACACATAGAAGGGCATAAGAATGACACTGTAAATTAATTAATTGCATTAAATGTAAAAAGATTTTAATTTTGGCCAATTAATCGTGACTTCACATTATGGTCAATGTGACTGATCAGGCAAAAATAGGTATTTTCCGGCCGCCATCTTTGTTACTTTGCAAGTGACAATCGTGGCGGGCGGAAAGGTAGTCCCAAACAAGAGAAAATGCTTAAAATTGAAATGGGCTGGGCAATGAAAGACAATCATGAAAAAACACTTTTATCACTACTTAAAAAAAATTGCTCCAGCTATATCCTTCAGAAATATCACTAGTAAGACACTTCTATCAGCACACAACTTTCCTGGGCGTTAAATTAAACTTCCATTTCGCAAGTCTTTACCCAAAAATTACTAACGCAATGTTTGCGCTACGGTGGCAAAAAAAAAGAGCGAGCCTTCAAATTTCCGGGCTCACAGGCTTATTGCATCACCAGCTATGTCTGCTTTGTAAATAGTTCTGTATTCGATGCTTTTATTCTTTATTAAGTTAATTAAGGCGTATTAATTTATAATTATAAAGAGAGGCGTCCCCCCTCGATTCTTTTTTATTTTGGGGAGGGCGACAACCATGGAAAATAATAGTAAGGGGCAGGTAACTGCAACCTAGCAATAGTACCGTCCTCGACGCGACCGCCATCTTCGATGCGTCAAAGTAGTCAAACGATACACAGTCAAAATTAAAATTATATAAATTTTACAGTAGTATTAAGGAGTTAATTGCAAAATTAAAAAATGATATAGATTTAGTTTTTAAGCAATCAATATTCAAATGATGATTTCATTTAGCCATTTTCAAAATGGCCTGGACCTCATTCTGTGTATGACGTCAGCTGTTTGCATTACAGCTACACCCTTAAACTCCCATTTTTAAAAAAATGATTGCATTTCAATATTAATTTTAAGGATTAATGCAATAATATAATTATTATTTAACAAGACAATGCTCAATGCGATTACAAAAAAAATATATATATTTTTTAATCATGATTGAAACGTATTGATGTATTGTGATTGTATGTATGAACAGTAAAATGTATATAAAAGCACAATTTTTAGTGTGCTTACAAGTCTAGATCATCCAAATGGGTTTGTCTGAGGTTTGTTATCAAGGCTAAAAAATCCCTATAATTTATAAATTAATAATTTAATTCTGACACTTCTCAAACAAAGGTTGTTGGTAGGTCTGTAAATGAGTATACACAGTAGTTTGGGTAATTTCTTATTTCAGCGCAATTTATTTTTGTATAGCAAAAAAAATAAGTAACTTACTTTTACTAATTTAAACACATTCATTAAGTAATAAAATAAGTATTTAATGGTCAAATATTAGTTTTCCATGTGTTTTGATGAGTTTAAATTACTTTAAAGGGGGTTTTAACTATTAAAAAACTGGTTTTAAAGTCAGACTTCTACGAAAATCGTTTTTTGTTGATATTTTTAACCACATTTGGCCAGATAATTTCACGGCCTCAGATCAAACTAAATTTTCATGTTAGCATTTACGATAAAGTATTCCCGAGTCCCCCCTCCCCATTAATTAGATAAAATTAGTACTTGGGTAATAAGCCTGTTCAAGGTAAGATTTTAAAAAATAATTTGATAATAATAGATAGATCTATATATCTTTTGTAATGTATTTCTTGTAAATGTTTATTGACAATGTTAATGGTTGTAAAATAATGACACCTAAGGGGGGGGGGTCCGTACATAGATGACGTCAAGTACCTGGGGGACGGGGTTCACACATTTGTGACGAAAATGAGGGGTGTTTAAGCCTGTTCAGGGTAAGTTTTTAAAAATGTTTGATGATGACAAACTACATCTTTTGTGATGTATTTCTTCTAAGTGTCCTGGACTAATAGATGGATTAATAATAAAAATTACAATCAAATATTATATTAGTATTTTTACTCACCGATTCAGTGTCAGGTTTAGCTCACAAGAAACAATAATAATTACACCAAAAGAATGAATTTAAATTTAATAGCCTTTACTTTACTCGATATGGTACAAAGTCACGGTTGTTTGTTGACAAGAAATGAGGGATACGGTGGTTGAGTGGCAGCGCGCCCGACTGGCGTACCGATGGACACGGGTTCGAATCCATGGGAAGTAAAGGATCTGTTCCCGGGGCCTAGGGCGTCTGTGACGAAATTTATGGAGATAAAGTCATCTTCGCACGGGAACTGGGTAGACCAAAGGGGAACTCACTATTGTCTGAACCGAAACCGTCAACAATGCGACGATCCGACCTGATTAGGTATGCACCGGGATCATGTGACAGGTCACGGTTGCATGACCGCGCTACGACAATTACAAGCCAATCAGAAAAAGGGTGAATATGTTACCCATCAGGTATAAAGGCCAACGCAACCCAAAAATCACTCTCTTTTCCGCCCCAGACGTCCGCAGATTGTAGTACCAGTGTGACCATATTTCGTACCAGAATCCATTCTGGCTTCTGGGCACCCACCAGTACCGGGACAGCACTCAGGACCAAGAGCTGGACCCACCTCTGTCCCAAGCGACTTGGACTGACACCCTATCTCATCACTGCACCTATAGACAGGACCCTGAGGAGGACAACTCAGCAGTTACGTCTAACGTAAACTGACGCCGACTAACGTACACTGTGTATGTCGAAGTCACTTGTGCGTATTCTGGCTGCTTTCGTGTCCCTTTGACAGACATCTTGAAATCGCAGACGTTGGCGACATGTCTTCATCTTTCCCGATGCCAGTTCTATATATAGGGTGTCCTTGGGGATGCGACCTGGGATCATTCTTTTTAAATGTCCAGCCATCTCAGGCGACTTTCACTAAGGATTGAGAACATGCTTTTGGTATTGGCACGCATCAGGACCTCACTATTTGGCACTTTGTCCTGCCATTTAATGCAAAGGATGCGACGCAGGCACCTCAAGTGGAAGCTTTTAAGCTTGCGCTCAAGGGATGTATAGGTTATCCATGTCTCGCTTCCGTATAGCAGTTAACAGCGTACTGATGACGCAGGCTCGATAGACACACAGTTTGGTTTTCTCCATTTTCTTGGTGTTTTTCCAGAACCGTTTATTTAGTTTAGCCATTGTGGCAGCTGCCTTGCCAATTCTACTGTTTATTTCGTCCTCGATGGACAGTGTATTGGACCCCAAGTAGGTGAAGATGTCCAAAGCTCCAATTTTTCATTGTCGAAATTGATGGTAGGAGGAGAACGTGTGTCTTGGGCCATGATTTTTGTCTTTTTCAAGCTGATTTGCAGACCACATTCTTTTCAGGCGTCGGAGAAGCTTGACACGAGTTGTTGCAAACCAGTTTCTGTGTGTGTGTTATCAGTGTCGCATCATCCGCAAAGAGTAGCTAACGAATTAGGACATCGTTTTGATTTTGGCTCGGAGGCGGGCAGTGTTGAAAAGTCCTCCATCAGCTCTGGCGTGTAACCAGATTCCATCACTGCTGTCCTTGAATGCGTATCAAAAGCATTTAGTACCGTATATAATCTCATTCAAGGGCGTTTTAAAACTGCATCCAATATTCGCGGTTATTCGTCATTCGCGGAAAAGGGGGGGGGTAGAGAACATAAATCCCCGCAAAAAGCGAGGGAATAGTGTATTATGAACTTGAATGCACCAAAAAGTTGACGATACTGGGTGGGGCGGCAGTTGGTTTATCATCATCCAGATGGCGCTCGATGACACTGGTGTTCTCGCCCTTCGCCAACAAAATGTCATCAGAAAGATTGCATTTTGCCGTGTCTCTCTCAACTCGCTTGGCGTGATTCCACACGGCCGACGTATTACCCATCTTACACTGTTAGTAACTATTTAATTTATTAAAATCGTTTTTCTGCTAGGCATACACGAGTTCACGAACACAAGAAACAAACAAATAGATAGGATGCGGGTTATAGGAGTGGATAGGGGAGTGAAGGGGGTTTAGATAAACATAACTGGCTCCTCTCAATCGATAACTCAATGTTGTCGGTGTATTTCAAAGCAAAGCTAGTGTCCTGTCATATAATTAAAGCAGGGATGTTATAAATATAAAAAATACCGTCTCTTTCATTTCTATGCAGTCAATCCTTATTCTCGGCGGCGCGCTCATGTTTTCCTTATTTGATTTATTAAAACATAATTGTGTTAGCGACTTTTGTTTCATGTTCAGAGAAAAAAAGATATACATGTGTATCAACATAAGTTGTACTTTGTCGGGACCGTATTTTATTTCCTCTTGACAGGTATTTTTTTTCTTAAGCGTTTGCGCCCGGGTACCCGTTAAAATTGGGCTGAAATGTTTATACCAACTGTGGCATGCAGTTCTTCGGTGTTCACATTGCAGTTCACGAACAATTTATCAAAGAAAACTTTTGATTTGAAATATATGCTGTTTTATCCGTTTAACTTGAAAACGCTTTGAAAAACTGTAAGGAGGTACTGAGAGCATAAAATAAAGAAGAGAAGATTTAGAAAAACTGATGTAAAAAATTCCAGGGGCGCTGTTTTATATTTTTTATGGAACGGGGTGGTATACCTAAAAAGTTTGGGAACCACTCGAAGGAGATAACGTGTATTAAAAAATGAGACACATGACGTCACGCGGTTTTGGACAATCTCCCTTTCCTACACTAGTTACGTCAGTAGAAGTTAGCCTCTCCGCCCCCCCCCATAAAAGCCGTATTTCCTATTTGAAAATGAGTCTGTTTCAAATTTTAAAAAATTTTTTTGGCATTTCAGTATGCATTTAGTGAATGAGCACGTTTCAAAACAATTTCTCGTTATTTTAGTGTATGGATTCACTCTAAAATCGTACGTGAAAACATGTATCAAAAAAGAGGCACAGGAAAGCTGAAACATTTAGTTTAAGTGTTGAGCATTTAGATGTGATGTCACAGTTCTTATTAACCACTCCTCCCCCCTCGTAACAAATCTAAACAAATATGTGCCTCCTCTTCCCTCACCCTAGGTGTCTGACGTCATTTGTGGACGGCAACTTATGTTATCTAATACTAATATTCGGATGAATAAAAATTTGTGTGTAAAAAAAATCATGCCATGCATTATCGTCAAATATTATTAACCAACAAGTACCAACAATTTTTAGTTTTAAAAAATATTTACTTTTTAACAAATTATTGCTTCATTATTATTTTGTACAAATATTATTGCTTATTGTAGTTTTAAGTGGAGTGCCGTCTTCGCAGAAACTTAGCATTGACATATTACCTTGTTCCAGGATATGTCAATGTAACACATATCACAAAAATACACCCCCACAGTTTTTTAAAAATTTAAATAAATATCATTTTAATATGATTATCTTTTTTATCCTAATTTTATGATAAATATTTTTTTAATTTAAATTATTTACCCAGGCGAATGCCGCCTTCCCAGCTCAGCTGGTTGAGCCAAATTATCCAATTGGGCAACACAAAAAATAATAACTTTTAAGAAAGAAGATTTCTCCATTGGCATGCAACAATGGCGCCGTAAATCACAGAAGATGCATGAAATATACAATTTTTTATTTCGTATAAATTATAAAACAGTACTTTAATTTGAACAAAAATATAATATTTTAATGCTAAAATATATTTCATAGTAAGTTTAGTTGATTTTTTGGTTTTAAACTACTCTAAAAATAAATTGCACTGAAATAAGAAATTACCGTAGTTTGGATATGATGTTCCCTACTCGCATTCTTCTTTCCTGAATTTAATTTCCGATACACACAAATTGTATTGGTCTCCCTTTTCTTATAGAAGTAATTAATTTAACTAGTTGTTGCAATCACCATCTGAATGGCGAAAACATTATCGATAATAGGAATGTTGAAACTTAATTTTGAATTAATAAAGGATACTCCTAACTTCAGGGGGTGGGTAAATTATTCCAACAGTAGGTTTTGTTGTTGGAACTTCTTCTGTCGAAAGTTTACCATCTTCAATAGGCGTTTGTATAACGTCTATTGATGGCATTTTTAAAAATAGTGTTAATTTATCCCTTCGATAATTTTTTTTTAAACGGAAGTCAATCTACTTCGTGTTATCAACGAAAACAATTTTCAGTCAAATGTGAAGTGGATCCGTTAAACCAAACATGCAGCTTCGCGATTTATAATAACGGATGACTGACATCAGTTACCGCGAGATTTGTATAGTAATTTATAGCTTATGTTAAATTTAAAGCAAAATTATATTTTATTTACAATTCTTAGGTGTAATTAAAATATTGAGATGCAGTGAATGTTATTATTGCTTTAACTTATTTTATTTCAAATCATTTGTGGAAAGATTTCTCAAATTAAAGTTTGTTCAAAATAAGCAGCCTTCCTTTCTCTTCAGCCAAAGACTAAAGTCTAAAGGTTCTCTGAATAAATAATAAATAGAAATAATTTTCAAATATCCACTTTCTGTGTGTAACTGGTGATACATGTTAAACTTATTATTATTTTTTTAAAACTCCTCCTCCCTCATCTCTTATTTCCTTTCCACATTGGTCCTGAAATCTGACTACATCTACTAAGACTACTATGATCTACATACTACTCCCATAAGAAGAAATTGTATAGCAGTTTCCAGTAAAATTGGGTATTCCTGCCAAAATCACACGCAATTTCTTTTTAAAATTTAGTATTCTTTTAACTATTGATTTATTCATGACGGGGGCGTATCTTAGAATTTTAATACAGATTAGAAAAACTGGGTTATTTAGTCCATTTTCTTGTAAACCGATGCCTTTTCTTAAACTTAAATGGTGCCGTTAACTTGCACGGTATGATACCGTGTAAGTTAGTAAAAAAATAACTTGCACGGTATGATACCGTGCAAGTTAGAAAAAAACAAACTTACACGGTATGATACCGTGCAAGTTAGAAAAAAAATAACTTACACGGTATGATACCGTGCAAGTTAACACTACGAACTTAAATCTGTCATATCATATCCATCTTTTACGCTTAAGCGTATTTTTTCTTATTTTCTCGGTGCTCATAGACTATTTTAATTAAAAAAACTACAAATTTCTAATGAAACTTGAGATGAAAACTGGTGTCATTTATAATAATTATTGGTAGTTATATTTAAAAATAATTATTGACTGAAAACCGTGATGAAAAATAGGTGTTATAATTGCATTTGGTAGTTTTAATTTCCTATCTTTATTAAAGAAGACGCGAAGTTGCCTTTATACATGTTCTTTATATTGAATTTTTGTTTCATTAAATATGGCTCTATAGTCAAACTAAATTTAAAGAATATAAATAAATATATTCACAAACACTCTGCCTCGGCATTCCTTTTTCGTCGCATACTTTTAATTAGCAGAATAGGTTCACGATTCATGTTGCATGTTGATTTTTAAAAAAATTTACAAAAGTAAAAATAATTAAATAACATACAATATAACACTTTTTTTAGAGTGGTGACGCCTTAACAGGTTTCTTTCTTTTTGCCTCATTTATTTACCCGGAATATGGTAACCGCTTAATAAGAATTGTACTTTTCACCACGTTTTTATTAACTCGCTTTCGTTCCTGTCTGTCCACAATTTTACAAATCTGCCAACGTAAAATTAAACCCCTTCTGATGGTTTTAGAGATCTCAAAATTGTTGCCACAGATAGATCTTGGATGACAATGCATTGTATCAAAATTTGAGATAGATCGAATGTACCGTTATTAAATTATTGAACTTTTTAGTTTATCTATATATAAGCCTATGTATTATCCGTCTGCCCTTGTTTACATTACATTCACGTGCCCAGTTCACACCAACCCCGACCACATCAACCATGTTTAACATCAAGGGGAGATCAGTCATTTCCAGTCTGTAAATGTTTGTCGGGCAATGCGTATTATATTTGAACATAATCAATACTTCAAATCTCACCATATCATACACTTAGACTAAAAAGAATAAAATAAATGGAAGTAAACAAAAAGATTTTCAAAAACCACGTTTTTATATGCAGACTAAAAAGAAGAAAATAAATTTTTAAAATTTATAACATTTAATATGACTAAAAAAACATTGGCGGGCGCTTTTTAGGCGTTTGGCTAAAATGATTAGGGTTTACAAATGACGAGTAAAAAATGAGTGAATTGAATTAGTTAAGTTAAGCCTGAGAAGCGCCCGCCCCACGTTTTTAGTCATATTACATTATGATATTTATTTTACATTTAAAATTTGTAAAATTTATTTTCTTTTTTTTAGTCCGCTTATAAAAACGTGGTTTTTAAAAATCTTTTTTTTTACTTCTATTTATTTTAGAGAGGTCTTAGGTGAAAATCCTCCTCTAATCAATAAAGCGGCATCTAAAGAAAATGTGCTACTACTACTTTTGTACTATTTTCACAGCGGGCGCTAGCATAACTTGTAAAATGGGCCTCGGAAAGTATTTAAAGAAACAACGAATGCAATTGTAAAATAATTTATTAATATATTTTGTTTATAAAAATTAAATACTAATTTGAATGCAAAAATAAATTTTAAAATAAAATTCTCTGCCTTATCTATTTTGTAATGTTACAAACAAATTGAGTTTTCTTTCGTTTTCTCGACAGGAAACTCATAACCTATCGAATCGTCGCATAGCGCGAGATTGTCGCAAAATTAATCGATTGTTTATCCATCGCTGGGGACGCCACCGGGTGCAGATTCCAATCATATCTCCCAAAACGGCTGCTAGAAAAAGAAACGGGCAATTGCGTGCTGACAACTAATAATGGTAAATTTCAAAATGCCACTTTTTCTTTTGCAGCAAATGATATTAACCTATTATTAATTGTATTTCTGAAACTTTATCATGGTTGCTATAGGCCATAGGCGGGGATAGCCAAAAGGTAGTCAGCGGTTTATGTTTGTTGTGACAGCAAAACAACCTAGTTCATCCCAAAACATTACTGAGACATGATCTCACTTGAAATTGTCAGAGGTATAGCATGATAAACTCGTATAATAGACAATGTTAAATTCAAAAGTAAGTAAATAAAATAATTATTAATTAAATTTAAATATGTAGTTTAATAATTACGATATAATAATAATAATATAAAATTAATAATATATAGGGCAGGGCCTATGCCTATAATATTTATATATTAATAAAATATTATTATTAAATTTTATTATAATCTAATTATCTTATAAATTATATATAAATAATATAATAAATAATTAATACTACTCTAATCAACTCTACTATAAATACTATAATATATAATAATACTAATATGAAGTCTTATTTAGTAGCTAGCAGCTAGCAATATCATTAATAATTAATAGTAACAGAAATAGTAAATAGCCACAATTGCTTAGACCTAAGTAATATACAATAATTATATTAAATGTTCTTTATTATCTAAATATATATATAATTCACCAAATGGACTTTCTGCAAATGAGCATGACGAATGACCCTCGCTGGGGTCGACCGATCACAGTTGGGAAGCGTAGTGGGTTAAGTGGGAAGAAAAGAAAAAAAAGGGGGGGGGGCAACAATGCTTCTTGTGTTGTTCCTTCACAGAATAACATATGATTCATAGTGTAGTGGTTATCATGTCTGCCTTGCACCCGGAAAGACCTGGGTTCAAGCCCCATCGAGGGCATTTAAAAATTTTTTAAAAAGTATTTTTTGCTGGCCATTTTTTCCCCCTTTTTTGCGAACTTGACTAACCCTCGCTAGGGTCGGCCAATCACAGTTTATGTTTGGCAAGTGATGGTAGTAATAAAGGGTGGGGGGCAGGTAACAACAACCGCAGTGCGCATGTCTCCACGTTTACTTGCTGTTTTTTTCATTACTTCGTGCTGCTGTTTGTGTCCGTTCTCTCACCCTCCCCCCCCCTCCCTATTTTTTGCACTATCTATGATGAGCAAGTCATTGGCGTATGCTACGCCGCGGGTCGTATCTAGTATCTTAAATTTAAATGTCACTTACCTAGCCTACTGAGTGTAATTTTTAATTTAATGTGACTTAACTTTAGTCAGTAGGCCAACTGAAGTTTAAGGATTAGGAATAGTAGTTTAATTGATAAATAATTCCCTCTGGAATTAGGGCATCAAATGAGTTGCCTGATCAAACCAGGAAAACAACACACTATCAACATTTAAAACTAATAAAAATGTAAAACTAGACATACACCATGGTCATGGATAAGCTCAATAATCTTATGTATAATAGGAGTGGATAAGTGCTATAATCTTTTTTATAGAGTATTCACTTTAATAGATAAGAAAAGATAAATGTTTTTTTTCTTTAATTTGATTACAATTACAATTTTTACAGATTTATGTCAAAATACAAGATTCAGGCTTATAATTATTTAAGGCTGGTTATTGCTATTCCGACTATGATGGTGTCTCAAGTTGGTGATGTCACTTCGACGCTATAGGTTGCTAGTCTAGAGTTGCTTCCCTTGAATTTTTGTTGTTCCATTATCTTTTGAATTACCTCCCCTTGTAATTTAAGGAATTTATGAATGAAAAGGATGGTTTTGTGTTCATACGTCTATCATGTCATAAATAGAGCAAAAGGGGTGGGGCTTGGGGAGGGTGCACCCCAATTTCTTCTTTCTTCTTCTTCTTCGGTCTCAATCTGGGTTTTGCGTGCCGACGAGTTTTGCGCCAATGCCCCCGTGGTCTCCGACTTCAGCCTGCTGTTTTTTCTGGATGTGCTTCCATAGCCTTTGGTCAGCCAAGACCATCTGCAAGGCAGCATTTGATTTTGGCAAGTAATGCAGTGTTCACAGGCCACGGCTATAAGGGTTCCACGTATTACCCAGCAGCCTTTTATTTCCCTAACTAGTGTTAGGTACCCACTTGAAGCTGGGTGGACTCTGGGACTTGGCTTCCCATGGATTCGAACCCGTGACCATCGGTACGCCAGTCGAGCGCGGTGCCACTCGACCACCGTATCCCCGCACCCCAATTTCATTTTTAATAAAAGAAAAAGAAACGGGGAAGGGTTAAGGGCAGCAGTCTCCCCCTCTCCTTTGACATTGTTAGAATATCGATAAATGCGGAACTATACGCTATGCACATTTTTAAAAGGAGTGATGCATAAAAGCTGGAAAAATGAAAATTCATTTCGCCAAAAATTCCAGGTGCAGTAGCATTGCGGTAGAAAGTTTTGATAATTTTTGGGTAAAATTTTTCAAAAAGGAAGTTAATTTTCCAAAATGGAAAGTATTAGGGTTTGGGTTAGGTTGAGCTATAGAATTTTAGGGTTAGGTTTAGATATAGAATTTTAAAAAATTATTGTAAAAGTGTATCCTCTCCATTTTCATTATTCAGATGCATGAACTGTGAGTACTATTTTTTCCCCTTCATTTTTGCTGTTTTCCATACTCAGAAGGTTGCTAAAATGGCCTAAAATTTGAGAATTTCCACCCCCATCCCCCTAAAATATTTTATTCACATATTTTTCTATATTCCAAAATCGGCACATTCCTAAAAGCCACAAATTTGTTAATCCCCATCCACCCACCCCTCTAAATTTCCACGTTTTGCACTACTTTTCCGGCAGCCTTCTTTGTCATGTGTCAATGAAACAAAGATGGCTGCCAGAAATGACCCTATTTTGGCCCTGTCGGAATAGCCACAATTTACCATTATTTAAATATTATTAGTTTAGTAGAGCTAATTATTGCAATCTGGTTTAATTTTTTCTCTCTAAAAGTTAAAATAATACTACATTGTATTATTAAATGACATAATCATTATAAATTTTTTTCATGGGTAACTTATTTTAATATTTCCTCTCTCTTTGGCAATTTTGTCTTAGTCTAAGTGTAGTAGTATTGATTCAGTCCTTTTGCTAGAGGTCGAGGTAGTAGCAAGGAATGCTTCTCACAAGGTTGGCTTTCAGCTTGACAAGAGTCCTCTCAATTTTTATTGGTCAGGTCACTTAGTACTGTCTTGAGAAATGATGTTCTGGCATTTTAAAATTTCGGCATTTCAACTAAACCATTTTTTTGCATTGCCACGGGTTGTCAAACTTGAGTGGCATTACAGTTGTTATAACTATCTCAAATTACATAACTTTTGTAAAATGAATGTTATTGATTTATAATACATTAATAATTTTTTTTATTCATTACAAGCTAACAACTTATCTTAGTTTAAGGCATACATCATATTTATGCATCAATTATTATTTTTAATTTGTTCACTGTATTAGAAATTGATTTTTTATAATCCACAGTTTTAACATATCCTAGACTATACAACTTCAAAAAAAAGCTTTCAAAAATGTCTGGATTTAATACCTCAACTCGTAAAGAAGATATTTCTGTGCGTTTACGAGCCCAGTGAGTAATATATCTTTGAAATATTCACTATTTTATTACACATGTTCTGTACTAATAGATTTTAAGAATTGAAAATTGCATAAATGGTTGAATAATAAAGAATATTTCTTTAGAACTTAATGAAATATTATTTAAAATGTAATTTAAAAAATGGTAGCTCATTTTTAAAATTGAAAATTAAGTTTTATTACATTTCTGATAAAACAATAATTTATACTTTTAATTAGCTTAATTTTTTTCTTTATTTGAAAAAATAATGTGAAAATTAATATTACTATTTATTAATGCCTGTCGGACTAGAACTGAGTTTTTGTAAGTAGTTCTTTTTTTTCTCTTGATGTAAACTTTATGTTTGCACTTTAAATAGATATACGAATATTAAGTAAACGTTTCACTTTTGCTTTATCAGAAATTCTTAAAATTTAATGCTTCGAAAAAATAATTTTCAATTAATGTCATTGAAAATGAAGGATCATAACAAAAAGGAAAATTATTACCTATAATATTTGTCTTCCTGCACATGAATTTAATCAATTACTTACATTTCTGTCAAACTCAAATCATTTTTATGTACAAAGCTAGAGATTTTGAAAGTCTTATTGGAACTTCTGTATACATTTTTTTTGTTTCACCACAGCCTGTATTTATTTCTCTCGCTTTATAAGCTTTAAAATGTATTTTTAATTGCCATATATTGTTGTATCCAAAAATTCAAGGTCTAAAATTTTGGCTGGTTGTCATTAGTCTAATTTATTATGAGGATATTAATTAATAGAAGAATTTCATCTTAAAAAAATCATAATACAGATTATAACCGTTTTTCTAGAATATAACCCTTTTTTTTCTTTTAGTACAAAATACAAAATATTTATTAATGTATTGAAAATTAAATAAAGATGGCAAAAAAAAAGTTTTAAATCAAACATTAGATGCTATTTAAATAGTTTGAACCAAATTATTTATAGCACATGCCATTTTAGACCTTTCTCTTAAGCCAAAAGATGTAGGTGTTACTGAAAGCAGGTGTTAATGAAAAGCTGTAAATTAATAAGTTGTACGACTTGTTCATTTCTCCATCCTACTATTTCTTTATAGGATTAATAGATGGATAATATGTAAACAGGGTATGAGTGAGCCTGACAGGATGTAACAAAACAGCAAACATTTAGGCAAAGAGCCTTCTTCAAAGAACAAATAGTACAGAAATAAAACGAATATAAAGAAATACTAACTTAGCTGTGGTGAATCAGGCTCACTCATACCCTGTTTACCACTCATACCCTGTTTACCACTCATACCCTGTTTACCACTCATACCCTGTTTACCACTCATACCCTGTTTACCACTCATACCCTGTTTACCACTCATACCCTGTTTACCACTCATACCCTGTTTACCACTCATACCCTGTTTACCACTCATACCCTGTTTACCACTCATACCCTGTTTACCACTCATACCCTGTTTACCACTCATACCCTGTTTACCACTCATACCCTGTTTACCACTCATACCCTGTTTACCACTCATACCCTGTTTACCACTCATACCCTGTTTACATATTATCCATCAATTAGTCTATAAGCCTGATTGCAGTCTCACCCACATTTTGTTCTTGAAAGGATGTAGGTATTACTGAAAATCTATAAATTAATCAAATGAATGACTTGTTCATTTCTCCAAAAAACTATTTCTTCAAATGATGTAGGTGTTACTGAAAAGCTATAAATTAATAAAATGTAAGACTTGTTAATTTCTTAAAACAACTATATCTTTAACTAGAAATCTCAAGCTAGCTCGGGACCAGACAAAACGATTGGAGGAGGACAATCGTAAAATGGAAGAACGTTTGAGAGAGTTGAAAACAGCCATGAACAGAGAGAAAGAAGACAGAGAGTAAGAGATTCTTTAACAAAAACAAATAAATTTAAAAAAACGTAAAAAACCAAGTTTTTGACTATAAATCCTTTATGTACGAGACTTAACTAAAAGAATGTTCATTATAATACGCAGCGCAAGACCATCCAAAAATACAAAATTGTAGTTGTGTCGTAAAACATGTTTAATATAAGATCAGGAATAAGTTTATAAAAAGTGTTGTCAATAAAATACGCACCTTATTACGCGACAGAAAGGTTGTTCAATATAATGCGCACCCTTACACTCTATCTCAAAAAATAACATGATACATAGAAATAAATAAAATAATCTAAAAAATAAATAATTCAATTACGGTACATGTGATCGATCTGAAATTGTGATACATTGTTTTTGTCATCGGTACGAAACTGCCTGCAAAATTTCAGCTCGCTAGCTTACGAGGAAGTGGGTTAAAAATTGATCCAAAGTTTTGGCGACATGGGTGCAAGGGTTCAAGGGTTAAAGCAAGCAGACACCACGAGTTAATATAAAGGATTTAAAAATATGCTATTACCTCAAGTTGCTCAATTTTTCTATTGTGGTTTCAAAAATATTTTTAAAAAAATTCAATTGTAAAAAAAAACCTTAAAAATTAAAAAATATTTTAAGATAAAATAAACATCACTGTCATCATATTTCTGTCCCAATGGGGAAAAGGTCATCAATGAAATTGTTCTGTTTTGATATCTTGTGGCACACTTTCCATGTATTAGTATGTCATTCCCATTGACTGAGACCTGGGTAAAGTCCTTTCAATGTCTCAATATCTCACTTTCATTGCCTAAGACCTGGGTAAGGTCAAGGTCCTTTCTTCCAACCCTTTTTGCCCTGAAGACAACTCCTCTCTCGTGATGATTCTGTTTTGTTTTTTCCTTCTAATTATATATTCAATCCACACAAGGATCTCATGTTGATGACTGTATATTCTAACAGAAGAAAGGGAACTGGTTTTTGGAGCAAGGGGCAGACAAATGCAGGCTCACTAACCACGTATGCCACTGAGGTGTTGCAATCTAAGCCCAGCAGTGTTCCTAAAGACGGCAAGAAAAAGAGGATAAAAATTTTGCAAGATGAACCAATAGGTAAAATCTATTTAGAGCTGATATTGAAATTTAGTTTGATAGTTGATTCAAGATTTGGCTAAATCTATCTCACATATTTTGTTAGTTGACACAAGATTTAGCTAAATCTATCTCACATATTTTGTTAGTTGACACAAGATTTGGCTAAATCTATCTCACAAATTTGGCTAAATCTATCTCACATATTTGGCTAAATCTATCTCACATATTTGGCTAAATCTATCTCACATATTTGGCTAAATATATCTCACATATTTGGCTAAATCTAATCAGTAAAATAATTAATAACAAACTTCTTCTGTTTTCCAGAAGTCCCAAAACGTAGCAGTCAACCAGGCACAATGAAGCATATTGCCCAGAGAAAACTGGCCACTGGTGCCGCAGCTAGAGAGAAGGGACTCAAGTGTGGCCAGTGTGAGGACAGAGCTGCTACATTGGTCAGTTATTGTATTTAAAGGACTTTTGGAAAATTTCTTTTTGACAACTTGTCATTTTTTATAGAGTGTATTGCGATTTTAAGTAGTTTTATTTATTTCTGATTAACAATAAAAAGACATTTTGTAATTTTTACCCTGCAACAAAATAAGGAAAAAATTTTTTGTTTGATTTTTAACAATACAATATGACAAAGTAATGAGGCAAAGATAATTTGTGTGTGCCCAAAAGGGAGGTCGCTGACTGTAATTCAGTATTTTAGAGATGCCATGGAAATGTGAAATAAACTAATTCTGATAAAATGACGTCAAAGTTAGTTTTTTAAACTGTTAACCTTGATTTTCTATTCCCGGTCAATTTAATTTCTTGTCATAGTTAATAAGTGACGTTTGTATCCCAACACTGTAGCAATCTTTCACATTTGTATTGTCAGACTTGTGTCCAGTGTTCCGAGATCTACTGCTTTGGTTGCTTCTCTGCCTTCCACCTGAAAGGTGCTCTCAAACAGCATCGCAGTGTACCCCTCAGTGTAAGTGGACATCTTATCTTCCAGTGTACCCCTCGGTGTAAGTGGACATCTTATCCCCCAGTTGTCATGGCAGCTAATTATTCATTTTGTTTGTTATTCCGTATTTTTTTTTACTGAAGTACAAACATAATAGTAAGTAAATTCTGTTTCAGTCAAGAGAAAATGATTTGTGTGTTGGTGGGGGAGGGGGGATTTTAATATTTTATAAAGTAATTAAATTTTGCAAAATTATTTTGAAAAAAATTGACACCATTGCAAGAATTAGATTAATCTTTAATATGTTCTAGACAGTGTTCAATGTTAAATAATTTTTAAAAAATTTAAGAACTCTTTACATGTGAAGAAATAATTATGATATTTTTTATTAATTAATTTACTTTTATTAATATTGTGCAAGGCAATAATAATCCATTTCTTAAGTACAGTCGAACCCACTCACCTCGAGCTCGGTTAGCTCGACCACCCCACTAACTCGACGTTTTTTATTGGAACCGCCAAATTCTCTCTTTGTCTTAGCATTTTTTCATCGGCTAATTCGATTTTTCTAAGTCGCCGAAACCTAATACCTCGAACACAAAAGAGGGCCAAATTTGCAACTTGACTTGGTTAGCTCGATCCTTGTCGGTTGGCCTAGCAATGCACTCTGGCATTTTTAGTTCAAAACAGTGTTGACATCTCGCTTTCTTCGAGACTTCCGGCTCATGTGATTATAGTCATGTGATTCTACGAGATTTCAATAAAAATTACCGGATGTTTTGCCGTGTGTGAATTATTAGTTCGACATGTATCCATGGAGTATGTATTCACGCGAGGTACTGGACAATCGTGTTAGAGGTCGTTAATCGTCGTTTTCGCAGTGCATGTTATATTATTATTAAACTTAATTCATTTTCTGATGTATTAATCATTTTATTTTTTAAGATAAACGAATATCTTTAGAAATGAAAATAAAGGGTTGTATCGAGAATCGACGGTGGTTTTTATTTAATCAAATAAAAAAATTATTATTCTTTTAAAAGTTTGTTGTTGCTTTGTTACCAGTAAGATACGTGACTGTGACTAACACGTGCATGACGATGAAATCAAATCATTTCTGATAAGGAATGATTTTTAAAATAATTCGCCTAGACTTAGTTACTTAGTTGCCGGCCGAGGTCTAACACACAGCCCACAGAGTGCTGTGATCAACGGTCAAGGCCACAATAGTTTTATTTATATTACAAGTTTGATTGACTGAGGAAATTCGAGAGTGTTCTGATAGTAACAGATATCCTGCACGTCAAAAGCATTAAACTTAAAATTACCATATTTATTTGTTTATTTGTATTTTAAATTCGCTGATAAGACGGCAAACGCGAGCGGCTATGCCATGGCACACGCAGGTGACACGCAGCATGTGACGAGACGTGGCGAAAAATTTGACCTTTTAACGCATGCGCAGACAATTATAAACTGGTAACTTTTTTTAAAATTAAATGAAATCGAAACATACCACAGAGACGTAATCAAAGTCCTTTACTTCGGCATAAATATATATATAAAAATAATAAAATATATATATAAAAACTCCCGATTAGTCATAACTTTTCCCGACTTTCAAGACCGAGAAATTTTTTAAAAGAATTCCCGACTTTTTCCCGTTTTCCTGAGTGGGAACCATGGTTATATTTAAATTTTAAACGGTCCTTAAAAACGAACGGTCATTACAACCTTAGGAAAGACTGAAGAAATATTAGGGTTCCGATACGATTCCGATTAATCGTCCCATCGCTAATTAACGCTAACTAATTAATCACGTACATAAAGAAATTTCAAGCACATGTTAATATTTTGCCGCCATATTGGTTTTCGTTTTAACTCAATCATCGGTTATGTCGACGCCATTTTTCATACCCCAACGCCGTCGACTTAACCGGTTTCGACTGTATGTGCATCCCTTTTTATGAAATATAACATTTTAAACAATTCAATTAAACAAAAATTCATTAATTTTGAAACTTTAATGAAACTTTTACTCCGACACCAGGCAACAGGGCCAAGGGTTTGCATGTCACCACGAACTAATGCAGACGCACATTCATCAAGGTTAGTTCAAAACTGAAAGCATCTTTTATTATTTTAAAAAAAAATCACTTGGCTGAAAAGATCCAGGGCCAATTCTCCCCAAAGATTCATTTGTAGACTTATTATATTATATATTCTAGTTAATCTATATTTATTTCTATTTTTGTATTTCTTATTTAGTTTAGCTTAGTAATGACCATCAATTAATGTGAACTAAGTTTATTTGATCACTGATTAGGATACTGCTCTACTTCTAATCAATATTTGTGACAATCAGTCTCACCAGGCAATGAGCCTGTTTCTCCTAATGACTGGACACCTGGTGTGCCATTGTACGGTGTCTCTAATGTTTGCACTCAGTGCATTGCCACCAAGCTATCATTACTAGAGTTCTTTTATCTTCTTTGCACCATAGAAGAGGAAGCAAAATCATAACTCCATCATTTAAATTTGTTTTTAATACAGTTAAATAAAGTTTTATATATTTTAAAGTTTAATAAAAACGTTTACAAAGATCTTACAAGTTTAAAACTTTTGGTGAGAAATATCAACAAAAATTGCTTTGTTTCAACTGTAACATTTTAAACCCAATATCCAGTCTTATCGTTATGTGTTGTTATAAATAACAAACCCTGCAGATTATAACTTGACCTTGGGCTGTAGCCTGAATGGGAATATTCTCAACAAACGGAAATGTGGAACCAAGTTTTCAAAGGGTCAAATTATTGATGTAATATTATGTTTAATTATTGATATAATATTATGTTTAGTTATTGATATAATATTATGTTTAATTATTGATGTAATATTATGTATAATTATTGATATAATATTATGTTTAATTAAAAAAAAAGAAAAAAAGCCTTCTTGTGGGATGTGGAGTGGTGCTGCTATAGTTGTGTTCAGATAAGTCTCTCTGATTAGATATTCTGTCAAAGTACTCGTCATGGCCTGGTGCTGTTATGGCTGTGTCCTGGTGCTGCTATGGCTGTGTCCTGGTGGTGCTATCGCTGTGTCCTGGTGGTGCTATCGCTGTGTCCTGGCGCTGATATGGTTTTGTTAAGATACGTCTCTCTGATTAGATATTCTGTCAAAGTACTCGCTGTGTCCTGGTGCTGCTATAGTTTTGTTCAGACACGTCTCTCTGATTAGATATTCTGTCAAAGTACTCGCTGTGTCCTGGTGCTGCTATAGTTTTGTTCAGATACGTCTCTCTGATTAGATATTCTGTCAAAGTACTCATTATGGCCTGGTGCTGCTATGGCTGTGTCCTGGTGCTGCTATAGTTTTGTTCAGATACGTCTCTCTGATTAGATATTCTGTCAAAGTACTCGCTGTGTCCTGGAGCTGCTATAGTTTTGTTCAGATACGTCTCTCTGATTAGATATTCTGTCAAAGTACTCGTTATGGCCTGGTGCTGCTATGGCTGTGTCCTGGTTCTGCTATGGCTGTGTCCTGGTGGTGCTATCGCTGTGTCCTGGTGCTGCTATGGTTTTGTTCAGATACGTCTCTCTGATTAGATATTCTGTCAAAGTACTCGCTGTGTCCTGGTGCTGCTATAGTTTTGTTCAGATACGTCTCTCTGATTAGATATTCTGTCAAAGTACTCGTTGTGTCCTGGTGCTGCTATAGTTTTGTTTAGATACGTCTCTCTGATTAGATATTCTGTCAAAGTACTCATTATGGCCTGGTGCTGCTATGGCTGTGTCCTGGTGCTGCTATGGCTGTGTCCTGGTGGTGCTATCGCTGTGTCCTGATGGTGCAATCGCTGTGTCCTGATGGTTGCTATCGCTGTGTCCTGATGGTGCTATCGTTGTGTCCTGGTGGTGCTATCGCTGTGTCCTGGTGGTGCTATCACTGTGTCCTGATGGTGCTATCACTGTGTCCTGATGGTGCTATCACTGTGTCCTGGTGGTGCTATCACTGTGTCCTGATGGTGCTATCACTGTGTGTCCTGGTGGTGCTATCGTTGTGTCCTGGTGGTGCTATCGTTGTGTCCTGGTGGTGCTATCGCTGTGTCCTGATGGTGCTATCACTGTCTCCTGATGGTGCTATGGCTGTGTCCTGGTGGTGCCATCGCTGTGTCCTGGTGGTGCCATCGCTGTGTCCTGGTGGTGCAATCGCTGTGTCCTGGTGGTACTATCGTTGTGTCCTGGTGGTGCTATCGTTGTGTCCTGGTGGTGCTATCGTTGTGTCCTGGTGGTGCTATCGCTGTGTCCTGGTGGTGCTATTGCTGTGTCCTGGTGGTGCTATCACTGTGTCCTGGTGGTGCTATCGCTGTGTCCTGGTGGTGCTATCGCTGTGTCCTGGTGGTGCTATCGCTGTGTCCTGGTGGTGCAATCGCTGTGTCCTGGTGGTGCTATCGCTGTGTCCTGGTGGTGCTATCGCTGTGTCCTGGTGGTGCTATCGCTGTGTTCTGGTGGTGCTATCGCTGTGTCCTGGTGGTGCTATCGCTGTGTCCTGGTGGTGCTATCGCTGTGTCCTGGTGGTGCTATCGCTGTGTCCTGGTGGTGCTATCACTGTGTCCTGGTGGTGCTATCACTGTGTCCTGGTGGTGCTATCGCTGTGTCCTGACTGGTATCACTGTGTCCTGGTGGTGCTATCGCTGTGTCCTGGTGGTGCTATCGCTGTGTCCTGGTGGTGCTATCGCTGTGTCCTGGTGGTGCTATCGCTGTGTCCTGGTGGTGCTATCGCTGTGTCCTGGTGGTGCTATCGCTGTGTCCTGGTGGTGTTATCGCTGTGTCCTTGTGGTGCTATCGCTGTGTCCTTGTGGTGCTATCGCTGTGTCCTTGTGGTGCTATCGCTGTGTCCTGGTGGTGCTATCTCTGTGTCCTGGTGGTGCTATCGCTGTGTCCTGGTGTGCTATTGCTGTGTCCTGGTGGTGCTATCGCTGTGTCCTGACTGGTATCACTGTGTGGCAACAAAAGACTAATCTTGAAACCATTTCTGATAGATAATAATTTTTTAAAAACTACTTTGCAAGCATAATTATTAATTTAGTTCTAACCACTTTACAAGCCAAGTCACATACAAATATTCCTACAAAATGATTACCCAAGTCCAAAGGTTTAGATAAAATAAAGAGGAAGCTTACCTTTCTTGTTGTATTACAGAGAATGATATAAATTTGTGTGGCAACTGCCCTGCTACAGTGAGCCCATGATAATCCTTGGTCGGACTGCTGCTAGACAGATTTCATTAAGCTCATAAATGAATAAATAAAAACAATTTTGTGCCAGTCATTGTCCCAAAAACTGTTATTATTCTCTGACCATTATTGTTGAGTTGTGTTTCCTATTTGTTTAATTTATACAGTGGAGGCCAAGCCAGTGGGTCTGTGCCAGCCTGTTCTGTAAGTTTCTCTTAAATTTGACATTCCAAGTCTTGTAGAAATATGTGGCTCCCGTCATTACTAATGCACGTTACTTACTTTAACAAGTGTCAATAAAGTTAAATGCTAATTAACTCATTTTTTTGTTCTTGTAAATTTATCATAACACAAAACTCCCTGGTCACTGTCAATAAATGTCACTTCCACTGTCAACAAATGTCACCTCCAATGTAAAAAAATGTCACTTCCACTGTCAATAAATATCACTTTCACTTCAACAAATGTCACCTCCACTGTCAAAAAATGTCACTTCCACTGTCAAAAAATGTCACTTCCATTGTCAACAAATGTCACTTCCACTATAAATAACCCAGATAAAGTTCCAGGGATCAGGGACTAAAGATATTTTAAAAAAGTGTTTTGGTGGATATTTCAATTATTTTACACAAGTTTAAATATTTGGGGAGCATTAAGATATTTATATAGTTAGGGTAGAGTAATAGTGTGTTACGTGGCCGGAAGGTGGGTGGGGGGTGAATATTTTATTTGGGGAATCTTATGAAGTGCGTTCTAGTTTGGTGTCTAATTTCTAAAAGCCGATGATATGCTGGGTAATTTATAGTTTATATTTACGCATAATTACTTTATAAAAAATTATTTTATTTATTTCTGATTATAATTAATTTATATTTCTGTTTTCAAATAATTAATTGTTGATGCGTTGTTAATGAATTATTGCATTATTTTTTGTTTTAAAAAAATGAAAATGAAGGGGGTTTTAAAAGTAAATTGTTTATATTTATTGTAGCCACTTATTATTTCATGCAATTATCTAATAGCCCAACACCCCTTAAACTTAGCTAACAGAAAAAGTAAAACCAAAATAAAAACTTAGCTAATTGAAGAATTCAAATTAAATTCAATCGCAATGTAAACCCTCAAAGGCATTTTATGTTATCATTTTATGTTATCTTTTACCTCATGTGAAATGGAATAAGATAAATCAGGTTTAAGATGCACCATTTAATTTCTGGGATCTAAAATGACTGAGCAGTTGTTTTCTGTTTACCAGGTGTCATTTAGCAGTAGTTGTTTTCTGTTTAACAGGTGTCATTTAGCAGTAGTTGTTTTCTGTTTAACAGGTGTCATTTAGCAGTGAGTCTGGAGCAGCCCAAGCTTCCCCGTCGGCCAGTGACCCCACACTGTTACGAGGGGACTATGACGAGTCCCAGAGTGCAGCTTCCTTTCAGCAGGCTCTGATGGCCTGGAGGCAAGGGGAACAACCCAAACCCTTCCAGCCTGCAGCGGCCCCTTCAAAACGTATAGCTTCCCCTGTGAAATCGCCAGGTACATTACAGTCTATACTCCACTTGGTATACACCTCAAGTCATTTTTATATGCATTGAGTGCAACATTTATTGTATCAGGAAAGGCAAACATCCGTAGGGGATTTACCTGGTTATTAAAGATTTTATGGACAACTGAAAGAAACATAATGGGAGGTTAATCCTTTTTAAATACTTTATATTAAATCGTGGTGTCTGGTTGCTTGATTGCTTGCTTGATGAAAAAACTTTGGATAGATTTTTAACCCTCTTCCTCGTATGTTAGCGAGCTGAAATTTTTGCAGGCAGTCTCAAGCCGACGATCAAAATGATCTATCAAATTTTCAAATTGATCAACTGTACTGTAATTAAATTAATGAATTTTTAGATTATCTTTATTTATCTCTATGTAGCATGTTAATTTTTGTGCTAAGTGTCGCGGTGCCTGTTATATTGAACGACCTTTTTAATACTTTCCTGTCATGCGGTGCGGTGCGTATTATATTGACTATACTTTTTAAAATATATTCCTGATCTGCAAATGTAAATGCTAGTAATTGCTAGTCTGTCTCGCGATGCGTACTATGTTAAACATGTTTTTATAACCCTTTTCCCGTGATCAAATCCAACTAAAATTTAGCAGGCAGACCATTGTAGTTTTTAAATCCCTTATATTAACTTCACCGGCGTCTCTGTCGTCATCTCTCTCTCTCTCTCTCTGTCTGTCGTCATCTCTGTCTTGGGCGGGCGGAAAAACAAAAGTAACAAATGACCCACTTCCCGTGATCCGATCGAGCTGAAATTTGGCACACGGACCCGTCTCACCTAACAATTCATCGTATCAAAATTTCAGATTGATCGAACGTACCGTAATTAAATTAATGCATTTTTAGTTTATCCTTAAATAACGTATGTAATTCAAATTCACTGTTTGTTATTGTTTTTTTTCCACGTGAAAGTTTGAGTTGACGCGTTGAGGCGACCCATCGAAGTACCGGGGTGCTTTTGTTTACATTTTACGTGTCACGCTGAGCTCTGTCAAGCGAATCGGTGACCAGACTTTTCCCCTCTCCCCAAGGGTTATGAAGCAAAGTTGAGTTAAGACAGATTCAGTCTGTAAAGGTTTGTCGTGTTTGAAAATAATCAATACTGTTAGTTATGTCTCATATATAAGGGATTTATAGTCAAAAACTTTGTTTTTACGGGTTTGTTTTATTTTACTATAAATTCTTTATAAATTTGAGACATAACTAAAATTTTGGATTTTTGACTTGTCGTGCGATGCGTATTATAATGAACATTCTTTTAGTTATGTCTCATATATAAAGGATTTATAGTCAAACTTTTTTTTAAACGTTTTTTTTCCTTTCTTTAAAGTTTGATTTTAGCAATTCACTCTCTATTACTATCAGGAATAAATAGTTAAAACAAAGGGGATTTTTTATAGGTTTTTAATTTTGGTTGTGTTTTCCCAAGATGGTTATTGTAAAACTTTTGTTTGTGTTTCCAGTTTTCACTCTGGATGAATCCACTGGAACTGTCGATCCACAGAACGTCCCAGAAATCAAGTTCAAGTCGACCCTCTCGTACACAGACAGACTCATGTTGAAAAAGCACAGGAGAACAGAACTGGCAGAGTACCCCACGCCGAGGTTGGGCGGTTCTAGAGGCGACAGCCAATCAAAGCACAGCAGCAGAACCGCCAACCGACCAAAGGACTCGTCTTCACAAAGTAGCCATTCTCGGCTCTCTAATGCCTTTTCTGTGGGCCATCATGAGATGGACAGAGAGAGGTCACAAATGGGAAACAGCCGGCAAGGAACATTTGTTGGTAAAATTTATGGATTTATTCTTTCATGATTTTATGAATTCATTAATTGGAGTGATGTGTTCAAGTTTCAGATGTATTCATTAATTGGAGTGATGTGTTCAAGTTTCAGATGTATTCATTAATTGGAGTGATGTGTTCAAGTTTCAGATGTATTCATTAATTGGAGTGATGTGTTCAAGTTTCAGATGTATTCATTAATTGGAGTGATGTGTTCAAGTTTCAGATGTATGACCACCTACGGTGATTGTAGTCTCATATACGTATATTATAACAAGGTTTGGGGGAAACCTCACAACTGTAGACTAAACAAAAATGATGGTATCAAATATTAAGCCTTCTGTGAAAAAGAAAGAAAAAAAAACAAAAAAATTAACTGATAGTTGCAATGTAACATCAAAGAAGAAATCAAGTGGAAAGTAAGTTGGTTAGAGTTTATAAAGGCAGAGAGAAAAAGTGAGTCTATAGCCATTACCAGTAACAAAGAAGGGGTGGAGAAAAGAAAACAAGCAAAACATGACATGTCAAGTAGAGCCGAGGTCACATTAGTCTGAATGTTATTGTTCTCAAAGTTCATCTTGGTGAGCTTGGTGCAAGACAAAATTATTTGCTTGAAAGATTGACGGATGTGGCACTTTGTTACATTTTGTGTGGTTTATTTATTAACATCTCAATTATTTTATTTTAATTGTTAAATGACTTTTTTTTACAAATATTATATTTATTTTCTTATTTCTGAGATTATTTGCTATTATTACTTGTTTTATTTTGTAATTGTTGCTAAGAACTCAATCCTAAAGATGCTTACATTTGTTGGCCATGGGTCCCATTTAACCCACGTAAGAATAAATTACAATTGCTTTGTAAGTACATTTTTATAGGAATATTTCAATTTATATTCACCTTTCAACCGTCATTGAATATTTCAAAACTGAGAAATGGAAAATTATTTATCAATACAAACTATCAATTTATTTCAGTCCTGTGTTAAATTGTGAACAAACATTTTATTTAAATTGATTGTTCTCTCTCAAAAGATGACGGTGAGCGGGTAGACTTCCAGTCACTATTTGAGGCCGTCACATCGTCCGACCCGCCCGACCACAACATCACCCCATCATCCTCAAACACCAGTGTGCTATCAGCGGTTGAGTCAACATCAAGTTTTGTAAGTTAATGTGTTTTATTAGTGACTGAGTCAACATCAAGTTTTGTAAGTTAATGTGTTTTATCAATGAGTAAGTCAACATCAAGTTTTGTAATTTAATGTGTTTTATCAGTGACTGAGTCAACATCAAGTTTTGTTAATGTGTTTTATCAGTGACTAAGTCAACATCAAGTTTTGTAAGTTAATGTGTTTTATCAGTGACTGAGTCAACATCAAGTTTTGTTAATGTGTTTTATCAATGACTGAGTCAACATCCAGTTTTATAAGCTAATCGACACGGGTCGACGACCTTGACACAGTGCGACTGATCTGGGTGTGGTTACACTCAAAACTAAAGTCAAGTTCACTTTCCAGACCATGCTGGCCTATGGGGCAAGTGAAGAGGCGTTAACGCGTTTCCGTAACCACCGCAAACAAGTGGATTGTGTGGCAGCACAATGCCCCACCCGTTTACTTTACCCCCAACGAATGTCAGTTACCCATCAGGGCTGGGTGGACTCAGGGACAACTCAACCAATGTCGTTACCCACCAGGGTTGGGTGGACTCAGGGACACCCTAAAGACCCGGTAAAAATACCAGCCTCCACCAGGACTCCAACTCGAGGCTCTCGGATGGCTAGTCAAACATGCTGTCACTCGGGCACCATAGTTGCACTTGAGGATAAATAATAGAATGTTTAAATATGTTTGAAATATTCTCAATGAAAGCAGACATAAGTTTTGAGTGCCAACTGTAACTTTATATTATATGAGAATAGTGGCCTAAGAAATGTCAGTAAGATATGTCAGTCTTTCTTCTTTTCAATCAATTTATTTATTCAACAATATCAATAATCAAAAGCACATTTATTGCTTTTAGATAGGAGACTAACATTTTTGTTTCAATGTATGATTAAAATTTTTAAAATTTTTTACCTCCCTTTCCTTAGAAAACATCATCAACCATTGCAACAGAGAATTCCTCTAAATTTTATGTCGTTCAAGAAGTTTCAGATTTAGAGCATTGGCAACTAGAAAACAACATAGATGGGTAAGTCATTATCAGATTTAAAGTATTGGCAACTAGAAAACAACATAGATGGGTAAGTCATTATCAGATTTAAAGTATTGGCAACTAGAAAACAACATAGATGGGTAAGTCATTATCAGATTTAAAGTATTGGCAACTAGAAAAAGACATAAACACTTAAGTCATTGATTTAGAATATTGCCAGCTAGAGAACAACATTGATAGTTAAGTCATCATTTACAAGTATCATAAGTCATGATTCAATGTGTACAGCATTTCAATTTGGTGTAATGAGTTTGTTTGTTAATGTTCTGCATATTTGTGACCAATATTCCCAGCCAATAGTCATCAAGAGTTCCAATCAATGACAAATTTCTGACCAATATTCCCAACCAATAGTCATCAAGAGTTCCAATCAATGACAAATTTCTGACCAATATTCCCAGCCAATAGTCATCAAGAGTTCCAATCAATGACAAATTTCTGACCAATATTCCCAGCCAATAGTCATCAAGAGTTCCAATCAATGACAAATTTCTGACCAATATTCCCAGCCAATAGTCATCAAGAGTTCCAACCAATGACAAATTTCTGACCAATATTCCCAGCCAATAGTCATCAAGAGTTCCAATCAATGACAAATTTCTGACCAATATTCCCAGCCAATAGTCATCAAGAGTTCCAACCAATGACAAATTTCTGACCAATATTCCCAGCCAATAGTCATCAAGAGTTCCAATCAATGACAAATTTCTGACCAATATTCCCAGCCAATGACATCAAGAGTTCCAATCAATGACAAATTTCTGACCAATATTCCCAGCCAATCATCATCAAGAGTTCCAACCAAGTCAACTTCTAGCCACCGTAGCTCATTGAAACACGAGACAGTGTCAGACCTGTTCCCATCAGACAACAGCGAGTCTGCGGGGACATCAGCCTCTCAAAACAACGTCTACACCAAGGCACGTAACTCTGGTCAGTCCAAGTCAAAGTCCCTGATAGGACCTGCAGATTCCACCAGATCCACCGTCCTGCCAGAAGGTGGTGACAGTTCAACAGATCTATCGGCGAGGTCTAAGTCCAACAGATCTAGGTTGGGAGCCAGCAGAGCCAAATCTAGGCTGTCATCCAGGGCAGAGAGCAGAGCCACATCTGCCATGGGGTAAGACAGTGCTGACCAGACTAGTTACACAGACAAAGTTTAATCAATAAGTCAGCAAATTTTGTCAAAATATATTTTGGTTTCTTTTGGAACTGCTTAATTCCTCCCGCCCCCCGCCCCCATTTTTTTCAAGCAGATTTCACTATGAGTTAAATAAGTAGATTTTAATATAAAATATGTGCAGCTAATTGTAACCTAAATTGTTTCCCTTTCAGACCTCAAGGGATTCTAACAAAAGCTCCGAGTGATGCCCTGAAACGTGTAGCTCACATGATCCAGTCCTCGACCACCTACCAGTCCCCCCTGGAACACTTCTTTTTAGTTGGTGTTGAAGCTAATGACCAACAGTTGACCAGCGGCAGACTCACGCCGTCTAACCAAGTGAGGAATAACCGGCGCCCCAAAAGTAGGTCAGGGAAAGACGTCGTCTCAGTCAGCAACAGGCGTGAGTACATGTTATTTGGCAGCGAGATTATTTTTATTTTCCATTTTGTTCCTTTTACTGTCCCAACAAATAGCACAACTGTCAGAGGAGTACACGTTATCTGTTACCTGTCCCAACAAATAGCACAACTGTCAGAGGAGTACACGTTATCTGTTAACTGTCCCAACAAATAGCACAACTGTCAGAGGAGCACACCTTAGCTGTTAACTGTCCCAACAAATAGCACAACTGTCAGAGGAGTACACGTTAGCTGTTAACTGTCCCAACAAATAGCACAACTGTCAGAGGAGTACACATTATCTGTTAACTGTCCCAACAAATAGCACAACTGTCAGAGGAGTACACGTTATCTGTTAACTGTCCCAACAAATAGCACAACTGTCAGAGGAGTACACGTTATCTGTTAACTGTCTCAACAAATAGCACAACTGTCAGAGGAGCACACGTTAGCTGTTAACTGTCCCAACCGAGGAAATCAACGGTAGAAACAGAGTCGCCAAAACAAGAGACTGGGGACAGAACAGAGCCAGTGGTCCACCTGTGACTTGGTGCCTTGATCCAGTGGTGCACCTGTTGACTTGGTGCTCTGAGCCATTGGTGCACCTGTTGACTTGGTGCCTTGAGCCAGTGGTGCACCTGTTGACTTGGTGCTCTGAGCCAGGCATAGCCAGGTAGACTAGAGAGGTGGAAAGTCATATTTTCATGGCACTACCCAGCTGATGGCTCAGGTGACAAGATTTCAAAAAGTAACCTGAAGCTGTACAGAATATGTTCTTCAATCACTAGCTGGCTTGCCAGTCAGGCAAGGCTTTCTCAGTGGCACTCAGCACAGATTTTATCACTAGCTGCCTTGCCAGTCAGCCAAGATTTTCTCAGTGGCACTAAGCACAGATTTTAATATGGTTCCTTTGTCAACAGCTTTTCAGCTCTCATGTTATACTGTCTATACCGAGGGTGGCCAGACCTGTAGTAACTAAGTGCCATTTTAAAACATTTACAAATTATTGAGAACCGCATTGAAGCACAATTTATCATTAAACTTGGCATAGAAATCTTCCAGTAATCCTTGTAACATATCTTTTATAAATTGTATGCGAGCCGCAATATGAATACAGAAGAGCCACGCTTTGGCCACAGTTGGTCTATACTATAAAAACAACAACATTAAAATTAAAACATTTGTATTGCAAGTAGATTCCAAAAAAATGTCTCCAGTTTCACTTATCTAGGAAGTAGGGCTGCGGAAATTAACGATTAATTTATCGATTAATCGTTTAAAATTTTTAACGATTAAATTATTTTTTAACAATTAATCGACCTATCATTTACAAATTATTGGAAGTCAAAAAGTTAAAAAAAATAATAAAAAAATAGCGGCTGATAAATAATAAATTTCCTGACGATTACACGAACATTTTGCTTTTAAACTATTGACTGACGGGAACGTTCAAAATGTTGATAAAGTTTGCCTACCATGGTTCTAACACTTCTCCTACTTATCAAACCAAATGAAAAGCGTATTAAGCTAATGGCAGTAATGGAGTCTGACTCAGAGACAGAAAATGACAACAGCTCTTCTGATGAATTACTGCGTTACAAAATGGAGATGAAAGTTCCTGAATTCATTAACCCTCTACAATGGTGGAAACTTAATGAACACTGATATCTGATAATGTCATTCCTTGCCAAGACCGTTTTGTGCATACCAGTTACCTCAGCTCCATGTGAAGGATTGTTCAGCTCGGCTGATTATATTGTCAATTAGACCCGCTCATCACTTGAACCAAATAATGTCAACACGCTTGTCTTTTTGCGTAGTTGGTTAAAAGATGATATAGAAAGGAGACATTCCAGTGTTATTTAGATTTTCAACAAGAACGATTAATAAGTGTTACTAATGACATCATAAATTTAAATTTTTGGCTTTAATCAAAATAAACGATTAATTAATCGTTAATTTTTCAAAAGTTAACGATTAAATTTAAATTAATCATTAACAGCCCTACTAGGGAGTAATGAGATGAGCTGTCAATCTGTCATGTGACATAATAATCTTTTCCCACCTATCAAGAAAGAGTCTCAATAAATATTTCCTTAATTAAAACTTTCAAATTCTCAGATAATGAAATTTTTCTGTGCTATTGATTGCCTCCCCTAATTACTTGCAGTTTACCAAATGGCGCCAAGGTCATGGCGACCTGAGAGTAGCCTAGGAGAGACTGTCCCTTTGAGTGATGTCAAGTTTGAGATGACCGAGGAAATGACCTTGGCCTACTCCTACAGCGGACAGATAGAGGGGCAGGCAACTGAGTTGCGGCCAACTTCTAGTCAGAGCAGGTAACTTTTGAGAATGAATTGAGTTTTGTTTCTTTAGCTCTTTAGCCTACTAATACCCTGTTTTTATATTATACATTTACCTATTTAAAAGCCTGATTGCAGTCTCACCCCCATTACTTTTGTTTCTTTAGCTCAGCTGTTTTATTCTTTGCCAGCGAGAGGAAGGCTATGGACAATTTCTCATAATAAATTGTTCTTTTCTTTTAATGGAGAAAATTTTTATTTTATATTTTATGTTATTTGTTTCTTTGCACAACTTATCCAAAAAAAAACATTTTAATTTCTCATTTTACATTTGACAGTTTTACATAGCTGTGGAATCTTTTTCTCCGTTTTGGTTTTTCGACTGTAACTTTTGATACTTCCTCCCTTTTCTTATATCTTGTGTCATTACTTCCTCCCTTTTCTTATATCTTGTGTCATTACTTCCTCCCTTTTCTTATATCTTGTGTCATTACTTCCTCCCTTTTCTTATATCTTGTGTCATTACTTCCTCCCTTTTCTTATATCTTGTGTCATTACTTCCTCCCTTTTCTTATATCTTGTGTCATTACTTCCTCCCTTTTCTTATATCTTGTGTCATTACTTCCTCCCTTTTCTTATATCTTGTGTCATTGTTTGTTGTTATTTTTTTTCTTTCTTTTTATCTTTACGTCTTGATATAGAATGTCTTAGATAATTTAAATATAACTTTTAATACTTGTGTAAGTGTAAGTTATTTGTACTGGCGAAGGCATTAGTCGAAATGTATACTTTTGTGTTAGTTAAGTAATAAGGCTTAAGTTTATTGTTTTTATTACACAATTTTGTTTGTGTTTTTTGTATTTTATTGAAAAGCTTTATCACGGTCTTGTTCTATATGATATAATTTATCATTTAAATTTTTAAAAATAAAAATAAAAATGAAATTTTGTTTTTGATTTTTTAAAATGATTCTCTTTTTCATAAATAGGTGAATCATGTTAAAAATAACAAAAACTAAATGATTACACATAAAAATTGGAAGTTTCAAAAATAAAATCTTGTTCTATATGATATAATTTATCATTTAAATTTTTAAAAATAAAAATAAAAATGAAATTTTGTTTTTGATTTTTTAAAATGATTCTCTTTTTCATAAATAGGTGAATCATGTTAAAAATAACAAAAACTAAATGATTACACATAAAAATTGGAAGTTTCAAAAATAAATTATCAATATACATAAGTCCCGTTGTCTGTATGTATTTATGTATGGAATAATGCTGTTAGGTAGCTTCACATACCTTGGAAGCATCATCGACACACAAGGAGGGACAGACGCCGATGTAAGAGTGAGAATTGGCAAAGCAAGATCATCATTTAAACAGCTAAAAAAAGTTTGGAACTGCAACAACTTGACTCTTCATACCAAGGTCAGGATATTCAACACCACAGTAAAGCCTGTCCTACTGTATGGAGCAGAAACATGGCGAATAACAGCAGCCATTTCTAAAAAGCTTCAAGCCTTTATAAATACATGTCTCCGAGCAATTCTCCGAATCCGCTGGCCAAATGTCATCACCAATGAGGACCTCTGGCAACGCACACAACAAGAGCCAGCGCAGATGGAGATGGATTGGCCACACTCTCAGAAAGCCTACATCCAGCATTGTGAGACAAGCCCTCACATGGAACCCCCAAGGCAAAAGGAAAAGAGGTCGTCCCAAAATGACCTGGAGAAGAGAACTGGAGGCAGACACAAAAATAAGCAGGCACAGCTGGGGGCAGATTGAGAGACTGGCGCAGGACCGGGATGCCTGGAGAGACTTTGTTCGCGGCGTATGCCCCAGATGGGACGAAGGGCGATGATGATGATGATGAATGCTGTTAGGGGGCGCTGCGATAGATTTTGTATAAAAATATTATATGACGTCATTGTTTTATGTAAATTGATATTATATGACGTCATTGTTTTAGGCTTATATTTTAATTTTTGAAAAGGGAACGATGTAAAAATAGGATTTGAGGATTTGTAATTATTATGAAACTAGACGCCCCGCTGTGTAGCATACGCTGCAGACTTGCTCATGGAGAGTGCAAAGAAAGTGGAGAAAGAACGGACACAAACTACAGCACGAAGAAATCAAAACAACGCGAGTGAACGTTGGTTAATAAATGGGAGGCGGGTAACAACAACCTCAGTGTGCATGTCTTTACGCTTACTTGCTATTTTTTATTTACTTAGTGCTGCTTTTTGTGTCTGTACTCTCACACACACCTCCAACCGTTCTTTGCACTGTCTATAATGAGCAAGTCTGTGGCGTATACTACGCTGCAATTTTCTCCAGAGTTCCTTCTTTTCATTCACTTACAGCCGTTTGCCCAAACCCACCCCATTTTGACAACTTTATCTTTCAGGAAGTCTTCACCCGTCACTAAACCAGCCGGTCAGCTAGTTAAATTATAAAAATGTAATCTTTGGATGCAATAATCTTCTGTAAAGGAGGAGCGTCTGTAATGTATAAGATCAGAGGAGCGTCTGTAATGTATAAGATCAGAGGAGCGTCTGTAATGTATAAGATCAGAGGAGCGTCTGTAATGTATAAGATCAGAGGAGCATCTGTAATGTATAAGATCAGAGGAGCGTCTGTAATGTATAAGATCAGAGGAGCGTCTGTAATGTATAAGATCAGAGGAGCGTCTGTAATGTATAAGATCAGAGGAGCGTCTGTAATGTATAAGATCAGAGGAGCGTCTGTAATGTATAAGATCAGAGGAGCGTCTGTAATGTATAAGATCAGAGGAGCGTCTGTAATGTATAAGATCAGAGGAGCGTCTGTAATGTATAAGATCAGAGGAGCGTCTGTAATGTATAAGATCAGAGGAGCGTCTGTAATGTATAAGATCAGAGGAGCGTCTGTTATGTATAAGATCAGAGGAGCGTCTGTAATGTATAAGATCAGAGGAGCGTCTGTAATGTATAAGATCAGAGGAGCGTCTGTAATGTATAAGATCAGAGGAGCGTCTGTAATGTATAAGATCAGAGGAGCGTCTGTAATGTATAAGATCAGAGGAGCGTCTGTAATGTATAAGATCAGAGGAGCGTCTGTAATGTATAAGATCAGAGGAGCGTCTGTAATGTATAAGATCAGAGGAGCGTCTGTAATGTATAAGATCAGAGGAGCGTCTGTGATGTATAAGATCAGAGGAGCGTCTGTGATGTATAAGATCAGAGGAGCGTCTGTGATGTATAAGATCAGAGGAGCGTCTGTAATGTATAAGATCAGAGGAGCGTCTGTAATGTATAAGATCAGAGGAGCGTCTGTGATGTATAAGATCAGAGGAGCGTCTGTAATGTATAAGATCAGAGGAGCGTCTGTGATGTATAAGATCAGAGGAGCGTCTGTGATGTATAAGATCAGAGGAGCGTCTGTGATGTATAAGATCAGAGGAGCGTCTGTGATGTATAAGATCAGAGGAGAACTTAGAATTGAGAAAATTATAGCAAATGAATTAAGTACAATAATTTGAGTTGTACATGTACATGAATTTATGTACTTACAAATAAAAAGAATAAATCATGTCAGCAACAACTGAATCAATAGGACATAAGTTGAAAATTATCGCTGATACATTTTTGAATTAAAAACTAAGATTGTGTATATGCATACAATAAAATTAAAAAGGGAAATGCACGTAAATGACTGCATCAATTGAAGTGTGTCTAATAAATGCACGTACATGACTGCATCAATTGAAGTGTGTCTAATATATGCACATACATGTCTGCATCAATTGAAGTGTGTCTAATATAGCACGTACATGACTGCATCAATTGAAGTGTGTCTTATATATGCATGTACATGACTGCATCAATTGAAGTGTGTCTAATATATGCACGTACATGACTGCATCAATTGAAGTGTGTCTAATATATGCACGTACATGACTGCATCAATTGAAGTGTGTCTTATATATGCATGTACATGACTGCATCAATTGGGATATGCACGTACATGACTGCATCAATTGAAGTGTGTCTAATACCCAACACGTACATGACTGCATCAATTGAAGTGTGTCTAATACCCAACACGTACATGACTGCATCAATTGAAGTGTGTCTAATACCCAACACGTACATGACTGCATCAATTGAAGTGTGTCTAATACCCAACACGTACATGACTGCATCAATTGAAGTGTGTCTAATACCCAACACGTACATGACTGCATCAATTGAAGTGTGTCTAATACCCAACACGTACATGACTGCATCAATTGAAGTGTGTCTAATACCCAACACTTACATGACTGCATCAATTGAAGTGTGTCTAATACCCAACACCTCTCCATAAAAAATCCTGTACAATTTTCTGCCCTGTTTATCTACAAACATCTCTCTGTACTTATTCCTGTCAGAGTTCAAAGGTCACCTGACTCATCCTTGGTGTTTGGTGATGAGATGTTCTCCAATGAAGCTGCTGCCATTGCCGGCCTTGTTAAGGCCCCCAGGGTACCACAGATGCCCCGCAAAAGTTCCAGTTTTCAGAGATCTGCCCATTTGGAAAGAGGTGATTCGGCCACTGTCAAATCTCAGGCACACAAAAAAGTCCCCGCTCTGTCGCCCACATCTTCTGTGCCTCATAAAAACTCCAACAGAGATTTTATGGGCACACCTAAAAATAGTCAGAGTTCCACTCCTAAAACTAGTTGTGAGTCCACTCCTAAAAATAGCCTGGATATGACAGCCTCTGTTTCCATAAGCAAACGTAAGCCAGAAGCCAGACCACAGAGAGCTAGCGCATCAAAGGGGGGTAAGTCTGACCAGCAGATGGGCCCAAACACTCCAGCTGCGGCAACAAAGAACGAGAAACCAAAGAAGTCGCAATCCCAGTCTGTAGACAACAGTGCCAACAAGCCAGTGGTTTCTCCACTCAACAATCAAGGCTCAACTGTTTCCAATAAAGACATGTCAGCCATCAGGCCTGGCCCTGGTCTTAAATTATCTTTAACCAAACACAAAAAGGAGCAAGTGGCTCAACAAAGGGCTCATGGCTCAACATCAGATATCACTCAAGGGAGGCCACCGGCTAAACAAGGCATGAATAAACCCTCCAGACCCGATGAGTTCGGCTCATCGAGGCCGATAAGTTCAACAAATCTTCCCTTGGGCACAAAGAGTCAGTCTGTACAACCGGTCAAGGGAAGGCCCAACAGTTCATCAGGTAAGAATTGTCTCTCTTTTGTTGACCTGCACTGGATGATTGTCTTCTCCTTTAAAGTGTATACTATACCAACAACTTACAAAGTCTTGTGACATATTATTTCATGAATTCAATATTCTTCTATGTTTTACTGATAAACTGGTCTCCACAACAAACATTCATGAGTCAGATGTATTCAATTTCTTGTCTGTCCTAATCTGACTAGACAAATTCTGTCACGCTTGATGTCAGTTATTATACAAGCCTACAAAAGTAAGATAGAATGTTCCGAGTTTCCTCATTATTCAAGCACATTTGTGTATCTTTTAGACTTACTAAAAAGAAAATTACTTACAGCATAGGTTTCTGAAGCTTTTAAAAAAAAATTCTTTATATTAACTTGTAGCGTCAGCTTGCTTGTCGTAAAAACTTTGGATCAATTTTTAATCCACTCCCGGTATCCCATCGAGCTGAAATTTTGCAGACAGACTCGTGGCGACGATAAAAAAAATTCACATGGATCAAATGTACTAATTAAATTAATGAATTTGTAGATTATCTCTATGTAGCATGTAAACGTTTATGCTAGTCTGTCACGCGGTGCGTCTTATATTCAACATACTTTTATAATATTTTCCCGATCTTTAAATTTTTATGCCAGTCTGTCGTGTGGTGCGTATTACGTGTGGTGCGTATTATATTGAACATACTTTTAGTTATATCTCATATATAAAGGATTTATAGTAGGGCTGGTACTGATTAAAAAATTTTTTTTCGATTAATCTGTAAAAATTAATTGATTCATTGATTAATTTTTGATTAATTATATTTTATATAACGCATATATAGATTATTTTTCTAAATCGGTTTGGTCGCGGTAATTACATAGCTCCCAAATTTTGTGACACAACATAGCAAATTTGTTCTGCTATGCAAGAAATAAGGAATAAAAACCTTTTCGTTTAGCATGCACATCTAAATAAATAATAATAAAGAGGGAAAAGTGTGTAAGTAAAAATATTTTTTAAAAAAAATTAATAAATTGAAGGAAAAAAAATAATTAAAATCTTCTTAAATTTTAATAGAATATTAATCGATTAAATTAATTTTAATGGATTAAAACTTTTAATGATGAATCGATTAATTAATCATTAATTTCCGCAGCCCTAATTTATAATAAAACTCTTTGGTTTTTACAGGTTTTTTAAATTATCTTTTTAAAACTAGGAACCATTTCAATCAATTTTAAAATGTACAATTCCCTGGAACTGCCTGTCACAGATGACTGCCCTAAGTTGTTGTCAAGCAGTAGAAGAGAACCAGAGTTTAACAAATTGTAGTTAGTAGTTACAAGAAACATTTGGATGTTTATAGTTATTATATTAACTAGTATATTACCCGTCAAAAATAACGGAAGTTTTCAAAATGGATATATTTCAGTTTTTGTAATTGTCCCTTTTTGCCTGAAAGCCACATAGTAAATAATCAGAAAATGTAGAGACCAAGAGAGAAAAATTAAATCTCTTTTCCATATTGAACAATTTTATGCGGACGTTTGAAAATAGTTTTTTTTTGGCAGTATTTCTTTCAAGGCTATTTTTTTTAGCGGTGCGCTTTATAAAATCTAGCGTTACGAACGGACATAGCAAAGTATATATGTTGATTATATATACGAATATATGTGTTATGAGAAAAACTCCAACCTTAGGCTTCGCGTTATATAAGTTTGCATAACTAATAATGATATAATCAGGATAATAGTAAATGCATAGTGAATTACACACAGCATAAGGTGATACTACAGCAAAGAAGTTTGAAGTTGGAAGTATTAACAAATATTGCTGAGGAGTCAGCCGGACGTTAACTTGCGGCATTGAATAGCGCACACCAATTATGAGTGCACCAATAATACAGCAGAGTGCCTTAAAAATAAATTATGTGACTTTAATGTGATCCACATCAAGGACATCTGTGATTTGAAGCTGTTTAAGCTTCATTGATGATTATGACTTGTCAGTTTATTCGCCCATTTGTCCATACATTATTACCACATTACCCAAACATGTAAAAAATAAAATGTAATTTTATGCATGTTAATAACAAAGAACTATTTATTTTGCATGAAACGTAGTAAGCAAAGTTTGTGACAGGATAACAGAAAAGATTAAATTATCAACTGTTAATGATATTTACAATTTAATATAAACGTGTTAGTAATTCACATTAACGTTTTTATTGTTGTCAAGTCAGCACGTTTTCAAGATCTATTATGACTTATCAGTTTATGCGCCCATTGGTCCATACATTATTACCTCTACATTATCAAAAACATGTAAACAAAAAATTGTAACTATTTACAAATAGGAATAACAAAGAACTATTTATTTTGTATGAAACCTTTGAAGTAAAGTTTATCACTGGATAAAAGAAAATTTTAAAGTATCAACAGTTAATCGTATATACAATTTAATATACACGCTGTAGGAATTCAAATAAAAGTTTTCATTATTGTCAAGTCAGCACCCCTTCCAGTTCTATATTAAAAGCAAAGATTTTTTATTCAAAATTAGTCAAAGACGCATTAAAAATTTACCTGTAAATAACAATCAAACAAAAACTATTGTGGAAAGGAATCCAATTTTTAAATATATTATTTTTTTAAACATACAAATATGCAATCTCAAAGTGTATAAAAGAAAAACAAACGCTAAACTGAAGAAAGTTGACACATTTCATTTGCAGTAATAAATAATAATAATAATAAATTGATAATTTATATAGCCCTGTATCCCAGTAAGGAACTGGGCTCACAGCGCTTTACATGAATGTATTAACATACATATAAGTAATAAATTAGCATTCATACCATAACAACCACATTAATTACAGTACATAAAACAAAAAAGCAACGTTAATCATTAAAAGAATTGTTGTTTCATTAATTTGGAAAATAAATTTTGAAAAGATGTGTCTTAAGCGCAGTCTTGAAGGACTTGGTTGTTTTTGAATACTACGGACTATGGCGGATTAAGGGGTGGGGGGCTGAACAGGTTAAAGCCAGGGGCCCTGATGATTTAGGGACCCCCAAATTTAGTATATTTTATAATAAAGATGGACAAATGTTTGCATGAATCCGTAAAAATATCATTGATTAAATAAATTAATAAAATCTTATCTATTAATCTAATCGCTATTCAGACCCGATAGCCTTAGTAATTAGTAATCAAAAAACTTAATTTGATACGCTCAATTAGAGAAAATATTAATAAATACTATTTATATCTTTTAAATTTACTAAACTGTCAGGATCTGCTGATCTTGTGGCAACGTGTTGGCCTGTAGCGCAAGCGGTGCCCGGTTCCATTCCTAGCAATGGAATATATATTTTTTTCATTTGTCTTTTAAAAAAAAATTCTTTTTACACTCAATTTTAGGATACCGGCAAACAGTTATTTCTTCGTGTTCGGTTTTTTTATGAATCCAATCCCGTAGAAGAGACAAATTATGAGCAAGGAACTAATGGACTATTTAGTAACAAGTAACAGTCTTATATTAGCTGCTAGCAATCATTATATTTAAGGAGACGCTGGCTGGATAGGGCCCCAGTTTGAATTGCAGCCAGGGGCCCCCTGCAGTCTTAATCCGCCCTGACTACGGATGTGTAATGGTAGAGTATTCCATTGTTTGGCTGCACAAAAAGAGAACAACCTTTCGCCAAATGTTTTTGTGCGTGTCTTAGGAACCGAGAGAATGCGTGTGTCCGCAGAAGAGCGTAGCTGACGAGTGTGTGAGTAGACCGACAAAAGTTCAGTAAGATAGGAAGGGAATGAGTCGGAAAAGAAGTTGTGACAGAGAACGGCCAGTTTGTAATCAGTTTGGGCTTGCATAGGTAGCCAATGAAGTGAGTAAAGTAGCGGAGTAACATTGTCATATTATTTTGCCTTAAGAACTAGTCTGGCAGCTGAATTTTGAACTTTCTGTAGTTTTTCAATGCATTTTAAGGCGCACTTGACAGAAGAGAATTGCAATAATCAATGCAAGCTAGAACAAAAGCACAGACTAGAGTTTTTGTTGCACTAATTGTTAAGTATTGGCGGATTGAGCTGATCTGATGGAAGGCAATGTAGGCAGAGTGACAAATGTGATTGATAAAGTTGTTGGTAGACATGTTGTCAGAAATAATGTAGCCAAGATTCCTAGTCGATGTTGTGAACAGTACATGTATATCCGAACTGGCTACCTGAATAGAATTCGGAAGAGACAAAGTACTGCATGATTTATTGTTGCAAAATAGAAGTGCTTTAGTCTTGTCATCATTCAGCTTGAGTTTGCTGAACGTCATCCAAGACTTTACTTCATCAATGCACTCTTGCATCAATTGGACAGTGAAGTCAATATCAGAGGGATCAGTGTGAGTGTAAAGCTGAGTATCATCTGCAAATGATTGGCTTTTAACTGAATGCTTTTCGAGCAGTAGAAGTAGTGGCCTTGTATAAAGTACAAAAAGTACTGGGCCCAAAACGGAGCCTTGAGGCACACCATAAACCAAGTCAGCTGTGTGAGAGATACAGCCATCTACTGATACCACCTGTGTTCTGTTTGATAAGTACGATTGAAACCAAGCCAGAAGTGAGCCAGACATTCCAAAATAATTTGCAGGGTTTTTAGCAGTGTTTGATGGTCGACGGTGTCAAAGGCAGCACTAAGATCTAAAAGGACCAATATAGAGATTTTCACACTCCAGTGCTAGTAGGAGGTGCTGTGAGAAGGTCTGTAGGCAGACTGATTGGGACTTAGATGAGTGTGGTCTCTGTGCTGTGAGAAGGTCTGTAGGCCGACTGATTGGGACTTAGAAGAGTGTGGTCGTTAAGATAAGCAAAAAGTTGTTGTAAGGCTAGTTTTTCAATGACCTTCGATAAAAATGAAATATTAGACACAGGTCTATAGTTGTTTAAATTGTTTTTTCAGCAAGGGTTTTATAACAGCAGATATACATAAAGAGGGAAAGGTACCAGATGTTAAACTCTCATTAACTATATTAGTTATTGTTGGGAGTAAATGATCTAATGACTCAACCAATAGTGGAGTGGGAATGGGATCAAGAGTACAGGACTTTGTAGTTCTATGCGCATCAAAACTTGACAACCAAACGACAACCAATTGTAAATTTCATAAAACGAATGTTATACATTGATATAGAAAATTAAATTTATAATTACGTACATAATATTGACATGGACACATACACAAAAACGAACATTTAATACAACAAAAAAAAATATTAATCACATCAAATAAAACATGGCTCTTTTTAAATCCTCGTGGTGTCTGCTTGAGGCAGGCGGGCGGTGCCGAAAAACTTTGGATCGATTTTTAACCCACTTCCTCATAAGCTAGCAAGCTGAAATTTTGCAGGCAGACTCGTGTTGATGATAAAAATGATGTATCAAAATTTCAGATAAATCGAATGCACCGTAATTAAATTAATGAATTTTTAGATTATCTTTATTTATCTATATGTAACATGATACATTTTTTTTGCTGACATTACTTTTGTATGACTTATTGACATGGAGATACTGTGGATCACTTTTGTATGACTTATTGACGTGGCGATACTGTGGATGACTTTTGTTTGACTTATTGACATGGAGATACTGTGGATCAATTTTGTTTGACTTATTGACATGGAGATACTGTGAATCACTTTTGTTTGACTTATCGACATAGAGATACTTTTGATCACTTTTCTCAATTTCACTTTAGGTGGTAAAGAGTCTTTTAAAAAAGCCATTCCCTCATCAAAATCAGTAGACGCTAACACTTACAGCAATACGTTGATATCTGACATCATGATGTCTCGCGTGCAAGAGGACGGGTGGGTCGCCGACGATGCGCAGGATGATGCAGACAGCTGTGATGACGTGAGTTTTGACTATGACGATGGTGATGCCATCACTCCCAATTTCCTGAGGTCACAGCAGATGAGAGTTGTGTCCAAGCCACTAGAACCAGGCAATCAACACTGGGAGACAGAGGTCAGGCCCTTCAGTGGGATCAGCCTAACTTCAAAGGGCAACACTCCGGCTCGTGACAAGAGAGACAATCAGTTTCAGAGACCCTCCAGTTCACGTCCAGTGTCCATGATGAGTGGGAGGGAGTCGAGAGCTATAGGTATCGTTAAATAGTTTAGATAATTGCATGAATGTCTTTTGGATTTATAAATAGGAAGCCCAGAACTGTATAAATTATTGTTTATGTAACAATGACCAAAGAGGATAAAAATCTCATTTATATGAGATATGACAAAAAAAACCTGTAAACTTTCTTGACTTGACACAGTTATAGACACAACAAATAAACCTTCAACTTTGTTGACTTGACACAGTTATAGACACAACAAATAAACCTGCAAACTTTGTTGACTTGACACAGTTATAGACACAACAAATAAACCTGTAAACTTTCTTGACTTGCCACAGTTATAGACACAACAAATAAACCTGTAAACTTTCTTGACTTGACACAGTTATAGACACAACACATAAACCTTCAAACTTTCTTGACTTGACACAGTTATAGACACAACCAAAAACCTGTAAACTTTCTTGACTTGACACAGTTATAGACACAACAAATAAACCTGTAAACTTTCTTGACTTGACACAGTTATAGACACAACAAATAAACCTTCAAACTTTCTTGACTTGACACAGTTATAGACACAACCAAAAACCTGTAAACTTTCTTGACTTGACACAGTTATAGACACAACAAATAAACCTGCAAACTTTCTTGACTTGCCACAGTTATAGACACAACAAATAAACCTGTAAACTTTGTTGACTTGACACAGTTATAGACACAACAAATAAACCTGTAAACTTTCTTGACTTGACACAGTTATAGACGGTGATGATCTGAGCTGTTACGATGAGTTTGGTCTGACAGAACAACAAGATATGGAAGACAAACAAGCACTGGACCAACTGGAGTGGGAACTGGCTTCTGACACCGGACGTCTTACAGGTGGGTTTAAAAAAAAATCTATTTTCAATAAAATATTTAAGAGAGATTTCCGGTGGCTAGAATGCATTCTCGGCTAACGGGAGACTATGACTTTTTGTTCTTGTGTCGACACGGATATATTATGGCCAAATTAAAAATGTCGTACTCAATAACAACTTGTCCAAAACCTTGACAACTTCTACCAAGTACGGTGTCAATAACTCTGTCTAGGGTCAAACTAAAACTATGGCATTCAGGCCTCCTGGGTTTGCTTATTCCAATCAACTTACTTATTGAACAATTCCTTTATCTAACCGATTCTAACCAAAACTAGCAAGTTTTTAGTCTAGTAAAGCCTGGACATAAAAAGGCACCTTTGATTGCAAAGATAAAATGTATGTGTCAAATAATTATTTTTTGGGTTAAATTTACATTTTGCCACCAGTGCTCTTCGCCACCCTTACCCCCTTGCTCACCCTTACCCCCCCTCCCTTACAACTTCAACCAATTTCTAAAAAGCTTCAAGTTTCATGGTGTGTTAAATGAAATATCCTGAGGTTGATTTAAAATGAAAGATTTATAATGAAGAAATATGTTATATGAAATATGTTATATGAAATATGTTATATGAAATAAAACAATTTCAGCTGACGGTAAAGTCTCCAGAATGAGCCTTGTTGATGAGACCAACGGTGAGACCAGCGGTCAGTTTTCCAAGCCACCCGTGAGGTCCTCAAAACAAAGCAAAGAAAAGGATTATGATATTGCAGCCAAGATTTGGTGAGTCAAGTTTGTTACCTGGAGTGTCTGTAACTTTGTGTGTTTAGGTCATGGCAAGAGCTTTCTTCAATGTTAGCTGTTTTTAATGTTTGAAAATCATATTTTGAGTAACAAAGAAATATACTACAATACAGGATAAGTCTCTCGCTACAAAGTCACTATATACTACAATACAGGATAAGTCTCTTGGTACAAAGTCTCAATATACTACAATACAGGATAAGTCTCTTGGTACAAAGTCTCAATATACTACAATACAGGATAACTCTCTTGGTATAAAGTCTCTATATACTACAATACACGATAAGTCTCTCGCTACAAAGTCACTATATACTACAATACAGGATAAGTCTCTTGGTACAAAGTCTCTATATACTAAAATACAGGATAAGTCTCTTGGTACAAAGTCTCTATCCGACTTCCAGACTGCAGATGAAGAGAAACAAAACAAGTTTAAATGGGGAAATATGAATACAGATTTTTTAGGTGGTTTTGTTGATATAAATATGATAATAACCCTGACCCTCAAACTCAAACATGTATTACAATGAAAATTGAACATTTTGTAATTGACAGCGAGGATGAAAGAAATGCCGAAAAGGAAATAGAAGCTCTGTCGACCAGACGAAGTATGACCTTGGATGAAGATGAAGTTCGAGCCCTGAGATAAATTCCAGCCTTTTATTTATTTTGTGTGTGTGTGAGATTGAAAGAAGATCAAGTTGTTCTGATTGAATCACTCAATGATGACCTATCTGTCTACTGAGGCTGACTAAAAACTGTGAGAATTTATTAAGATTTGTGATATACTTTATTTCTAAGTGGACAGCTGTTTGATATTTCTAAGTGGACAGCTGTTTGATATTTCTAAGTGGACAGCTGTTTGATATTTCTAAGTGGACAGCTGTTTGATATTTCTAAGTGGACAGCTGTTTGATATTTCTTAGAAAGACTTGATCCATTTATTTATTGAACTCAACAAGTTTCTTAGGTTTAAATGTTCAATGATTTAAATTATTTGCCAACCAGATGAAATATTTTTTAAATAAGTCAGTCAAGTGTCACCAGAGCAGCTAATGGCTGTGGAGGAATTAATGTCATAATGTTAACTGTGTGCCATGATGCCCCATGCTCTTGACTTTAACCCAACATGATTTATTGATTTATTTTTATTTATTATTATTATATTTTTTTTGTTCAGTAACTGGTATTTTCTGCCAACATGTTCATTATTTCTTTGCCATTAAGACAAACAAAAACCATTTTATAAATAACAATTGAAGCTTTGCCAAATGTAAAAATGAATTAATTGTAATCCCTGTACCACAGTCACAAACATACAAGGCACGTAATCCCTGTACCACAGTCACAAACATACAAGCCACATAATCCCTGTACCACAGTCACAAACATACAAGGCACGTAATCCTTGTACCACAGTCACAAACATACAAGGGAGAAAAATAAACCATCCAGTTAAATAACAAATTAGATCATTGATATCCTTGTGGGATTGAATTATAATTGTTAAGATTACAATAAGCTGTGTAATAATTGATGGAACATCCCCCCACATTCACCTCACCTCCCCAATGTTAATCAGATTTGGTGGTAAGCCCTCAGGAAGCTTCTGTGGCACACAGGACAACAAACACAGTCACTAAGGGGAGTAACTTGTCTTGGATTTAGTTGATTCAAACATCAATTAGACAAAACTCAGCACAAATCTTTGACACATGCCCCAATTAGACAAAACTCAGCACAAATCTTTGACACATGCCCCAATTAGACAAAACTCAGCACAAATCTTTGACACATGCCCCAATTAGACAAAACTCATCAAACATCTTTGACACATGCCCCAATTAGACAAAAACACAACACACACGTTTAGGGGGGTAATTTTGCAATCCATTCTGTGTCTCACCACTGGACCTGATCCATCATTTAAAAAAAAATTACTGACATGTTGAAATGTCTGCAATTGTTTTCAATTGGGTAAATGTTTGTGAGCTTGAACTTTTGAAACATGACTGGCATTTTTTAAACTTTATTTGTAGTAATGAAGATCATTTCTAAGCTGTGATAATCAATTTGTTTAATACACTATCATCTTGTAATGTGTATGTTTGATACACTATCTTATCAATGTGTATGTTTGATACACTATCTTATCAATGTGTATGTTTGATACACTATCTTATCAATGTGTATGTTTGATACACTATCTTATCAATGTGTATGTTTGATACACTATATTATCAATGTGTATGTTTGATACACTGTATTATCAATGTGTATGTTTGATACACTATCTATCAATGTGTATGTTTGATACACTATCTATCAATGTGTATGTTTGATACACTATCTATCAATGTGTATGTTTGATACACTATCTATCAATGTGTATGTTTGATACACTATCTATCAATGTGTATGTTTGATACACTATCTTATCAATGTGTATGTTTGATACACTGTATTATCAATGTGTATGTTTGATACACTATCTATCAATGTGTATGTTTGATACACTATCTATCAATGTGTATGTTTGATACACTATCTATCAATGTGTATGTTTGATACACTATCTATCAATGTGTATGTTTGATACACTATCTATCAATGTGTATGTTTGATACACTATCTTATCAATGTGTATGTTTGACACACTGTATTATCAATGTGTATGTTTGATACACTGTATTATCAATGTGTATGTTTGATACACTATCTTATCAATGTGTATGTTTGATACACTATCTATCAATGTGTATGTTTGATACACTATCTATCAATGTGTATGTTTGATACACTATCTATCAATGTGTATGTTTGATACACTATCTTATCAATGTGTATGTTTGATACACTATCTATCAATGTGTATGTTTGATACACTATATTATCAATGTGTATGTTTGATACACTATCTATCAATGTGTATGTTTGATACACTATCTATCAATGTGTATGTTTGATACACTATATTATCAATGTGTATGTTTGATACACTATCTATCAATGTGTATGTTTGATACACTATCTATCAATGTGTATGTTTGATACACTATCTATCAATGTGTATGTTTGATACACTATCATCTTGTATCCCAACAATGATATAAACAACAGTTTTGGTTGACCTAATTGCTAACACCCAACTTAGGAAAGCATTTTTCTTGATCCCGTGACCGTTGCATAGAGCTACGAAAATTGTCTGATCAATTGAATAAACAGATAGACAAACTCTGTCTACCCAGTATTACTATATGGCATATTCTTTTTTTTTAAAGTCTTTACAAAGTATTGTTTTTTAAGCATTTTGTACAAATTAAGCATCTTAATTGTGATTGGCAATTTTAATTTTTTCCGAGACATTCCTTTTTGCTTTTGTGACAATAAAGAAAAAAATTTGATATTATATATTTTGTTTGTAGGTGAGAGTCATAATTTAATATTATTTTACATAAAATAATTCTATTTAAAAAAATTGTTATGTACATTGTATATATATTATTATTATTATTAAAAAATAAATATTTCGTTAATTTAAGTTTGAAGATAATTGTGTAGAAATCCAGTAGTAGAGAGCTATTCTGCTGATAAACAAATTTACTGTTTATGAAGAAATTTGTGTTATTTAATGGCATAGAAAGCGATTCTTATTTTCTCCAGCATTATCTTAAAACAGAAAAAAAATAAAAGTCATTTATCATTTATGGCAAAAGTGAAAATTGTGATGAGTTTAAAATTTTTTTTTATTCCCTTTATTACAATTGTAATAATCAGAGCTGACCTCATACAAGAAAAGGATCCAATAAAACACAGGGAAGTTTCTTTCACAAAATTAATTTGTAGTTTACATCTATGGTTAAAAATTCTAAGAAGATATTCATTTAGTTAAATAAAAGTAATTTTCCATTAAAACAAATAGCAACTAGAACTTTAAAACAAGGTTTTCACTTAAAATTTGCTGATTTATGTTATGACATGAATTACATGACATTCTACTTGTTTTAGAATGAGGCAGGGTGACATTTATATGTTTTATTAAGCCTGAAACAATTTTGTTAATTTATAAAGGGAGGTTACACTTACAGCATATTTACAAGCTGATTCTCTTCGTTCTTTGAAAAACAATTCATTGAATATTTATTGCATAAAAATATGAATCACCTTAACATATCAAGCAAACAAAGTGGGATTCACACTAACAAATGTCCTCTCTCTTCAACTTGACCCCATTATTTTACCCAGCTTTATTGACACATTTGGGAGAGTAAGAAATATTTAAAAACTAGCAATTTGCCCATCCTTTTATAACATTGTTTTTAATTCTAGTTTTACATTTCATTTTATTTTTGTTGTATGCTTACATTCATTTTAAACATGATTGTCTTTTATATTTATCTACTTAAAAATATTTGTATCTATATTTCAAGAGAGAATAATGCATTTGTGTTTATTTAGTCTCCAAGATAAGCCTGTGATCTATAAATACATTTTATGTACAGTCATATATTATATATTCTTATTGTATCTTTTATAAAAATTATACATCTAAATATTCTAAAAAGTTTGCCCAATTGAGGAGTTCTGGTGAAGATACAAATCAAGACTTAGTCCTGCGGTACTTAATTAACAGTTCCCCGTTGGTAACAGGATTTTGTCTAAAGGTGATGTTTCTTGCTAACATTTCATCACAATATGCATACGTGTTCTTCTCTGTTTAAAATATTTGATCTATTGTTATAAGTTTTAATGTTCCTACTATGTCCTGCATGTTCCTATGAATTTTTTTTTATAAATGATTTTAATAAACAAGAAAAATCTTGTCTGTAGAATGGGATTCACTGCAAAGTATGAGATTTGAAAAATTTTAGGGTTTTTTGTCAGTTGTTTTTTTTAAGGGAGGGAGGACTCAGTACATTTCCAAATCTGTTGAGGAGGTTTTTGCACTTCTATAAGAAATATCAAGCACTTGGTATTGGGAATTCACTTAAAGAACTAAAACAATTATCAAATTTTATCTTCTAAATATTGGCTACCATAGGCCAAACACTCATCATATGTATTGAATATTGGCCAAACACTCATCATATGTATTAAAAATTCAGGGCTAAAAGAGATGAACATTTTTTTTAAAGGGTCTGATGAATTATTTATTTCATAAGGAAAACAATCTTGATGTCATGCACAGAATTGAAGCTGTATTGTTTACAATAGGACATTCTTACAACATTCATTCATTTATTTATATTCTATGTTTTACTCTAACTCGTTTGTACTCTACACTTGTATATGTATTATTGCATAGTGATGTCTTCATCATGTCATTATACCTGAGAATGTTTATTTGTGATGATGTCATAATAAATAATTTGATCAACTGCTTCACTGGTTTTCTTGTCTGTGTAAGTGTAAGAAAGTGCCTCAATTTTACCTTGTGCATCAATTACTTCATCCTTGGCTTTCTATCTTGTGTCATTGTTTTTAAAGACTTTCTTGCTGCTTTCATTTTAGTCATGTTAGCCAGAGTTTTTAAATACTTTTGTTGGGTCAATGCAAGGTGCACATGGTAAATTAACATTCTTGTGTCAAATAGGGATTTGATGAGTAATGGACTTCACATTTCATTTATTTGCCACAAGCATTTGTTGCTTGGCAAGAATAAATTTTACTATAGTTAATAATTTTAATAAGTATTAGAAATTTCAAAATAAATTAATTAAATCTTGTAAAAGATACTTTCCATCATAGATTCATAAGTCAGTAAATGTATAACATATAAACAGGGTATGAGTTAGCTTGACAGGACGTAACACTATAAGTCATAGCTGCAGAATTTTGACCCATATGATACACAATTTTATTGCATCCCTTAAAGTAAATAATGTATCAAGAAAACAACCAATTATTTACAGAAGTTAAAATGGATGTTTCTATTTGGTTAAAAGAAAATTGTAGTTTAATTTAAAAGTTACATATGTTGGAATCAAATACATCTTTAAATTTAAAGCAAAATATTTATGGTTATGGTATTCTGAACTTATTTTCAAAAAATATTTTTTTATTATTAAAAGGGGGCGGGGGCGGGGAGATAAGAAAGGACAATGATACATTTTTTGAATGACTTCAGTATGATTCTTCAACTTCTATCTGGCATGTTTCTTTTACAGTATGATTCTTCAATTAATATCGGGCATGTTTCTTAGACAGATGATTCTTAAACTACTATCTGGCATATTTCTTAGACAGCATGATTTTCAATTACTATCTGGCATGTTTCTTAGACAGTATGATTCTTTAACTACTATCTGGGTTGTATCTTTGACAGTGTGACCCAACCCCTTGCTTTGATGACAAATAGATTTGTCTTGTAGTCATTTCACCATACATGTAGTGGTACCACCAAAATGGCAACTCTTTCAAAGGCCAGGCTAAGGGAGGTAATGATGAGCCATACTCTAGAGGAAACTTGAGAGAAAAATCTACTGGAGGAGACACTGTGCCAGGTGATGGAGTCAAGGTGTCTGAAAGTTTTAAAGTTACCTTTTATTAAGACTGGCTTAATCCACAGAGGTTCTTACATAAATTAAGATCCCCCACCCATCATGCTTAATTAAATAAGTGAAAATAAAAATGTATTTCAATTTTCATTTATCCTTCTTGTATGTATTGTAAATGTAAATATCTCAACTTTTTAACTAATAGACTACCATCAGAATGTCTCAACATATTCTATGCTCACCCCCTCCCCCCACCCCAATGATTCTCGGATGAGTCTTGAACCCAATAATAAAAAAAACCCGTAAAAAAACCAAGTTTTTGACTATAAATCCTTTATGTACGAGAAGTAACTAAAAGATTGTTCAATATAATACGCAGCGCAAGACCATCCAAAAATACAAAATTGTAGTTGTGTCGTAAAACATGTTTAATATAATGTGCACCGATCAGGAATATGTTTATAAAAAGTGTTGTCAATAAAATACGCACCTTATAGCGCGACAGAAAGGTTGTTCGATATAATGCGCACCCTTACACTCTATCTCAAAAATTAACATGATACATAGGAATAAATAAAATAATCTAAAAAATCAATAATTCAATTACGGTACATGTGATCGATCTGAAATTTTGATACATTGTTTTTATCATTGGTACGAAACTGCCTGCAAAATGTCAGCTCGCTAGCTTATGAGGAAGTGGGTTAAAATTTATCCAAAGTTTTGGCGACAAGCAAGGGTTCAAGGGTGCAAACAAGCAGACACCACGAGTTATAAAGGATTTAAAAATAGACGCTTTTTCAATTTTGAAAATATTAAACTTTAAATTAATTTATTGCAAAGAGAAATGAAATTAAATTCTGATTTCCACAATTAAATGAAAGAAAAGTGACTGTTTAATTATTACAACATACATGTACATTAAAATATTAAAGAGGGATTGTCATCTCTGTCTTTTAAGTTCATAAGAATATAAACATTTAGTAAGTTGTTTTATTTTAAAATATTTGCATATTGTAGGCATCCATCAGTCACAATGTGGTTATGGTAGACTACAGAAATACACACATTAGCTTAAATTATATTATTTTTGAATATTTCAATCAGCTTTTGGTGGATCTTATAGTCATAGTTGAGTGAATACTCCAAAAGAAAATCTTCTGTGTTTGACAATAGTTTCTTTTAAATAATTAAACATAGATTAAATGTATTGAAATATAATTACCTGAAATACTTTCCTCGTCACTGTCTTCATGGCTTGTGTCAACAAAATGACAGATGTCATTGTCACTAGACTTTGAAGACAACTGCATTAGTTGACCAGTACTTCCTGGTGTCCCAGGGGCAGACAAACAATTGGAATCCTGCTCTCCTAATTAATAAAACAAACGTGAATATGGAGGAAAACCATTTCTTATTATTTTGATATTGTACTTAGAGTAAAAATAGCAAACAGTTTCCTACCCAAAGTATTACCTCCCCTTTTGTTGACATCCATGAATTCTATAAATAGAATTATTGTGAATAGAAAATAACATCTTTCAGATTCTAACAATCACCCTTCCTCCCCCCCAACAAATCAAAATAATACATGTAATTTTAAAAGATATTTAGGAATCTTTTTAATCTTGTACAGATGACCCCAACATTTGATTAAGTTGTATCTGTGTTGTGATGTCTTATGCTAGGCAATAGATGAGAACAGTTTAACTAGGACTGAACTAACCATCAGGGTTTTTGGTAGAAGGATTTAGTGCAACACCTTTCCTCCACTTGGCCCTTCTGTTTTGAAACCACACCTGTATAATTTTAGGACACAAGAAATTAAAACAGACAATTAAAGGCAACAATATAAAATTGTTGAGAAGCTAGACAGTCGGACCATGTAATCATCTGGAATGTCTGTTTTTGAGCTGTCTTATCTGTTACAAACGCTCCTTCTATACAGAAGATTATTGTGTCCTATATGATGTGTGACACAAATGTATGCATTTCTAAACTTAAAGCTGCACATACATGTACACTAAATATGTTTGCATGTACACTAAATGTTTGCATGTATGCTAATTTCATTTGAATGTGGGGTATGTTCCCATGTATGGTATGTTCCAATGTATGATATGTTCCCATATATGCTATGTTCCCATGTATGCTTGAACTGCAATCACATTGGAAACCTCATCATGTAAATCTCTGTTCCCACAAGTTGGACTGTAAAAGGTAACATCATCAGAAAGCCTGAATTGTGGCTACCACTTCTCCAAGTTATTAACTATGCACATATTTGATATGAAAAATTAAGAGTCAGTGTCCTCTTAATATATTTACCCAGGAATATATTTACCGCAGAAATCTTCTGTATAGAAGGAGTGTCAGTAACAGATAAGATAATGTACATCTTCTTTTGCATGGCTCCTCCCACACTATATCTTTTCTACACCCAATGAAATATAGATACAATCTTTTGTCAAATATTTGACATAAAAAACATGTGGTTTCTCTTGATTTTTGCCACAGACAATTTCAACTTTTTGCTCACCTGAATACGTGACTCGTGGAGTGACAACTTCTGCGCCAGATCTTCTCTGGTGACAACATCAGGATACGGAGCTCTTCTGAAAGCTCTCTCCATGGCTTCCAGTTGTTGAGAAGTGAATGTTGTCCTTGCAAGGAGGACGAAAAAAATGAAGTATCACTATTCACTATCTCATTCACATTATAAAAATCTAACAGAAAGAGGCAATAATCTTCTGTATAAACTTACAAGTACAATCTGTAATAGATAAGATATTTACAATTCAGTCATCTTCTCCCCATTTCTTCTTTTAGACTTACCACAATTATCTGTCCGAGTTATCACGCTGCAATGTACAGCCAGTGATTGGTCCAATTTACATGCAAAGCTAGGGGCCGTCACCACTAGACATGTTAGAACATTTCTCTCAGTGGATAATTGCCTTCGAGAGTATGGGGCACACAATATCTCCAGCAATTCAAATAATAGCTTAAGTTCAGAGAAAGAGACCAGTTGTTTTTCTAAAGCCTCTGCAACTCTACACCATTATTTTGATTGAATAACTGATGAAGCCACATCATTGAGCCACATCAAAAGTACGCAGTGATCTTCATATTACAACAATAGACAAGACAAAAGTCCAACATACCTGTTGCGAGGTCTTTTCGAATCCTTCAGGGAACTGTGTTTGAAAACCTGCTGCCTTGTACTCTCTGAACCTGTGCTGTGAGAACCGTCTATGCTATTTATAACTTTAACCCTCTGATGTCCATTTACCGGTGGATCGTTAACTCCCAGGGAACTGCTGGTCAAGGGAAAGAACTCAGTTTGCTTGGAATCATTTGATTTACTGGCCTTGAATTCTTCAAAGTTATGTTTAAATACCGACCTTACCCCATATTGATGATGATGCGGCGTTATTTGAAACATTCCGTTGTTCTTAAATGTCATTTTTTGTACGAGATCGCCATTTTCACAACTTTGACATGACTCGCATTCATGAACATGATCAGTTTTTAACATACGTGAAGGTTTGACGTCATTGGAAAGGTGAGGATGTCGTGCTTCCCTTTCACGCAAACAACTTGACTCAAGTGAACGGCTTCCAGGGAAATATTGCCATTCCCATGAATGGTTTCTGTTGTCATAGAAACCATTGTTAACATGTGGGATATTCGGCTTGAAGCATGTTTTGATGGGAGGATAACATGGTACAGCAAACCTAGAAATGCCATCTTGGGATTTGATATGTTCAAATTTGGCGGAAATTCGACGTAAACTGTCCAGACATGAAACGTGATTTCCAGATCTCGTAAGATCTCGTGGCCAATCTCTGGTAGGAAGTGGCCGGGGTTCTTTTCTCAAGCGGCCAGCTTGGATTTGGTGAGTTTGTGAGTAGTAATCGGACGGTGTCGAATGGGATGCGTTTGGCTTGCTGATGGCTAGTGGCAGTAAATTGTCGTGCAAGGGTGCCTCACCTGAGCCTGAACAGAACGACTGTGGACAAACTGCGTCATTTGCTGGAGGTTGGGGAAGGTCCAATATGTACGCCATCAAGGGGGAAACTGTTGGAATAAATGGTAAGGATTGGGGGGGGGGATTCAATGGCGTCAATCAACTTTAACTGATTAGTTTTCAATTGTAATTTAAGTATTAAGTTAAAAACTAAGAATTCACATACAAATATTTTTTAAAAAGGAAATACGGAGTGTTGTATACCAATTCTATACACACAGAAATAAACAAGCCCCATTAGGTTGAAAAAGTGTTCCTCTTGCAAGTGGTAAATGTATCACATCATTTGGTCTTATGAGAATATGTTACCCATTCCCCCTAACTCCATATAAAATCCACTACAATCCACTAGATATATTAAAATACGTCATGCATTTTTTAAAAAATTTGACAACTATGTAAATTTCTTACCTACGTACTATACGAAGACACCTAAATCTACCATACTTTATTATACTGACACGAGTGAAAATAATCTTAATCCACATGACTGTCTGTATCGTGTATAATTTCTGTGATATTTAAAATTAATGCTTTAAAAACTGAGCTAAGAAGAAAAGTTGTTTTGTTCTCCTCTCGAATTGCGATGTCAAGAATTTGGTTCATTCAATAAAGTTAATGAATACTTGACTAATTTTAAATGGGCTCATTTACCGTTATATCTAGATTCTAGATGGCCAGGGGCGTTTGACCAAAAACCAATTGATCAATTATATCAACCTTACAATGTTTTTAATTCTATCAAATAGATTCCCCCCTTCCCCTTTTAAAGAAAAAGGATATTCCGTGTCTGTGAGAGACGTGTTGTTGTGTTTATACTGAATGAGAATGCAATGCCTTGACCTAGTATGAAACACGTGGGTTGTGAGTTGAACTGTAAGCGTGCTGGTCGAGGACTGAGAGAATAGCTGGCTATAAATGTACGGTTTATGAGGCAACCGATTGCAGTGGATGGCATACGAGCTGTTTAGGTAGTTAATTGTACAGTTGATCACAGTGAATTGTATATAGTGATTAAAGACAGTTGTTAACCAGACCACAGTGTGTTAAAGACTTGTCTCTTGACTAGCCACAAGTTCTATTACAGTGTCGTTTTGACTTAAAATATCTACACATAATCCTATTCAGAGCATTTTTAGACACTTGTCATGCTTGTAAAACTCACCAGTAGCATTTTCGGTGGGGGGGGAGGTGGGGTGGGGGGCTAACGACGCTCCCCCAAATTCCCGAGTCATGTGAGCAGGACCTAGAGTCTGGGGGTTTGGGTAACGCACACATAAACTTGTATATTTTGGGGTAACGGGCAACAAAGTTCGAGAGAGAACCAAACGGAGCTGCGGTTACATCACAAATGCTTTGATGTCAACATCAAACGACGCAGTGTAACAATTTCATATGTTATCTTGTGGATTCTCAAACTTAAGGATTATAATTAGATTTAATTTCCGTGTCTTGATAGCTTACGCCAACCAACGTCTGATGGCCTTCCGACCGGCACATTGAGAAGCACTGATAAATTGTAAGCGACCAAATATTTCAGTGAAAGTTTTATTTCAAGTTACCCTTTTGATGTGACGTCACATTTCTTCAACCCCCCCTCCCTCCCCCTCTTCACGCATCGTCCCAAAAGTGTGACACCCTCCCCCCCCCCTTTTTTTTTAGGTGCGTGACGTCATTTATGGACGGCCCCTAACTTGGACATCCGTCGACGACGATGAATGATTTCTGCCACTCTTTCTCCCAGTTATTTGTTGTGTTTCTAACAACGAGATTGTTGTCACACATCATCGCATATGAAACCGAGGTCAAACTGCTTCTTAAAAAAAAATTTGCATCCCCTTTTTCCCTGTAGCTCTGAACTTTTTTTTAATACAAGCGGGTGGGGGGGGGGCGATGTGTCACCATATGTGTTCCCCGTGCGAATGAACTTGGTGACTTTTGAGTGAATAGCATTTTTTAAAGAGTTACTTGAACGTTCCTTGTGTTTAGTCAAAGTTAGGCAGGATGATGTGTCTAGGATTTCATCATGGCAAATTTTTTGTCGGCAGGTGTCTGTTATGTATTTGTTTCCAATTTATTTCTTTAAAAAAAACCTAAGAATATTTATATGACTTATTTTTAGCATCATAAGCCCACTCTCTAACCTTATGCTAATAATAGCTTGCTTTTTTCCCTTATTAAGTACCTAGTACAAGTTCGGTAATGGTTTATCTTCTAAGCTCTAATGTCTTTTTTCATAGACTCTCCGAAATGTATGTCCCCTAAAACAGTTTTTTTTCCTTTGCAGAGAAACAAGACTAAAGCATTCATCCTATGCACAAGTCATCAGCCATGGTTCAATACACAAGTTTAGGGTTTGGCATAGGTTTAGATATCAAAACAAACTGCAGAAGCAACAAAAGCAAAGACAATTAAATTACACCTTTAATGGATAAAACATCATCTATGTCACTATACTATTGGATAAAACTTAATGGAGCAAGCAATCACGACTCCAGTTTGAAAGCTTTATAAAGCCAAACTGACGATGTTGTGGACAGTTTGCTCTGATGGATCACCGCATTCACTGGCCTCTTCTAGAACATCAAGAGAAGTCCAAGTTGTCTTACTGCCACGGGTGTAGCTGTAGATGTCAATGTAGTCAGACGAACACTGGAACAGATGTAGATGTTTACGATGTGTGGCTGTCCCTTTTGTAGCTGTAGTTGTCCAAGCTGCGTTGGCATTAATTCAGGTAAGATTCACTTTTTTATTTACCTATTAACACGTATTTTTATTTACCTTGCCCGCGTATCATTTTATTTTTATAACATAATACGTTCTGCAACACCTTATACCTTAGGTCAGGGGTGGGCAAACTTTTTCTACGGAGGGCCGCATTGAAAACTTTATTGTTATAGGCGGGCCGCATATAATTCAATTACAATTGACAACTTCTAAATTTAAATTAATGATAATTACTAAGGTTGTTAACGGTTAACCGGTTAACCGGTCCTCGGATCAGGACCGGTCCTATTTACTCAGGATCGGTTAACCGCAAATTCAATAAGGCCCCCCGCAACTTTAATAAGCCCGTAATAGCTTTTTATCCAGGAGTTCTGTTTTTGTTGTGTTGAGTTGACTTCAAATCGCTTTCTCCCTATTCTGGTATCTAAATAATATACACGTCATCACTATTAGTCTACTTCGCCTATGGCTAAGGAATGCTAAATTTTAATTTGCTTAGTTGTCGAGGCACTGTATGAGAGCTTCATGAGAACCACGGTCAACTCAAAGGGACGGGGGTGGGGTGGGGGACAAGTTACGGAGTTTTCTAGTTAGGGATGAGGGTGGTGGGGGGAGGCTAGAAGGCTTGAAATGTCTTTGATGTTTACGTAACAGGAAGCCTCTTGCTTTGACACGCCAATACAAGACCGCGCCAAGAGACACCTTTCCTCCCCTCACCCACTGTTATACATCTACAGTGGGTTGGGGGAAGGAACATTTTTCTTTTTAAATTGAGTCAGAGCATGCCTTGGAAAATGGCGAGTGTAGCTCAACCCCACCTAAACCCCACCCTATTGGGTTGGGGGGGGGTCGTCGTGTGCGCGTAATTCTGGCAAGTTGACGAGTGAAACAAAATATGGTATTTAATTTAAATAAATTCCATCTTATTATCACTGTTTACTCCGTTTTATCAGGACTGGTTAATCGTAACTTCATTTAGTCGGTATATTAGCTAATTACGTGGTATATTAGCTTATTACCCGGAGTTAATTTTGTGTTGTGTTACGGCAGAATACCAGAGCCAACACGCGAGCGACCGTGACGTCAAAATCAAAGCGTTTTCTTAATAATAATAATATTCTTTTCAGTAAAACGGGCTTTTTAAAAAATGATTAACCGGTCCTCAAAAACAAACTGACTTGACAACAATTTATAATATGCCGTTTTAATACTATTATTATATAAAAATTGAATATCATTACAGTTTAATTCTTTGTTGGGGATTGAATTCGCTGTTTTGACAGCAACACTAGAGTCGGTACATCACGGGCTCTTTGATGTCAAATTAAACGACGACGCACGCGATGGGAAAATTTGATCCATTCTCTTGTTGGTTCACTAAACATGGTATAAATTGTATAAATACGGAGCGGCTAACCGGTTAACCGGTCTTTTTTTGAAAGGTTAACCGGTCCTCAAAAACGGGCGGTCTTAACAACCTTAATAATTACCACGTGCTTGTCATTTTATTTCAATTTCACACTCTATTACATATGTACATTACATTTTAAAATACAAACTGAAACAATTTCTAATTTGATATCAAGATTTTATTATTCATTATTATTTCAACAAAAGTTTGTTACCTGTCATAATAACTATGGAGAAGTAGGAACATCATTTACATTTAAGCTGACCATAGATTACAATTATAATTAATTAGAATTATGTAACTGTTTACAATTTCGGATGATGTTCTTGAACCGTGGAACAAGTTTACTTGTTGTGATTCCCATGATGGCATTCAAATTGCAGTCAGTCAACATCGATCGTTTCTTAGACTTGTTTATTTTCATGCAAGAAAAAGCTCTGCTCACAGATGTATGTGGACCAAAATATTGACACAAGTTTGCAGCAAAGGTTTTTAGTGTAGAAATGCTGCTGCTGACAAAATCCATTAAACTCCAGCAAAAGAAATGACTTGAACTTCTCTTTCAGGTCATAATCTGCTCCTAGGTCAAGCATCTCCTGTATATCCTCTGGGGTTGAATCAGCTTTTGCACTAAATGGTGAACTGATGATATTGAAGAGTGGTTCCAAGGTTATTGAAGTCTTGGAACCTCCTTTCAAATTTCACGACCAAGTCATCCAACTGAGCCTTGTACTTGTTAGCCTTTTCACTAGAAATGGTTTTCTTTCAGCAAAGGGAAATGGCAAAACCTGTTTTCATCTGCTTTGCCTGAAATGATTTAACATACACATACAATTCATGTGCAAACAAGATATTGCTCTGAAGTTTGACATTCAACTTTTCCATAATGTCAATGGTATCATGAAGACTGAATTACACTCTTTATTAAAAATGTTGGTAACAAAGTCACAAACAAACCCTTGATCTCCAGGAACATAACTATTTCTTCTTTGAGATCCCACACTCGTCTCAATATCTTGCCCAGGCTCAGCCAGCGGACCCTGCTGTGGTAGATAATACCTTAATATTCAGTTTCCAAATCTTCAAGCAGTGCCTTGAACTTGAACTGCCTGTGGTTATAACCTGGCTCTGATGAGGTTTATCACACTTTCAAAACATTTCTAAACAGGATTGAATAAATCCTTGCCTCTAGTTGTGTCTTTGAGTGGCTCAACAATAAATAATTCTTCGGTATGTAGCCATGTTGAGGCTTTAATTTAAGACAGGTCACAAAGGTGGGACTGAAACAGTTGTCTTATTAACAGTTTTTATTCACAACATTGGAACTTTAGTTATCACGTTCACTTCTTTTTTTCGAGCGCATCAAACTGTCATTCTCTCTCTACTTCCTTTCTTCTCTCATACCACCTAGAGCATCTCGGTGCGGTGCACATGGTGCGGCGCTGTGTGGGTGTGCACACTACCACATTATTAACAATCAATCTCTCACACAGACCAGGGGCAGTGTGTTACTGGCCCGCTGGCGTGGTGAACTCCAGTCACCTCCAGTGAACTAAGGCGGACTGCTGAGGTTTAATTCTAGCAGACGGCTACAGGTAAGCTCAAGTCGAGTGTTTATTTCCCGTATAAATTCCCACAAAAGTTTTGTATCCTGTACATCGGTACTTCGTCCAACGCAAGAGAGTACCAAAAAAATCTTTGCTTGCATCACGAAGTAGGTCCATCAAATTGACGCTATTTTTTCAAAACGCCTGACAAAAGTTCTCCTTGATAAAGAAATGCTATCAAATTTTTTTATATTCTCTGGACACACAATTCTTGCTGCATCTGACAAGCATTCCTTTATAAACTCGCTGTCATAAAAATACCTTTTCCATTTACAATCTTATGGGACAGTACACAACTGGCTTCAGTTGCAGCATCTTGTATAAAAGACTATTTGGTGGAAACAGTTTGATGCTTCTCTAAATTATTAACCAACTCCTGGAATTTCCATTTTTCTCTCTTCGTTCGTTAAATAGTGCCCGAAATCAAAATGTTTAGGATATATTTTTTAAAGTTGCACTCCTTAAAGACGCTCACACACTCGGACACAGCAAGCAGACTGCTTTTCTGCCAACGGTTGTGAAGCAATATTTAGCAGTCCATTCTTCATTAAAAACACGACCTTCGTCCTCAATTATTTTTTTGCCGCACTTATGGTTTAATCAACGTCAATTCATTTTTAAATTACAAGTTTAAAAAAAAATGCCAATATGTAAATCGTAAAGAAAAGCCACTTACAGTTGAGCTGAAATGCAGTTTCGAATAAGGATGTTAACAATTAATGACTAATGATCATAAATCAATTATGGAGCCATAAAACCAATTTAATATACCTAGCTAGATTCGAATCAATCAAATACTCGGAATAAAATTTTAAAAATAAAGCGAAAATGCTAAACAAAGAAAATTAACATCGTCATAAGAACGCAACATGTATATGCCTACGGGCCGCATGCGGCCCGCGGGCCGTAGTTCCTTCCCCCCCCCCTGCCTTAGGTTATGGAGAGGAATTGCACTTACTGCACTGAGTTCAACTGCACCAAGTTCATTAACTTCACCAATTCAATCAGTTCCTTCCCCATCAGGGGATATCACCAATATACCCCATTAGTGCATACAAAAAAATATAACTCAATAGTTAATACAATACAACAAAATCTACCTCACTGTTGAATATCACTATATATACTTTTACCTAACTAGTTTATACCACGCCTCTAATATATATACCTTTACTAGTGGGAATAACGAATCTATCTCAGTAGGGCAGTCAATATTGTTGAAAAGAGCTGCCGGGTACCAGTCCAAAACTTGAACGGGTTCCCGGGCAACGGCGTAGCGTGGGTATGTGCAGCTCGGGCCAGAACCCAGATCTACCGCCCCCCCCCTTTTTCCCCCGGAAAATATGTTGATATCATAAGAAAGAAGATGTTTTTTTAAAAATTAGAAATTGATCATAAGGACCTTATATTTTATGTTAAATTTAAATAGAAGTGCTTTCGTTTATTTATTGAAATTTAATTTTTCTATTTTTTCTCATAGCACAATCTTATATGTATAAATATTGTCAGCAATGCAATGCTCAATGGCCAAAATTGCATTGTTGATCATAAAACATTTTTCATTAACTTAATTTTAAACAAGCTTATTTCACAGCTGGAATTACTTTTGTCACTTGTAAAGAATATCCATTATGAATATATATTATATTATGGTGGTCGAGTGGCAGCGCACTGGACTGTCGTACCGATGGTCACGGGTTCGAATCCGTGTGAAGGCAAGGGTTTGTTCCCGGGGCCTAGGGCGTCCCTGAGTCACCCCGCTCCGAATGGGTACCTAACACTACATGTAGTTAGGCGGCTGGGTAATGCGTGGAACCCACAAAGCCGTGGCCTGTGAATGCTGCATCACTTGCCAACAGATCATCTGTCATGGTCTGTGGACGCAACTATCTTCTGCATAGAAGGAGCGTCTGTATAGATAGGATAGGTTAACTTCAAGCCAAAATATCTTAATAAACTTGATTTAAATTTATTAATTCATTTTTTCCCGCGACATAAAATAATCCTAGCTGGACAATTTCCTGTGAGATACTGTAATACTCTAAATTATATGCAAAATTTCAGTAATGTAGATTAGCATGTTTCATATCTGTTTTACAAATTATGTATCTGCCAAAACCTCAAATGATTTTCTTATCAAGAATGAAATTTCCGTCCACTGATTTTATTTTCATAACATGACTACATATTCCCCGCAAAAATTTGCTCCCCCGTATTTTGACTGGAAGATTCAAATACAATAAGATCTCCATATAAAATGTTAGAATAAGTCAAATCATCCTTTAAGTATTCAATGAGTTCTCTGTGATTAAATCTTTGAAAATAATTTTATTAGCACTTATTAACTATTAACGTTTATTAATAATTTTGAGCGTCATTGATTTCATAAAATACATGTTTCGAGAGAGTAGACTACATGTTTTCAAATCTAAAAAAAACCAAAACAACAAAAACAAAAGCAATCTCTCTCTGATTTTTCAATCTTTTCACATTTTACAAATGGACTTTTTGAACCTTATGTGAAATATATGGAGAGCTATCGAATGCAAACGAATAAGTATGATGTATCTTGTAACAGAAATAAGTTTCTTTTGCGTGTGCTGCCCCTAACAAAATGCCAGCCGTAACATTAGCTTTTGATTGTCTCATGTTTAAAATTGATAGGGTTCAGTAATTGTTCCTTTTACAACAGGGGCAGGTGTCACATTTGAAGAATCAAATTGAATTACATGCACATAAGTGTTACGTTCTCATAATACTTGGTGTTTATTGTATTTTGACAAAAGAGCTCCATTTTCCATTAATTTTGTTTTCTTTCAAGCTAATTAAGGACTATGAATTTGACGCCCCAAAGTGCCACCCAGGGTATTTGCCCCCTTGCCAACCTCTTTCTACGCCACTGTACCTGGGTTACCCTTTCGAAATGCCTCAAAATTTTCGCCGTTATGCCCTCTATTAGCCTTATACTGCTTTGTTTATTATGTAAATGCCAATTTATAAGTAATGAATCAGCGATGTAAAAATGATGACATTGAAATACTACTATAATTCAGTGGTGTAAAAACAATGAGCAAAGGTGTGCCAAAGTGATTTTTTTTGGTGGGGTGCGCTAAACAAAGTCTTATAAAGATAAAGAACAGAATGTCTGGAAAATCATTGTCAGCCATCAGCAAGCCAATGAGGCCAACTTTCATTCCTACCATTGCTGGAGGACCAACCTCACCACGGGTTGTATTTTTCAAAGGAATTAGTGTCAATAATTATACTTTAAATGTCTGCCCCTTGTCAAACCTAACCCAAACAATGAGTTGGACCGTGGCAGTGATATGACATGATTCATCCAATGCCAGACTGAAAACAGAAGCAGTTTTAAATCCGTAAGCAACTGCTCCAATATATTACCGGACATACTTTCAACACGCTTTGCAACAGTCTGGTTGGAAAACTGAAGATAAGATATTTGTTTCTTTATTTCTCCTTTTTTAAACTCAGAAAATAATGAATCAGCACATTCTTGAAAAAAAAGTTTAACAGTCTCACTATCTAGATACGATTTTTTTTCTTTGCTAATAACCAGCAAATATTAAAAGACTCTTAGGTAGAACAATCACTTGAACTGAAAATCTGACGGGAAATATTTCGCTGGCCATTTAAATTCTTCTTTACAAAACTAACTTTTTCTTCTATTAGCTTCGTTCATTTCGGATAATCGTTATAAAAATTGGCATGCACTGACTTGTGGTGTCTCTGCAGATTTGACTTTTTGATAACAGAAATAGTAACCTGACAAATCAAACACACTGGCTTTTCATTAAACAAAGAAAATAAAATTCGAGTTCCCACGAAGAGTTAAAAGTACGACACTCTTCTGTAACTTTTCGTTTCCTGCTCGTCATATCGGCTTTCTCTTTTTAACCACGTTTTAACTCGCTTTCATTCCTGTGGCATTGTTTGTTGGCGGGTTTGTTGGTTTGTCTGTCCACAATTTTTCAAATCTTCCAACGTAAAATTAAACCATTTTTGATGGTCCTAGAGAGCTCAAAATTTTACCACAGTCGTCGATGGAGTCGGAACTTAAGTATGTCCTGGGTTCTCCTTCAAGTAAATGCAGAACCTTAATATTGATAAGGTCCACATCGGCATTTGTAGGGCAGAGAATAGCCTTATTTACAAATTCTTCCGCATCTCTGGCTAGAAGTCGTTCACCGAAGATTTCGGAAACAATAGATCCTGTGCAGACCATATGGGCTGGAACTTCAAACATATTCTCGTCCAATCCATGTTCATTGGTTAATGCTCCATTGCCTAACTCCATTAACCAAGACGTAAATTCTGGATCAAAAAATCGCACATTACTTGTCAATGTGAGAATTGTAAATTTAGACCAACGATCGGTAAACTTAATACTCGCTTCGACATTGGCGGCCCTGGTTCCATGAGCAACAACGGGCAAGGTTTGTCTGAAGTCCCCACCCAAGAGAATGGTTTTTCCACCGAAAGTTTTGTCATTTTGCATGATATCTTGTAAGAGTTTATTCACGCATTTCAATGCATCCTTAGAGGCCATCGTGGATTCATCCCAAATGATTATTGTGGCTCTTCGGAGAATGTCAGCATCGGAGGAGGTCATTCTCATTCTGGAGGTTGAGGTGTCGATAATTGGGACGGAAAGTTGAAATTGGGAATGATACGTTCGACCACTTTACAGTAAATTGGCCGCGATACCAGTTGATGCAGTAGATAAAGCAATCTTCTGTTCCCCTCTAAAGGATGCAAGCAAGGTTGTGTACAAATATGTTTTACCACTGCCACCAGGTCCGTCAAGAAAGTAACACCTATGAGGAAGATGATCATTGGCTGCGGCTGCGATAATTTCATCAAATGCGTGTCTCTGCTGTTCATTGAGACTCAGTACCATGTCTGTTGCTTTGCTGAGCTGTTGGACTGGATCAAAAACGCTGTCATGTATGTCTTCCACGTGACTTGTTGGAACTGGTAAACAAAAATTCTCGCAGGTTTTCCTATTAGCAATAAAGATCAATTGAATATCAGTAAGGGCCAAATTGAGGCAGTGTTTGCAATTCACTTCGTGATGAAACTGCAACGTAAAATCTTCATAAAAGTATTCTTTATATTTCTGGAACAATTGTGGAATATTTGAAGGAGATGCGAGCAGGCACATATGTGCAAATAATTCCCGTAGGAGAGTGGGTCTCTTTTCGGCAACCGCATCATGTAACGTTATATCCCAGACCTGCTCGTCATTGAAGAGGCCTCGGTGTTGTGCAGCTTCCTTGAATGTTGGATATGTAATACCATGGACGGTCCGAAGGTCCTCAAAGGAATTTGCAACTGGCACATGAAGGAGAAGTAAGCGCAAGCAGAAGCGCTGAATGTCTGACGCTAAACTGACAGAGTACATACGACCAATTATTCTGTCAGCACCCCTTTGCCTTCTCTGCCATGTTCTGGTTCTCTCGTGAAAAACATAATGTTCAGGTATGTCAGTGTGTATAGTATAGTATACCTGTAGCCATCTGGTATTGTTGATTTAGTTTGAACCATGCCGTTAAAGTAGTGTCTCTCGAAGCTGCGTTCTGTGCTGCAGCCTCGTTATCAGTAATAAAAACTACTGATTGCTCGCCAAGGAGATGAACTTGGAGTCTGATAATTGCATGAGACTGCTTGTGCATGTGGAACCCAAAAAGGCTTTCGCGTTGGTTTCGCGTTTCTCGTCGCCGTGATGCCTCCTCGTGTGTTTCTGTTCTTCTTCGATTCCTGTTATGTTCGTTTCTGCGACGTTTTCTATCGGCAATTTCGGCTTCATCGAATGTTCTTTTTCGAGGCATAGTTGTCTCGTGGCAACACGCGAATGTTGTAAATTTGTGGAGTTGAAGAAGAAATAGTAAAGCAATGTGAACGTGACATTGACGATGGGTACAGGCGTAGGAGAACGGTGTCGTACCTTGAATGCGGCGCAGCAATGCAGTTGGCAGTGGGTCAAGAACCGAAGACCGACACACCGACATCAACCGGTTGGTGGTGACTTACATCATGATTTATAACGGAGACACACACGCATAGGATTGTGGCCGATGTTAGACTCAACACAAATGTGTGTTTGTGTGTACACAAATGCTGACGTCACAGGTTCGTGCGTTGTTTCGGTAATTGACGTTCTAGCTAAAACAATGCCCTCATATAATATTTTTTTACGGCGAAATTTTAAAATTTATTCATAATAATTTTGCGCGCCTTCTTTGCGCCTTTTTTGCGCGCCTTTCGAGCACATTTTCGCGCGCCTTTGGATGGGGAGACACATGCATACTTAGGGCGATTATGTATTAGATTATTGATCGGTGCGCATTATATTAAACATGTTTTACGACACAACTGCAATTTTGTATTTTTGGATGGTCTTGCGCTGCGTATTATAATGAACATTCTTTTAGTTAAGTCTCGTACATAAAGGATTTGTAGTCAAAAACTTGGTTTTTTACGTTTTTTAAAAAAAATTTCATTTAAATATGTATTTAGGGTAAGTCTGCACTCTAATATCGTAACACGCTTGAAGTCATTGAAAACGTAATTAAATAAATGGTAAACAATCAAATATTTAAGTGGAACTTTTATTTAAAGTTGCGCGTTTTTGATGTGAAGTCACATTTTTCAAACACCCCCCTCCTCGTACCACATCGTCACAGATGCGTGACACGCCCCCTATGGCGGATTAAAAGGGGGGTGCTGAACGGGCTAAAGCCCCCAATAATTTAAGGACCCCAAACTTATTATGAATTATAGTGTATAATAAAGATGCAGGCTATTATGTTTGTACGAATCCCTGAAAATGCCTTGGACATTCATACGGCAATGCTGCAAATGAGTAGGAAGTATAACGGAAACCAGGCTATTCTTCGTGAGAAGTTCATTGTAGCTCATTATATGCCGTGCACAGCTCATTCCATTAATTTGGTTGGGAAAAGAGCAGCATGTTGTCCTGCTGCGGTCAGATTTTTTTGTCTTCTGCAAAATCTTTATACCCGGCTTGTTGCATCTACTCATCGTTGACAGGTACTTCAAAAAACATATGAAATTGATACATGTTAACAAAGCCTTGTCTGACACAAGATGGTCAGCCTGACATGATGCTGTAAAGACTATTAATAACTCATACCATGAGAATATCGCAGCACTGTAAGAATTAGTAAGAAATGAAAATCAGCCACGTGACTTTCGACTTGAAGAAGAAGGATTTCTAAAGGAAATTGAACAACTGGAAGTCGCTATTTAACTTGAAATTTTTGAAAATGTTTTAGAAAGGAAGTATCTCATTAAGTTTGTTAACAGATAGCACTCTTAATTTGATTCCTATGAAGACAAAGGAAAGGAAAAGTCCGTGGTAAAAACAGTGTAAACAATCTTCAATACTATCAAACAAAAAAGAAAGCGTCAGTTTGATAAGGGGACATCAACAAAACATTACTCTCCTCCAGACAAAAATTCAAGATTGAGGTATTTCTGGTCATCATTGACAAACTTTCTTAAGCCCTACAACATCGGTTAGGCGCATATAAAGACATCCATGAGAAATTTGGCTTTCTTACATACTTAACTGAGCTCAGCAATTTCGCCACCCGATGGGCAGCAGCCAAGTTAATGATAGAACATTCAAGTGATATCGAAGACTGCTTACCTTCAGAATTAGTCCAATTTTCAGAACTCTTAAAATAGTTATTGTCCAGCCCCAGGCTCAGGGTAAGGAAAAGGAAGTAGCACAAAGCGAAACTAAAAAAACGTGCACAGAGCTAAAAAATTTTCAGATTTTGAATGAGCTATATTTCACACAGTCCTTTACAAATGTACACATCGCACTTCACATCTATCTTTCAATGATGACATCAAACTGCAGCTGAGAGCGATCCTTTTCAAAGTTGAAAAGAATATATAATGAGTTTGAATTTGCATGGGAAAAAAAGACTGAATATGCTCTCTCTTCTCTAATGAGCGTCGAAAAGGAACTTGTAAGCTTACTCAGCTTTATTGACTTGATTGAAAACTTCGCCATTTGAAAAATTCGCAAACGAAAGTTGTAGGTTGAAATAATAATCATACATATTTTTCAATAATTTTTGTTATTTCAATTAGAGAAAACATTTCGTTACCTCATGAAAAAAATATTTAAAAAATATTTTAAAATACGGAATAACGCGTAATATTATTCTTTATGGGGGCGCGTTCGTAACCACGAAACAGCGTAAGTCGGGATTGGACCGTCGTAACCGGAGGACTACCTGTATATAAACATGCATATCTATGCTTTCAAGCCTTTAATAAATATATATATATAACAAAATATTAACTCAAAGACATTGAAATCATAATTTTCCCCAAGAAAAACATCATCAAAGAAAACCCATCTTTTGGTGTTTTTTAATGGGTTTTTTTTTGGGGGGGGGGATAAAAATCATATCCCCCACCCCACTGTGGTGGAGGGAGTTGTGAGGTGGGATTCGTCCATGCTGTCGGGGTGTCCAAGACCAAATGGCTTTATATCTTTTAAAACATAACATACTGCCTCTTTCATTCCAGCCGTTTTTTAAAGATCTCTCTGCTGCGAATGTTTCTTTTCTTTTTTCCTAATTTGTTTTAATGTTGTTTGTGTTTTGGGACTTTTTTATTATTGCAAGTTAACTGATATTTTTGTTAATAAGAGTTTTCGCGTTTAACGTATTTCATTGTATTTTTTAATTTCTTTCTAGATTAAAAAATTTGTCATCTTTTGTTTTCTGACATAAAATCGTACACAGTAAAATTTTAGGCTCGGGTGTCACCCCCTGATGGGTGTCACCCGGGGCGGCCCGCCCCCCCCCCTAGTGACGCCACTGTTTCGATTTAATATGACTAAAAACGTGGGGCGGGTGTTTGGTATAAAAATTAAAGATTTCTAATTTAGAAGTCAAAAGAGAGATCTATAAGTGAGAGAATGAGTGAACCGCATATGTTAAACCTCATAAGCACCCACCCCACGTTTTTAGTCATATTAAATCGAAGTACTTGAACTAATAAGTTTTAAATTATTTTCTTCTTTTTAGTCCACTTATAAAAACGTGGTTTTTAAAAATCATTTTTTACCTTTATTTTTTTATTATCAACTCGCTTTCGTTCCTGTGGCATTGTTTGTTGGTTTGTCTGTCCACAATTTTTCAAATCTGCCAACGTAAAATTAAACCACTTCTGATGGTCCTAGAGATCTCACAATTTTACCACAGATAGATCTTGGATGACAATGCATTGCATCAAAATTTCAGATCGATCGAATGTACCGATATTAAATTATTGTACTTTTTAATTTATCTATACATAAGCTTATGTATTATCCGTCTGCCCTTGTTTACATAACATTCACGTGAAGAGTTCACACCAAGCCCGACAACAAAACTATGTTTAACATCAAGGAAAGATGAGTCATTTCCAGTCTGTAAATGTTTGTCGGCCAATGCGTATTATATTTGAACATAATCAATACTTCAAAAGTCACCATAGCATACACTTACACTAAAAAGAATAAAATAAATAGAAGCAAAAAAAAAGATGTTTAAAAACCACGTTTTTATAAGCGGATTAAAAAGAAGAAAATAATTTAAAACTTATTAGTTCAAATACTTTCATTTAATATGACTAAAAACGTGGGCGGGCGCTTTTTAGGCGTTTGGCTAAAATGATTAGGGTTTACAAATGACGAGTAAGAAAATGAGTGAATTGAATTAGTTAAGCCTGAGAAGCGCCCGCCCCCGTTTTTAGTAATATTAAATTAAAGTACTTGAACTTATAAGTTTTAAATTATTTTCTTCTTTTTAGTACGCTTATAAAAACGTGGTTTTTAAAAATCTTTTTTTTTACTTCTATTTATTTAGAAACAAATGTCCTTTGAAAAATCGTACGGTCGTACCTGTTGTCTCTCAGATAGATTTTCTTTTTGAGTGAATTGCACTACCACAAACACAGCTTTTATTCTGATTTCTACTACCTGAATGGATCATATTCTTGAAATAAAAACCAACTACTGGTCTTTTTATGTTTAAAAATACAGGATGGACACCCCCTCGACGAACCCAGGCAGGTTTAATTTCAACTCTTTAACATTCCTCATCAGTTATCTACGAATTTTATAGTACCGTTAAGTGCCATTTTGATTACCCTCGTTCTGTTATTAACATTCCTTCCAGAACGGACCTTAACTTGCCGTGGTTGCCTATCTTTAAAATCAAAACCAATCTTGGGAGACACATGCATTTTTAAGATGACCAGGTAGCTTCAAACCCTTTGACCATTAGCCATGCATCATTCCAAACGCGGTTGTTAATTGGTGACCCGTCAAAACAGCCCCGACATAACGGCCCCGGTCAAAACGGCCCCAGACAAATTAATATTTTTCAACAAAAACTTTCAATTTCTTTTTCATTTTAAGCTTTTATCAACTTTTTCACCCTTAAATAAAGTGGTAAAATTGTAAAAAATATATCTTGTGCTGTTATTATATTGTTCTTTGTCAACAAACAGCCGCGATTGGTACCATTTCGCGTAAAGGCTATTAAATTCACTGTTGTGATGTTATTATTATTGTTTATTATTAGCAAAACCTGACACTGAATAGTTGAGTAAAAATACGAATTTAATATTTGATTGAACATTTTACTTTTAGTCGATCTATTAGTCCGGGGCCGTTTTGTCGGGGCCGTTATGTCGGGGCCGTTTTGTCGGGGCCGTTTTGTCCGGGGCCGTTTTGTCGGTGAACTTTGTTAATTATAGGATTTGGTTACAGCGTGACACCCTGGCCAAAGCAGCATAAGGATACTGCTACTATCTGATATCACGTGACTGGAAGTTTCAACAATGTTGACATGGGACACCCTGAACATAAATCTCCCAATCCACCGCCTCGTTTGCAGCACACACCCCGTCTTATTAAAAATGCCACAATTCTCAAGTAGTCTGTACTAAATTTTCAAAAATACTGAACCAATCACGGTCTTTTTATTATTATTTTTAAAACTATTTTATTTTTTATTTAAAAAAATATTGTAAATTGTACCAAGATCTGGCGGGCCATTTTAGACAGGTTGGATAGCACTGGTGTAGATATTGCACTAAAATTTTCACGGGTACCCGGGCGCAATTTTACTACCCGGGTAATTCCTCAGCAACGGGTACCAGGGTTCCCGGGCACCCGTTGACAGGCCTACCAGTGATACTCTTCCATGTTCACATTGTTTCTCACGAACACTTTATACCAGTGGTTCCCAAAGTGGTCCGTACGGACCCCTTGGGGTCCGCGGAACCCTTCAGGGTGTCCGTGGAAAATTAAACTTGATTTGGGGGTCCCTGAACAACGTCAGGGGGTCCACGCAAGGTTTAACATCAAATAATAAAACTGATAAATTTTTATTATTATTGAAATTAAAATAAATAATAATAAATAAAATAGTATGTGAATGCCTGTTCTACTAATTAAATACTATCTTAGATACTATTCTTCATGGATACAATGTTGTGTTACGTAGAAAAAGTAGTAGAACTACTGTAATTCCACATCTATAACCAATCAAAATACTTGGTTTGTTGAAAGGTCAAGCTTGATGCAGAAGAAATGCCGAATTCCTATAACTATAAGTAGAAAAATACAAGTTTTTAACTTAAATCTACGAGGGTTGCAAGGTTGTGTATTTTTCGATGTGTCGGGAAGTTATATTTATCTAAATTGTATCCTATCATCAAATAATGTTTTCAATGGGCTTTACTGTAGCATTCCATTGAAAACGTTAATAATTCTTAACAATTGTTTGTTACAACAGATAAGAGAATGAGTGAGCACAAGGCTGGATTGAGACTTGATGGGGCCCTAAGCTATTTAAGGCCCTTTTGAAGTCTAGATATTCTATATCAGTGACAAATATGAAAACAAAATTTCGGGGGCCCCCAAGAAGGCAGGGGCCCTAAGTTATAGCTTGTTTAGCAAATAGGTAAATCCAGCACTGAATGAGCCGAAGAAACAATTCCGACAATATGGTGTTAATGGATATTTGAAGTATGGCTAAATGTTTGGAAACAGATACGAAAGGTGAAACGTTATTAACTGAATTTTTTAAAAATGTTTGAAGTTAAAGCAATACTCTTGACTTTCTGGCATACTTAAAACATTCTGTACCAAATGTATTTTAGTAAATTGAGGAATTCATCGACATCAAATATTCAAAAAAATCTTAGTGAAAGTTTGCATGGATCACTACATTATGTACATTAGAGCAGTTAATAAAATCAAAAGGAATGCCTTGATGAGAGATTATTTGCTCAACTATGGTTTGGAAAATGAAGAAGACTATAATGGATTATTTATTCACACAGAAGTACGCTGGTTATCATCACGTACATATTTAAATCGATTTAATCCTCTCTTTGATTCAGTGTCCAAATTCCTGGAAAACAAAGACAATGATCAGCAACACAATTAACTCTAAAAAATGACATATCCTTTATTAATGAATTATTTACCCAACTTTAACGAAACTAATTTGAAACTACAACTACTACAAGGTAACCAATTAAATTTAATCAAAACTAAAAGCGTTATGTCTGAGTTTGTTGCAAACCTTTTTCTGTGCAAACAAAACTTAGGAACAGGAGAATGTTCTCAGTTTTCAAATCTTTTGAAATTGCAAAATAGAGATAAAGATTTGCTTGCTTAATGTCAAAACTTAACGGCTCTTCATGCAGACCTCAGACCTGAACCAAAGATTTGTAGGCATTCGTCACTATTGGATATTTCCGAATGGCAGTTGAACTCTTTAGCGCATGGACAATCTCAAGTCCAAAACACAGATGAATACATACTAATACAGGAGCAGCTTATTGAAATATCGACAAATGAGGAACTAAAACCAATGTTTGGACTAGGATAGCACAAATTATGGTTACAAAGTCAGATCCCAATTTTATATCATGCAATATAGGTTATTGTGCAGAATTTTTTGACTGTTTTCCTGTCTTCTTATTTGGTAGAACAAAGATTAAGTGGCGTTATGAACCTCATCATAAAAAACAAGGACAACAAAAATAAAAAAATAAACGACTAGAAATTGGTGCTCGTGAGCATTTGCGGTTCCTACACACAAACATTGAGTCGGTCATAAACTCTATATATTAAAAGGCTATGTTCCGTGCGGTCATCGATAGCGATTGGTCCCTCAAACACATATGACTCCTACAGCCAATCATATTGAACACGTTTACGCGGACGTTCAAAACGAGTTATTTTTAGTGCAGTATTTCTTCCAAGACTTTATTTTGAGTTATGCGCGTTGGGATTTATAGTCAAAAGCTCTGTTTTTACGAGTTATTTATTTTAACTATAATGAATAGTATTTTTGACGTGATGCACACCTATGCCGGTCGAGACGGCTATTGGAGGGGAGTTACTACATGCCACAGAACGGTGGCGGAACGTCATTGGACGGGCTTTGTTGCTGGTACACTCTTAAATCTCATCACGTTAATCCAAGTTATTAATTGTTTTCAATTTAATCTTAAACAAAAGTGATAATTTCAATAAATACCGTACTTTTCATCAAATGTTGTTTTTGTAATTTTTGTACTATGAATTTATAAAGTTTTTTTCACTTGGGGGTTCGTGGGGAAGTTTTGAGTATAAAAGGCACCGTGGGTCAAAAAAGTTTGGGAACCACTGCTTTATACAATTAAATCGTTTAGTTTGAAATATTTATTATAAAAATTAAATGAAAGTTTTTTTTTAAAATTTGAATGAAACTATTAGTTTCTAGTTGGTTTGTGGTGTTAACTACTATTTTTCTTGTTATCGTTCCGGTAAAAACACACATTTCATGGTATTGACTCTATCATCGGTCTGTAAGTCCTACTAAATTTAGTAACGTATTATTATTTATAAGTTTACATCAAATATTACAAACATTTGCAGGAAATACAAATATTGAAAATGGAAGTTTTCTATTAGAATGGGAAGATGACTACAAATAAATATAATGAGGGTAAGCGAATTTGTCTTATCTGCCAAACATGGCTAGCAAATTACAAAGCCAGCAATTTGAAGCGACACTATGAAAATGTCATGAAGAGTTTGCATCATGGTTATATGCTGCAATCGGAATTAAGAAAGAGCAAACTTGCTGAGTTACATGAAGGCGTCACTACAAATGGGTCAGGTATACACAAGACAAATTGTACAGAAATGAAATACTCATAAACATGTTGTTGTTCGTCCGTCGTGGTCGACGATGACCACTCTCATCATATTTGCTGGGCCGCCACATGTGTCCTCTGGTGGCTTATTAACCCTATTCTGGCACGAAAAAGGCGTCCACACGTCGGACAAGAGATGGATGCGGTCCCTTCAGGAGGGTTTTGGATACGGTCCTTTCTGACTTGACACTTTAACTTGGCTGCCTGTTGTCTGTTTGCCTCACAGACAGCTGCGCCATTCCATATCGTAGAGCGCCAGTGGGCTCGGTTTCTGGCTGCTGCTTCCCAGGAGTCATGTTCGATGTCGAAGGCCTTCAGAGCTGTTTTAAGTGCATCCTTGTAGCGCTTACGTGGATCTCCGCGTGCTCTATGCTTTTCTGCAAGCTCACCATAGAAGAGCCTCTTGGGGAGGCGATGGTCGGGCATGCGCACTACATGCCCCGCCCAGCGTAGTTGGCTTTGCATGAGGATAGTTTGGATGCTGGGGAGTTCTGACCTGGCTAATATTTCGGTGTCTGGAACTTTTTCCTGCCATTTTATATTGAGAATTTTTCTAAGGCTTTTGGTGTGGAAGTGGTTCAGCAACCTCGCATGGCGTTGGTATACGGTCCAAGTTTCACATGCATATAATAGGGTGGGAAGCACAACAGCTCTGTATACTTTTAGTTTTGTTTGGGTGCTGATTCCCCTTCTGTTCCAGACACTGTCATGCAATCTACCGAATGCTGCGCTGGCCTTTCACCTCGGCATCAATATTGGCCTTCTGAGACAGTGTGCTGCCAAGATAGGTAAAGCGGCTCACTGTGTTGATTTTGTTGGCTTTGATGAATATGTTAGGCTCAGTATAAGATTTGCCTGGGGCCGGCTGGTATAACACTTCTGTCTTCTTTGTGCTGATGGTGAGCCCAAAGTTAGAGCACGCACTGGAAAATTTATCAGCACTTAGTTGCAGTTGTGCTTCATAGCCCGCGTTAAGGGCACAATCATCAGCAAAAAGAAGGTCCAGGATGCTGTCTGATTTAACCTTTGTCTTAGCTTTAAGCATCCTGAGGTTGAACAGACGACCATCAGTGCGATACCTAAAGTCCATGCCTACATTGCTATTCCTGAAGGCCTCTGTAAGCATGGCTGAGAACATGAGGCTGAACAATGTTGGGTCCAGAACACAGCCTTGCTTAACGCCATTTGTGACAGGGAATGGTTTAGAGACCTCTCCGTTGTCCTGGACTCGAGCCTGCATGCCATCATGAAATTGCCTTACAATGCTAATATATATTTATTTGGACACCCATACTTGGCCATAATCCTCCATAGGCCCTCTCTGCAGACTGTGTCAAAGGCTTTCGTAAGGTCTATGTAAATGGAAAATAGGTCCATATTCTGCTCTTGACACTTTTCCTGCAATTGTCTTGCTGCAAAGATCATGTCGATGGTCCCACATTCTTTCCGAAAACCACATTGGCTTTCTGGTAAAAGACCCTGATCCAGATGTGCACTTAGGCGATTTAGGAGAATTCTGGCGAGTATTTTTCCTGCAATTGATAGCAGTGAAATTCCACGATGATTATCGCAGGCTTGGCGGTTCCCTTTTCGCTTGTACAAGTGGACTATAGAGGCATCTTTAAAATCCTGGGGGATAGTCTCTTGCTGCCACATCATTAGGAAGATTTCATGCAGCTTTTCCAGTAGAACCATGCCACCTTCTTTGTATATTTCTGCTGGAATTGAGTCTGCTCCAGGAGCCTTTACACATGACAGAAGATGTACAGCCCTTTGCGTCTCAAGAAGAGTAGGCGGGTCATCCATTGCCAGGTTAATTGGTACTTGAGATAGGCGACTGATAGCATCTTCATTAATACTTGAGTTGCTGTTTAGGACAGCATGATAGTGTTCAGCCCAGCGCTCAAGAATCTTCTCCCCGTTAGTAATTAGATATGTCCAGTCAGCACTGAGGAGCGGGGAAGAATTAGACGTTGTGGGTCCGTACACTTCCTTAAGGGCGTTGTAAAAATTCTTCATATCATGCCTGCCTGCATATTGTTCATCTAATCAGCTTTCTTGTTTAGCCATTAGTCTCGCATCCAGCGAAGTTTTTGTTGTATGATGCGGCGTATGCTATTATATGAGTCCGTTACGGATGAAGACCTGGGATTGCTGATGTGTCTTTTGTGGAGTTGATGTTTCTCTGCAAACATTTGCTTGATTTCGTCGCAATTGTCATCGAACCAGTCTTGGTGCTTTCTCGTCACGGGTGCAAGGATTTGGGAGGCTGTGCTGTAGATTAGATCTCTAAAGTTCGTCCAAACAGTCTCAATGTTCGTATTGTTTAGAGTGGTGGATCTCAGTTTGTCCTCCAGGGCTGTCTCCAGAGATTGTTTAGTACTCGCACAGTTTAGCTTTGTGATGTTTAGCCGTTTTAGGGGTTTCCTTCCTTGGGACCGTCTTTTGGGCTGAATGCGAATATTAACTTTGGAGATGATGAGACGATGGTCTGTCCATCATTCAGCACCGCAGAGCGATTTGGTCACACGAACGTCGTGTCTATCTTTCGTGATGACGTAGTCTATTAGGTGTCAGTGCTTGGAGCGAGGGTGCATCCATGAAGTCATATTTCTTGTGGGAAGACTGAATACCGTGTTAGTATAATCAACAAGTCATGTTCAACACACGTCTGAAGCAACAGGAGACCATTGCTATTACACCGGCCCACTCCATGTTTTCCTATTGCACCGTCCCAAAGAGCGTCATCGCAGCCCACTCTTGCATTAAAGTCACCAAGTATGACAAGTTTGTCAGTGGAAGGAATGTTGGCGATGATAGAGTGAAGGTCCTCGTAAAACCTGGATTTCACTTCATCAGGGTTAGTCATTGTTGGGGCATAGCAGCTGATGATGTTGAGATATTTCTTCCCGGCCAACAGAGGCAGTCTCATCGTCATGAGTCTGTCATTTATGCACTTTGGAGGACTAGCGAGTTTGCATACTAATGATGTCTTCATGGCAAAGCCAACACCAGCCTCACGGCGTTCCTCGCTCCCTCTGCCACTCCAGAAGAAGGTGTAGCCGGAGCCTCTTTCGCTTAGTTCGCCCTCTCCTGGTAAACGGGTCTCGCTGAGAGCGGCAATGTCGACATCATATCTTGAAAGTTCGTGGCCCACCAGGGCAGTCCTCCACTTGGGGTCTGTTAGTTTCCTCTCTGTCCATTAGTGTGCGCACATTCCATGTGCCCAGGGTAAGAGGAATAGTCCTCGGCTTCTTCTTTAGTTTGCGACCGCAGAAATAGGGTCCCCGCCAGCTGCGGTAGTCTGGCCAGGGAAGATTTGAGCAGGCAATGTTTAGGGCACCTTTTCTAGCCCCTTCCTCATGCCATGGAGGTGAGCAGTGCATTCCTAAAGAGGGCTGCTCAGTCGCTCAGGGGGCTGCCGGACACCACTCCTGCTCAGTGTCAGTGGAGAACGACCCTATGGCCTGAACCGCCTGCATGCAGGTTTGTGACTACGGCTGCCAGTGTACCCTCACCTGCCGCTTCGCCACTTGCCTGTCGCTACAGGGCTTTGGAATGAATCGATGATGATGATGAGAGTGACTTGCGCTGTGACTTTGTTTAAAGTGAGGAAGATTCGCGCAACACGTCGACCTCACTCTCTCGCCCAAAACCATCTGTTCCAGCAGCAAGACGTTGTCGAGACAGCTGGGAATGGGGTTGGGTGCAGTGGATGACCAGGACGTCCAATGAGTCTCGTCATGCTATTAGCACTCCACAGTGCTTTGCTGTGTATCGCCTCTTACCCGTTGGCCCATAGAAGAACCAGCGCGCAGGCAGCCGAAAATCAGTCTTCACATGCTGGGTAGACAAATCCCACTTCACCGAGGTTTGTATCCAATCGGTTTACCCTCACCTGGTTTAGCCGGTCAGTCGAGACCGTTTACCGGGGTGTGGCCGCTGTGCATGCTACAGCTACTTGGAGCCACAGGTGAGAGTTGAGTGCCAGGTGGGGACCAAAGGTGGAGAACTACCCCGGGAGGAGTACGACTGCTCCCCATCCAGAGGTGCTACCCCTCCCATGGACACCCCATACACTCATAAACATACTCGTTAATAATTTCCACAGGAGACAAACGTCACATATTTTAGACATGTAGCATTTGTTGGACTGAAGCTGCTAATATAGTGTCAGTGTATACACATAATCATGCAGTATATAAATAATGCACTTTGTTGGACTGAAGCTGCTAATAGAGTGTCAATGTGTACACATAATCATGCAGTATATAAATAATGCACTTTGTTGGACTGAAGCTGCTAATAGAGTGTCAATGTGTACACATAATCATGCAGTATATAAATAATGCCCTTTGTTGGACTGAAGCTGCTAATAGAGTGTCAATGTGCACACATAATCATGCAGTATATAAATAATGCCCTTTGTTGGACTGAAGCTGCTAATAGAGTGTCAATGTGTACACATAATCATGCATTATATAAATAATGCCCTTTGTTGGACTGAAGCTGCTAATAGAGTGTCAATGTGTACACATAATCATGCAGTATATAAATAATGCCCTTTGTTGGACTGAAGCTGCTAATAGAGTGTCAATGTGTACACATAATCATGCATTATATAAATAATGCCCTTTGTTGGACTGAAGCTGCTAATAGAGTGTCACTGTGTACACATAATCATGCAGTATATCAATAATGCCCTTTGTTGGACTGAAGCTGCTAATAGAGTGTCATTGTGTAAATATAATTATGCATTATATAAATAAAACCCCCTGTACATATAATCATGCAGTATATAAATCAGGCCATTATTTGGATTGAAGCTGCTGATATGGAGTAAATGTAAACACATAATCATGCACTTTTAAAAAGAATTTGTCGCATTGAAGCACTATGGGTCACGACCACGCTCGCGATGAACTATTCCTTTAATGAATTTTATTAAAAAATGAAAAATAATTTTACGTGAGTTAAGTGATTTTAACTTTTGAATTGTTTTAACACTGCAAGAACAGAAACAGTGCTACGTATAGACTCGTGATTCGGTGAACATTAAATGTTATGAGAAGCCTTGGTTTGACCTTGCACGTTTCTTTAAATCTGGTTGGTAGCTTGTAGTTGTGGTACGGAGAGGTTCTGTCAGATGCCGATTGCTAGTTACTGCTCGATGCTTTGGTATTATAAATGCCATCATGCAAAAAAAAAGATTCATTGTTATTTGTATCTGGACTTATTTGGAACGATTATTGAAATACTTCCTCGATTCTCCCTTTAATAAAGCCCCCTTTAGAATAAGTTCGATAAGCTCCAGCAGTTCTTGCCTCAGTTGAAGTGACACCTTCCTTTCAGTAGTGTCTCCTGTTGACATATTCCGGACTTTAACTTATCATGCTTGCCTTTTGTTAATTCAGATTGCATTTGGATACCGCGATGCAAACTCTTTTTTACTTTTTTCATAGTGTCGATTCAAATTGTTAACTTAGTAATTTGCAGGTATTTGGCAGGATAGACTAAATGGATTGTCGTCTTTATCGATAAAAGCATTAAGTCCTCTTTTCATTGCTATAGAAAACTTTTTTCTTCTTGGATATACAATTTTAAATAATAAATTAATAACTTTGGTAAATACTAAACAACAGTAAATTTAGGTCAATACTTCGAAATTCAAATTTATCACCAACCAATCAGAACCAATCAGAACCAATCGCTCCCTACAACTTTTAAACTTTAAATCAATCCTAAATCATTTTCAACGTCATTTATGGACGGCCCCTTATCTTTCATGAAATAAATATCTCGAATTATAATAATTACTTCTTTAGATAAGGAAAAGATTATTAACTATTTTCACTAACTGGTCCGGTTAGTGAAAATATTATCTGTGATAGGAAGAAGAAACATTAAGTTCGTCAAATATAACCCACATCTTCCAGGAAATGAACAGATCGTTGATATTACTTGTACTTGTTTTGAAAGTAAATTGAATAGTGTGTGTGTAATTTTGAGAGCAACTGATACGAGCATTAATTATTATCCAGATCGTTAGTAAGAATGCCATTTAATTTAAATATACTTTTGGGGTTAATTTATTGCCTAAATGATAAAGTATATTAGTATTATTAGTCCACTAATTATTTACTTAACATGACTTAAGTCCCGTTTAAACGGATGTAATGCTGCTGAGGTCGTGAATTAATTTGAATTAATTTCTCGTTTTATCAGGCAACCCATTGCATGTTCGAATTCCGGACGGAAAGAACGATAATTTGTATGTGTTTGTTCTTGCATACTAAGTAGGAAAAGTGTTTTTATAACTATGTCTATCTGAATGTTGTATTAGATTATCATTGGTCTATACCATGTATACTTGAGAGAATATTCTCTCAACGCAGGCAGAAGAAAATGTTAGAGTTGTTAAGTTTTTCATGAAGTCTAATAAAATTGAATATTTTGGCTCATTCAAGCTGTTTTATCTTGTACCAGATTTCTTTAGACAGATGGCACTACAGCAGCGCCACCTTTCGAATTCAGTGGGATAGAGAAATATCTTAATATAACACGACAGAGCGTCTCAAAAAAACTGTTGCCACCTAATGCTTAATTTTATTTTTGAAAACAAATCGAATTTATTTAGGATATTAATATCACTTATTTATTAATTTGTGTACTTGAAAATCGTTTATTTACATTTTAAAAGAAAAACCTAGATTATGGCTATTTTTAAGTAGTTTTGAAATAAAAAACCTAGAAACCTAGACAAAGACCGAAAAAACCTAGATCTAGGCTGAAAAACCTAGCGATGGCAGCACTGGTTTTGAGTACCTCAAAGGATGGCAAAATTGATAACTTTTTATTGTTTACCAATTACTAGACTTTTAATCTTAAAGACCAAACAAGGGGCATAAATTTAGTTGCTTCTGTTCTGCTGTCAATGACGTTTAATTTACAAGTAAGCAATCTCTGTATTTATTACTGATGGCGCCCCTGCCATGACTGGTGAGCACAGTTAACTACCAAATCTTGTCTGTAACAAAGTCAGCGAAGATTTTAACCTTCACTCTATCATTCAACACCAGTTTTTTTTTGTGCCAAACACTTCAGACATAAACGTGTCCTTAAGCCAGTGATAGAAGCTATAAACTCTATTCGCCCTAAAGCCCTGTTTCACCACCAGTTTCAACAGTTTCTTCTTGACATCCAGGGAGAATACGAAGATGTTGTGTATCACAATGGTATAAGATGTCTCAATCAGGGGACAGCACTTCAGTGGTATAAGATGGCTCAATCGGGGGACAGCACTTCAGTGGTATAAGAATAAGATGTCTCAATCAGGGGACAGCACTTCAGTGGTATAAGATGTCTCAATCAGGGGACAGCACTTCAGTGGTATAAGATGTCTCAATCAGGGGACAGCACTTCAGTGGTATAAGATGTCTCAATCAGGGGACAGCACTTCAGTGGTATGAGATGGCTCAATCAGGGGACAGTACTTCAGCGCCTCTACACCACAATGGTATAAGATGGCTCAATCAGGGAAAAGTACTTCAGCGCCTCTACACCACAATGGTATAAGATGGCTCAATCAGGGGACAGCACTTCAGCGCCTCTACACCACAATGGTATGAGATGGCTCAATCAGGGGACAGTACTTCAGGGCCTCTACACCACAATGGTATAAGATGGCTCAATCAGGGGACAGTACTTCAGCGCCTCTACACCACAATGGTATGAGATGGCTCAATCAGGGGACAGCACTTCAGCGCCTCTACATCACAATGGTATGAGATGGCTCAATCAGGGGACAGCACTTCAGCGCCTCTACACCACAATGGTATAAGATGGCTCAATCAGGGGACAGTACTTCAGCGCCTCTACACCACAATGGTACTAGATGGCTCAGTCGGGGGACAGCACTTCAGCGCCTCTACACCACAATGGTACTAGATGGCTCAGTCGGGGGACAGCACTTCAGCGCCTCTACACCACAATGGTACTAGATGGCTCAGTCGGGGGACAGCACTTCAGCGCCTCTACACCACAATGGTACTAGATGGCTCAATCAGGGGACAGCACTTCAGCGCCTCTACACCACAATGGTATAAGATGGCTCAATCAGGGGACAGTACTTCAGTGCCTCTACACCACAATGGTATAAGATGGCTCAATCAGGGGACAGTACTTCAGCGCCTCTACACCACAATGGTACTAGATTGCTCAGTCGGGGGACAGCACTTCAGCGCCTCTACACCACAATGGTCCTAGATGGCTCAATCAGGGGACAGCACTTCAGCGCCTCTACACCACAATGGTATAAGATGGCTCAATCAGGGGACATCACTTCAGCGCCTCTACACCACAATGGTATAAGATGGCTCAATCAGGAGACAGTACTTCAGCGCCTCTACACCACAATGGTATAAGATGGCTCAATCAGGGGACAGTACTTCAGCGCCTCTACACCACAATGGTATAAGATGGCTCAATCAGGGGACAGTACTTCAGCGCCTCTACACCACAATGGTACTAGATGGCTCAATCAGGGGACATCACTTCAGCGCCTCTACACCACAATGGTACTAGATGGCTCAATCAGGGGACAGCACTTCAGCGCCGCTACACCACAATGGTACTAGATGGCTCAATCAGGGGACAGCACTTCAGCGCCTCTACACCACAATGGTACTAGATGGCTCAATCAGGGGACAGCACTTCAGCGCCTCTACACACTTAAATAAGAAACTGGGCTATCCATAGTGGAAAATAAGAAACAACCAATTCCAGAACTATCCGATATTGCTTGGCTGGCCGATTTAGCATTTTTAGTTGCTATGACAAGACATCTAAACCTTCTTAACATGAATCTTCAATCATCAGTTGTAAGCCAATTATATTCACAACCTAGGCCTTAGGAAATAAGCTGCACATTTTTCAAAGGCAACTGTCTCAACTGCAGCATAATACCATGCACGCATTTCGCCCCACTACAGGAAATCATGACACGTTTTCAAGAAAGAAAACTGCAATGAGGAAAGACAGATGTGAGTTGCAGATCTGTGATATCCATGGCTGATTAATTTCAGAGTTTTTTTCAGGACTTAGCAACTATTGAAGAGGAAATCATTTTTTGTCTTCACCTTTCTCTGTGGACCCCGATGATGGTCCAGTCCATCTTCAACTGGAACTCATGGAGTTTCAAAGTGAGGCTGAATGTTGCAGCAGACAACTACAACTTCTTATCATTGCAATTTTATCGTCAGCTGGATTATGACAAAACCCAAGAAATTCTAAATTTGCTAAGAAAATGCTCAGCTTGTTTGGCTTAACATATTGTGTGAGCAGTGAGCAGACATTCTCAGATATGAATTTTACACAAGAATCGTATGAGGACGAGACTAAGTGACTCTCACCTGCGTGACGTCATACGTATCAAACTGGTGGCATTGAGCTTGACCTCACATATTTACTGCAGTCAATATCTCAGTTTCACCCTTCACATTAAAATCTATCAACAAAAACTTCTTAAAGTGTTTTTTTATATAAATTATTATCTTAATCCGGCCACCGCATATATATTTACTTCATGTACTATGGACCGCCATGCAAAAGGTTTGGACGCCCATTATTTAGTGTAAGGATGCACTTTAATATCATAAAACGCGTGAAGCCATGTAAAACGTCATTAAATAAATTGTAAGCAATTAAAACAATTTTTTATGTGGAACTTTAATTTAAAGTTCAGCGTTTTGATGTGACGTCACATTTCTTAAACACCGCCTCCCCCTCGTCACACATAGTCACAAAAGTGTGGCGCCCCTCCCCCAGGTGCGTAACGTCATTTATGGATGGCCCCCTTACCCAACACTCACACTGTTATTTGCACACTCTTTAACGATATAGATATTGTTATTATTGCAACACCCCTGTTTACACAGCAGAATAATTCACCAATATTGGAATTTTAGTAAAATAAAAGGAAATCTACAACGCAATTGTTTGTATTTTAACGCAAAAGTCGGGGATTTTCACCAGCTTTTATATATTTTGTTTGTGAATTAATTAATTAATATAGGTTTAGTGGCGGTATTAGCTTGACTTACAAATTGCTTAGAGAGTAGCATAGGATGGGTTACTTTAAAAAACTCAATACCAGTTACTTATATAATAATATTCACTTTTTAAGTATTAAGTCTCTCGCATTAAGGCCTTAGTTAAAATGATCCTAAACGTCTTTAAAGGGTACAAACATATTTTTAAAAAAAAACAACTTAACTTGTATTTAAAGACCCATTAGTCTTGACAAGAAAACTCAAGTAATGCTAGGAACAGGAAGAACGGGGTTTGGCAAAAAGAAGCGAGGAGGAAAACATTGAAATTTGTAACTTTGAAAGCAGGAAGCACAAATTCAGAGAATGGATGGTGCTTTCCAAAAGTCACTCACAATCACTTTACAGGGGAAATGATTGAAACAACAATCACATAGCAGCAAAACTCACCTGGCGTATGACCATTGTTGTTGTGTTCAATGACGTGATCACATGAAGCTGAGCTCATGTCATGTTTCTCATCGCCAGGGTCCATTGTGTCGCCCTAGAGGAAGAAGTAGGAACATATTATGTAAAATTGCGCGTTTTCCTTACACAGATCTACAGTTTAATTGTTGCTTATTTATTTAAAACGAGCAACAAAGCCCGTCCAAGGACGTTCCGCCACCGTTCGGTGGCATGTTGTAACTCCTCTCCAACAGCCGTCTCAACCGGGCATTACATGTGCATCGCGTCAAAAATAATATTCATTATTGTTAAATGCTATAAATCCCAACGCGCATAACTCAAAATAAAGTCTTGGAAGAAAACTGCACCAAAAATAACTCGTTTTGAACGTCCGCGTAAATGGCATAAACGTGTTCAATATGATTGGCTGTAGGAGTCATATGTGTTTGAGGGACCAATCGCTATAGATGACGGGACAGAACGGACATAAAATTGCCTTTTATTATATAGGATGTTATATTTTCTGATTTATAAAACCAATATTTATCTGTTACAGACCTTCTATACTGAAGATTATTGCGTCCAAACACTTATCCATGGTTTATGTCTAGTCTTGCATTTTTTAAAGAGTTTTATATGTTGAAAAAGTGTTGGTTTTCCTGGTTTGATTAGACAACCGATTCCACGATCAAATGCCAGACGGGAAGAACGATAATATGTATGCGTTTGTTCTTGCACACTGAATAAGAAGTGTTTTTAAATCCCTTATATTAACTTCACCGCCGTCTCATCATCTCTCTCTGTCTTGGGCGGGCGGAAAAACAAAAGTCAAAAATGACCCATTTACGTGTCATGCTAGAGTTATGCAGCAAAGTTGAGTTGTCTTATCTTGTCTTATCTATACAGACGCTCCTTCTATGCAGAAGATAGTTGCGTCCACGGACCATGACAGATGATCTGTTTGGCAAGTGATGCAGCGCTCACAGGCCACGGCTTTTGTGGGTTCCACGCATTACCCAGCCGCCTAACTAGTGTTAGGAGCTGGGTGACTCAGGGACGCCCTGGGCCCCGGGAACAAACCCTTGCCTTCACACGGATTCGAACCCGTGACCATCGGTACGACAGTCCAGTGCGCTCGACCACTTCGTCCCGAGTTAAGACAGATTCAGTCTGTAAATGCTTGTCGCGTTTGAAAATAATCAATACTGTTAGTTATGTCTCATATATAAGGGATTTATAGTCAAAAACTTTGTTTTTACGGGTTTGTTTTATTATATCCCTTATATTAACTTCACCGGCGTCTCTGTCTGTCGTCATCTCATGGGCGGGCGGAAAAACAAAAGTGAAAAATGACCCACTTCCCGTGAAGCAATCGAGCTGAAATTTGGCACACGGACCGTCTCACCTAACAATGCATCGTATCAAAATTTCAGATTGGTCGAAGAACGTACCGTAATTAAATTAATGCATTTTTAGTTTATCCTTATATGAGGTATGTAATTAAAATTCACGGGTTGTTATTGTTTTTTTCCACGTGAGAGTTTGAGTTGACGCTTTGACGTCGACCATCGTGCCGACACCCCCTCACGTCCAATCCCCCGTTAATAAAGACAGGGGACATCACTCGGTGTCAGTCTGTAAATGTTTGTCGCGTTGGAACATAATCAATACTTTAAGTTCTGTCTCATATATAAGGGATTTATAGTCAAAAACTTTGTTTTTACGGGTCTTTTTTATTTACTAGTCTTATATTAACTTGCTTTGTAAGTTTAATCGGAACCGTCCCACTATTTGTTTATAATTTTATCACGTGCCCAGTTCACGCGTTGACGCCGACCGTCACTGTCCACACCCCTGCGCCCAGTTTTAAAACCAGGGGAGATAATTGTGTTTCAGTCTGTAAATGTCGCGTTTAAACATAATCACTACTTTTTAGTTATGTCTCATATATAAGGGATTTATAGTCAAAAGGTAAGTTGGCTTTTGCACTTACTGTAAAATGCGTAGACTAAAAAGTAGAAAATTAGTGCATTTTTAAATATAAGACTAGTTTTTAAAAACTGGGGGTTATATTAGATCATCCGTATGTGTGTCATTTCTAGGTTAGAATTAATCGCCTTATGCATTATGGCCACTTTGGTCTTTGTTATTCTATCCTATAGTGTTTCAATGTTTAATGATTTATCTAATGGTGTCTCTTGTGTCATAAATCAATCCGACTTCATTGATGTATGTTTATTTATAAATGAATAGATCCATGCACGCAACTGTCTATCACCCACCAACACCACAGAGCACATCAAATCCCTACTTACTTGTTTGAGAGGAACTCTTCAGAAGCAAAGTCTGAGTTTTTACAGTAGAGACACGCTCCTAGATTCTGTCGCGACGCTGAGTTAAGATCAAGTAAACAGTTATTAGCAGACGCGAGACGTGATAACTAACGGGAAACATCGCGAGTAGTCAACGCTGTCATTTTGGAAGCTCAGGGATGACTTTCCCTCATCACAGATACTTAAATAACATGTTAACATTCGTCAGGGATGCTCAAACGTGTAAATGAAATTACTGAGTATCGTGTCTGTTGTCAAGGAGAGAAATGGATTGTCCCGTGCGCCAATCATTGTAAGGTTTGCAACGATTGCCACACAAATCAAGAATCCAATTATAAAAGTTTCAATATTGTTTGTGTCAGCGCATATTTTGAATTGGGGCTACTTTTTAAAAGTATGGGGACCAGTGCCATGCTTGCTAAAACTCCGCCCATATCCATGGCTCACGTTAAATCTATTATCACTCGGTGTTCACATTTGGAGATTCCAGATGGCGTTATCCTATAACCTCAGCATGACGCTCCCACCCGAAAGTTAACATTAGCCGTCAGTTGACCAAGCCGAGGACAGTTTAAGAGCTATTATCCTCCTATCAGATGCTCCGTAAATTTGCGGTGATTATTCAATTAAGGGCTGGCGTCTGCTCCGTCACCATTCGGGAATTTACGGTGCCTCACGAGAAGTTAATTGCTGGAGATATGTGTGCCCCATACTCTCGAAGGCAATTATCCACTGAGAGAAATGTTCTAGCATGTCTATTTGGTGACGGCCCCTAGCTTTGCATGTAAATTGGACCAATCGCTGGCTGTAAATTGCAGCGTGGTAACTCAGACAGATAATTGTGGTTGGTCTAATTGTTCATTTGTGCAATAATCATCACCATATAAACTAACCATACGATTAGCCAGTAAACATAATGTTGTCAAAGAAGCAAGGCATATAAATAAAAATAATTTTTATTCAAAATAAAATTCAATTCAAATAAATTTATTTCTTTTCAATTTTATTAAATACGTTTTTTCTACTCAAGTTGACATTGTTTGTTATGATTTTTGTGTTGATTTATTTGTTCAGTTCATCCGAATGATCTGATACGACCTTATCTACTAGATGCCCCTTATATTCAGAAGAATATTGTGCCCTACGCTTATCCATGGTATATGTCTAGTTTTGAATTTTTATTAGAGTTTCAAATTGTTGATAGTGTGTTGATTTTCTGGATTACAGACGGGTAGAAAGAGAAGTTGTATGTATGTGTTTGTTCTTTCGTAGGAGGCAATAGTTTTGATCCTTTTGTAAATCTCAATGCTGTATTAAATTCTTTGTTTTGCATACTTCTAAGTTATAATTAATTGTCTTATGTATTATTATTATTTGGAGCTTTTGGATCCACTGATTTGATGCGAAGTTTAAACAATAAACAATAATTGTCAACGTCTGGATCGTTAAGGGAACGAGTTGGTAGGGGAGTGGTGGGAGGGGGGGGTGTCAGGTCTAATACTGAAAGACTTATTGTCTGCCCACAATTTCTCGTTGTTTTATAGGCGTCGAACTTTAATATTTAACATCACGAATGTTATCCATGAAACTTATTGAACCAGCCGTACTTGAGGTGTATCAACATTATACTTGAGGTGTATCAACATTATACTTGAGGTGTATCAACATTGTACTTGAGGTGTATCAAAATTGTACTTGAGGTGTATCAAAATTGTACTTGAGGTGTATCAACATTGTACTTGAGGTGTATCAACATTGTACTTGAGGTGTATCAACATTGTACTTGAGGTGTATCAACATTGTACTTGAGGTGTATCAACATTGTACTTGAGGTGTATCAACATTGTTCTTGAGGTGTATCAACATTGTTCTTGAGGTGTATCAACATTGGGCATTATACTTCAGGTGTATCAACCTTTTACTTGTGGTGTATCAACATTTTACTTGAGGTGTATCAAAATTATACTTGAGGTTTATCAACATTGTACTTGAGGTTTATCAACATTGGGCATTGTACTTGAGGTTTATCAACATTGTACTTGAGGTGTATCAACATTGTACTTGAGGTGTATCAACATTGTACTTGAGGTGTATCATCATTTGACATTGTACTTGAGGTGTTTCAACATTTGGCATTATACTTCAGGTGTATCAACATTGTACTTCAGGTGTATCAACATTGTACTTCAGGTGTATCAACATTGTACTTGAGGTGTATCAACATTGTACTTGAGGGGTATCAACATTGTACTTGAGGTGTATCAACATTTGGCATTATACTTGAGGTGTATCAACATTGTACTTGAAGTGTATCAACATTGTACTTGAGGTGTATCAACATTTGGCATTATACTTGAGGTGTATCAACATTGGGCATTATACTTGAGGTGTATCAACATTGTACTTGAGGTGTATCAACATTGTTCTTGAGGTGTATCAACATTGGGCATTATTCTTGAGGTGTATCAACATTGTACTTGAGGTTATCAACATTTGGCATTATACTTGAGGTGTATCAACATTGGGCATTATACTTGAGGTGTATCAACATTGTACTTGAGGTGTATCAACATTTGGCATTATACTTGAGGTGTATCAACATTGGGCATTATACTTGAGGTGTATCAACATTGTACTTGAGGTGTATCAACATTGTTCTTGAGGTGTATCAACATTTGGCATTATACTTGAGGTGTATCAACATTTGGCATTATACTTGAGGTGTATCAACATTGTACTTGAGGTGTATCAACATTGTTCTTGAGGTGTATCAACATTGGGCATTATACTTGAGGTGTATCAACATTGCACTTCAGGTGTATCAACATTGTACTTGAGGTGTATCAACATTGTACTTGAGGTGTATCAACATTGGGAATTATACTTGAGGTGTATCAACATTGTACTTGAAGTGTATCAACATTTGGCATTATACTTGAGGTGTATCAACATTGGGCATTATACTTGAGGTGTATCAACATTGTACTTGAGGTGTATCAACATTGTTCTTGAGGTGTATCAACATTGGGCATTATTTCTTGAGGTGTATCAACATTGTACTTCAGGTGTATCAACATTGTACTTGAGGTGTATCAACATTGTACTTGAGGTGTATCAACATTGGGAATTATACTTGAGGTGTATCAACATTGTACTTGACGTATATCAACATTGTACTTGACGTATATCAACATTGTACTTGAGGTGTATCAACATTGTACTTGACGGATATCAACATTGTACTTGAGCTGTATCAACATTGTACTTGAGGTGTATCAACATTGTACTTGAGGTGTATCAACATTGTACTTGAGGTGTTTCAACATTGTACTTGAGGTGTATCATCATTGGGCATTAAATTTGAGGTGTATCAACATATTAAACTTGAGGTGTATCAACATTGTATTTGAGGTGTATCAACATTGGGCATTATAGATGAGGTGTATCAACATTGTACTTGAGGTGTATCAACATTGTACTTGAGGTGTATCAACATTGTTCTTGAGGTGTATCAACATTGTACTTGAGGTGTATCAACATTGTACTTGAGGTGTATCAACATTGTACTTGAGGTGTATCAACATTGTTCTAGAGGTGTATCAACATTGTACTTGAGGTGTATCAACATTATACTTGAGGTGTATAACATTGGGCATTATACTTGAGGTGTATCAACATTGTACTTGAGGTGTATCAGCATTATACTTGACGTATATCAACATTGTACTTGACGTATATCAACATTGTACTTGAGGTGTTTCAACATTGAACTTGAGGTGTATCAACATTGGGCATTAAACTTGAGGTCTATCAACATTGTACTTGAGGTGTATCAACATTATAACTTGAGGTGTATCAACATTGTACTTGAAGTGTATCAACATTTGGCATTATACTTGAGGTGTATCAACATTGTACTTGAGGTGTATCAACATTGTACTTGAGGTGTATCAACATTGGGCATTATACTTGAGGTGTATCAACATTGTACTTGAGGTGTATCAACATTGTACTTGAGGTGTATCAACATTGTACTTGAAGTGTATCAACATTTGGCATTATACTTGAGGTGTATCAACATTGTACTTGACGGATATCAACATTGTACTTGAGCTGTATCAACATTGTACTTGAGGTGTATCAACATTGTACTTGAGGTGTTTCAACATTGTACTTGAGGTGTATCATCATTGGGCATTAAATTTGAGGTGTATCAACATATTATACTTGAGGTGTATCAACATTGTATTTGAGGTGTATCAACATTGGGCATTATAGATGAGGTGTATCAACATTGTACTTGAGGTGTATCAGCATTATACTTGAGGTGTATCAACATTGTACTTGAGGTGTATCAACATTATACTTGAGGTGTATCAACATTGTACTTGAGGTGTATCAACATTGTACTTGAGGTGTATCAACATTGGGCATTATACTTGAGGTGTATCAACATTGTACTTGAGGTGTATCAGCATTATACTTGAGGTGTATCAACATTGTACTTGAGGTGTATCAACATTATACTTGAGGTGTATCAACATTGTACTTGAGGTGTATCAACATTGTACTTGAGGTGTATCAACATTGTACTTGAGGTGTATCAACATTGGGCATTATACTTGAGGTGTATCAACATTGTACTTGACGTATATCAACATTTGGCATTATACTTGAGGTGTATCAACATTGGGCATTATACTTGAGCTGTATCAACATTGTACTTGAGGTGTATCAACATTGTACTTGAGGTGTATCAACATTGGGTATTATACTTGAGCTGTATCAACATTGTACTTGAGGTGTATCAACATTATACTTGAGGTGTATCAACATTGTACTTGAGGTGTATCAACATTGTACTTGAGGTGTATAACATTGTACTTCAGGTGTATCAACATTGTACTTGAGGTGTATCAACATTGGGCATATTATACTTGAGGTGTATCAACATTTTACTTCAGGTGTATCAACATTATAACTTGAGGTGTATCAACATTGTACTTGAGGTGTATCAACATTGGGCATTATACTTTAGGTGTATCAACATTGGGCATTATACTTCAGGTGTATCAACATTGTACTTCAGGTGTATCAACATTGTACTTCAGGTGTATCAACATTGTACTTGAGGTGTATCAACATTGGGCATTATACTTGAGGTGTATCAACATTTTACTTCAGGTGTATCAACATTATAACTTGAGGTGTATCAACATAGTACTTGAGGTGTATCAACATTGGGCATTATACTTGAGGTGTATCAACATTATACTTGAGGTGTATCAACATTGTACTTGAAGTGTATCAACATTGTACTTGAAGTGTATCAACATTGGGCATTATACTTGAGGTGTATCAACATTGTACTTGAGGTGTATCAACATTGTACTTGAGGTGTATCAACATTGGGCATTATACTTGAGGTGTATCAAGATTGTACTTGAGGTGTATCAACATTGTACTTGAGGTGTATCAACATTGTACTCTATGTGTTTCAACATTGGGCATATTTGTTGATTAGACGAAAGTAACGGGATATGGGTTCTTTATACGTTTTATTGATCAATCACACACCTTCTTGTCATAATATGACACGTAGCGTTTCTTCAAATCTGTTTAAATACACAAATGTTAACAGAGGTGAATATTTTTCTTTAAAAGTTATATGATCAATATTACTACTATTTTGTTTAGATTCGCGTTTTATTGAGAATTCCTTCTAACTTATTTATAATTTATAAATAAATGTTTGTATTGTCCCCGGCTACACTGCACTCATCTGACCACTCCCATTACCCTCTGACCACTCCCATTACCCATCTGACCACTCCCATTACCCATCTGACCACTCCCATTACCCATCGGACCACTCCCATTACCCATCGGACCACTCCCATTACCCATCGGACCACCTCCCATTACCCATCGGACCACCTCCCATTACCCATCTGACCACTCCCATTACCCATCTGACCACTATAATTGGTTTCATTCCCCACCAGATGGCACACGGCGTGTAACCGAAACGCTCTTGTCTGTAGGCAAATAACTTTAATGATACAACATTACCAACTGGCAATTACACGATTTATTTGGCGGATGGGAGATAATTTCATTGTCTGGCTGGTGTGATCACTTGTTACCCCCCCCTCCCCCACCGCATCATTTTTAACGCACAAACGCTGTCCACTCACCGTCTAATTAAATACCGGGTAGCTGAAAATATTGCCCGCATTAAAAAAATTTCATGAATAATTTAAAGGTGACTCATTTTTAACGCAATTTCCCTTGGAAAAATTGCGTTTATAGATTCGAAATGTCTGTAACGCTTGCACATACAACTCCTCCTGAGCCATACCAGATGAGGGTTTGGGTCTTTTGCAAATATGCTTAGGAGGTCCCAATGATGTGCAACGGTAAAAAAAACCGAAACGATTTACTAGATTTCCTAAAAATCCAAAAAAAACCTCGAAAAAATATCAGTATTTTGTCAAATCCTCAAACCATAATTATAACATCTATCGGGTTGAAACAAGCGTCAAACAATAGCTAATAACATTTAGAACAAAGTTGGAGAAGGAATTTTTCAAAAAATTATTTTCTTTCGACTCCCGTAATTTTAGAAGCAATTTTTGAAAGCAATTGTTTTGTTTAGTTTCAAAATTATTGATTTGATATTACTTTTAATGTAATCTAGAATGATAGTTAATAGGGTTTTCCCGCTTTGTGAATGCTTATGTTAGATTGTAGCGTGGTGCGCATTATATTGACACATTCTTGGTGTGATGTAGTGTGAGAGGATATGACGTCATATTGTGTTTTAGTTTCAAAATTACTTATTTGAATGAACTTCCGGAAGTTGATCAAAATGGCGGAACCTAAATTTCTCTGCTGACATTAAAATACAAGAATAAACAAGCGCTGGAGAAATTCACAACGTACAAATGTAAAATGAGGAAATTAAAGATATCAAGGAATTATTGGTAAAAGCAAAGAGAACGGTGCGCTCGATAAATGGTAATTTTGGCTGCTATATTTGTTTTTTTCTATTTTAATTTAAAAAATAGACAACTAAACCTAACCCAGACCCTAAAATTACAACCTTAATTACGTTTATGGATAAAAATAATTGGACTTATTCCCTTTTTAAGTGTAAAAATACAACATTTCATTCCCGAAAGTACGCGCTCTGCCATAACAATGTATCAATGTAAATAGTTGAGCGCACCGTTCTCTTTGCTTTAGCCGAATTAATCATCGAATTGAATTCCCTCTATTCCTGTCTGGTGTTGTCATTTTGTTGCTGTTTAATACTATTACTATTAATCCGGAAGTTACAATCGAACAGCGCCATCTCAAGTCTCAATCAAGTAGAGCGCGTTCTTTCGTTGACTTGAGCATTGTCTTGGCGTGTAACTTATATGTTTCACACTGAATTATCAGTCAACAAGATCTCTGGGGGGTAGTTCGTCCACCTTTTGGTCTCCACTTGTCACTCGGCTCTCACCAGTGGCTCCTAGAAACTGTAGCATGCGCAGTGGCCACACCCCGGGCAACGGCTTCGACTGGCTGGCTAAACCTGGTGAGGGTAGCCGACGGGCCTCAAACCCTCGGTGATCTAGGTATGTCTACCTATGCACGTGAAGACTGGATTCGGTGGACAGAGCGGAGGAACCAACTGTCAAAAAGGCGAATCTCAGCAAAGCGTTGCGGAACGCTAACAAGACACACAGGACATCATGGCCATCCACTGCACCCGTCTCCATCACCAGCCGTCTCGACTTTGTCCTGTCGCTGGACCAAGATGGCCTCGAGCGAGAGAGTGAGATCGACGAACTGCACAACTCTTTCTCACTTAAATCCAAGTCACCGCGCAAGTCACTTTTTTCATCCATCCCATACCAGCGGTCGAAACAAAAAGAAGAAAACGAGGATAGTTCCTCTCATATTGGGCGCATGGAATGTGCGCACACTCCTGGACAGAGACGATGCAGACAGACCTCAGAAGAGAACAGCCCTGATTGCTAAAGAACTCGCTAGATACGGCATCGACGTCGCAGCCCTGAGCGAGACCAGGCTCGCGGGAGAAGGAGAGCTCTGGAGTGGCAGACCCAGCGAGGAGCGGCGTGAGGCAGGCTTTGGCTTTGCAGTTAAGACAACTCTTGTCGGAAAGCTGGCTGGACTTCCCAATGAAGTGAATGACAGGCTCATGACTATGAAACTCCCACTGGCTGGAAAGAAGCACCTCACCATCATCAGTACCTACGCCCCAACCATGACCAATCCAGATGAAGTGAAGGCAAAGTTTTTACGAAGAACTTCACACTGTCATTGCCGACGCTCCAAAGCCGGACAAACTCATCTTGCTAGGCGACTTCAACGCAAGAGTTGGCAAGGACAACGTTGCCTGGGAAGGAGCCCTTGGACATCATGGAGTGGGTCACTGCAACAGCAACGGCCTTCTTTTACTCCAGACCTGCGCTGAACATGAATTGCTGATCACCAACACGATCTTCCGTCTCCCAACCCCTAACCGGACGTCATGGATGCACCCCCGCTCTAAGCACTGGCATCTTATTGACTACGCAGGACTGTTCAGCAGAAGCTCCGTCAGATGCAGGACGATTGGCTCGGCAACAAAGCTGACGAGATCCAAGGTTATGCAGATAGGCGTTACTATAAAAGCTTCTACGAAGTGTATGGCCCCACGCCCTCAGGATCAAACCCCCTCCTCAACGCAGACGGTAACACCCTGATCACAGACAAAGAGAAGATCTTGGAGAGGTGGGCCGAACATTTCGAACACGTCCTAGATCGCCCTTCAACAATCAACGACGAAGCCATCAATCGTCTGCCCCAAGTGCCCACAAACAAAGCACTGGATGACCCCCCCCCCTCAACCTTGCTCGAGATCCAGAAAGCAATTAATCTTCTCTCTAGTGGCAAAGCACATGGTTCTGATGCCATACCAGCTGAGGTCTAGAAGGAGGGAGGAACAGCCCTGACTGAAAGGCTCCACCAGATGTTTCCTCTTGATATGGCAGCAAGAGACGATCCCGAAGGACTTCATAGATGCCTCCATAATACATCTATATAAGCGACAACCACGGAGGCATATCCCTGCTTTCTATCGCAGGAAAGATCCTTGCCAGAATCCTCAACCGCCTCATAGTCCACCTTGACCATGGACTCCTCCTGCCTGAAAGTCAGTGTGGATTCCGTAAAGAGCGAGGAACCATCGACATGGTGTTCTCTGCCAGGCAGCTGCAAGAGAAATGTCAGAAGCAGAGAACTTCAGCCTGTTCTCCACCTATGTCGACCTGACCAAGGCTTTTGACACCGTTGGCAGAGAGGGTCTGTGGACGATCATGGCCAAGTACTGTTGCCCATGGAAATTCATTGTCTTGGTGCAACAATTCCACGAGGGCATGCAGGCCAGAGTCCAGGACAGCGGAGAGTTTTCTGATCCTTTCACAGTCACAAACGGGGTCAAGCAGGGCTGCGTCCTGGCACCAACACTGTTTAGCCTCATGTTTTCGCCATGCTGACAGAGGCCTTCAGACACGAGGATGTTGGTGTCAACCTGAGGTACCGCACAGATGGCAAACTGTTCAACCTTCGGAGGCTCAAGGTTATGACAGACATCATCAGAGACCTGCTGTTTGCTGATGACTGTGCCCTTAACGCTGTTTCAGAAGCCGACATCCAACGCCTGCACAAACTTTGGTCTGACAATCAACACTAAGAAGACTGAGGTCCTCCATCACCCCGCGCCTGCAAGAGCCTACGTTGAGCCCAACAACAGTGTCAACGGCCAGAGACTCAACACAGTGCACCGGTTCACATATCTAGGCAGCACACTGTCGCAAAATGTCACCACCGATGACGAAGTGAACGTCAGAATTGTCATAGCCAGCTTCACTTTCGGCAGGTTGTACCCAAATGTCTGGAACAGAAGAGGCATTACCATCCAGACTAAACTGAAAGTGTACAGGGCAGTGGTGCTCCCCACACTGCTATATGCTTGTGAAACTTGGACTGTTTATCAGCGCCATGCTAGGAAGCTTAACCACTTTCACTCAACAAGCCTCAGGAAGATCCTCGGCATAAAGTGGCAGAAAAAAACTCCAGACACAATGATACTGACCAAGGCAGGTCTCCCCAGCATCTTCACCCTCCTGATGCAGTCCCAGCTTTTTTGGGCCGGGCACGTAGTCCGAATGCCAGACGAGAGACTGCCAAAGAGAATCTTCTATGGCGAGCTCCAGCATGGCCAGCGGTCCCACGTTGGGCAAAAGAAACGCTTCAAAGACACACTGAAAGCCTCACTGAAAGCGTTTGCCATCAACCCAGACACGTGGGAACGAGCTGCAATGGACCGATCCACCTGGCGCTCTTCCATCCACGAAGGTGCCAAATCATGCGAGGCAAACCGGATCACCGCTGCAGAAAAGAAGAGGCAAGCCCGAAAGGCCCGTGCTTTCAACCCTCCTGGAGATGCCCCACTCGCCCCTTCTGTTCCCGAACCTTCCTTGCAAGGATCGGCCTAATCAGCCATCTGCGCACGTACAGACAGAGCCATTCCCAGCAACCCTCGGATGACTAGAGTGGTCTTCTTCGAGTCGACGGAAGAACGAACACTTATTTGAATCGACTTTTATTGTAATCTAGAATGATTTCCCTTGAAAAAAAATGGAAATTCCTTGGAAATTGCGTTTAAATACTCATTCGAGTTTTTATTTCTTGTTTTTCAATGTCGTTAAAACAATTTAAACGAAACCCTATACTGATATACTTTAACAAGATGCAATGACTTGTCTACAGAATTCAGTTATTCAACGGGAGACAAACAACATGGGTTATTCAACAAACATCAACAAAAAACGTGGGGGTGGGTTATTTAACAGGGTGAGGGGAGTGTCCAAAAGGGAGCACCCATTTACCACAGGGTGAAACCAAAACTTGTGACGCCACTGTACTTCACTGACAACCTTTACCTCTTTAAACCGCAATACCACATCTTGCCCTCAAAGTCGTTTCAAATTATTGAATTATTATTAAGTGTTGAATGTTTTAGGAAATATTCAAATTTTGCATTGATATCTTCATTGTTTACTCCCTGCGCAAGTAGACATTGTTGTGTGTCAAGTAGGATCCAAGCTCTTTGATTCTGCCCCCCCCCCTCCCATTTGATCAAATAACATTGTATTTAGTCTGACACTAAATAAGACACTAAACTATCATCATTGATGAAGGTCATGATGAACTTTGAGAGATTCACGTGACAGATTAAATCTCTTGGGTCAAACTCCACAGGAACTCTTTTGTGTTTGAAGGATTACTGGATTTCAAATATGCTACAGATTTTTAAAAAAAAACTTACTTAGCGACAACCTCATCTCATAGACCATTCGTAGTGAACAAAATATGGGTGAGACTGCAATCAGGCTTATAGATTAGTAGATGGATAACATGTTTTGTTACGTCCTATCAGGCTCACTCATACCATGTTTATTGAATGTCCTATCAGGCTCACTCATACCATGTTTATTGAACGTCCTATCAGGCTCACTCATACCCTGTTTATTGAACGTCCTATCAGGCTCACCCATACCCTGTTTATTGAACGTCCTGTCAGGCTCACTCATAACCTGTTTATTGAACGTCCTATTAGGCTCACTCATACCCTGTTTATTGAACGTCCTATCAGGCTCACTCATATCCTGTTTATTGAACGTCCTATCAGGCTCACCCATACCCTGTTTATTGAACGTCCTATCAGGCTCACTCTTACCCTGTTTATTGAACATCCTATCAGGCTCACTCATACCCTGTTTATTGAACGTCCTATCAGGCTCACTCATACCCTGTTTATTGAACGTCCTATCAGGCTCACTCATACCATGTTTATTGAACGTCCTATCAGGCTCACTCATACCCTGTTTATTGAATGTCCTATCAGGCTCACTCATACCCTGTTTATTGAACGTCCTATCAGGCTCACCCATACCCTGTTTATTGAACGTCCTATCAGGCTCACTCTTACCCTGTTTATTGAACATCCTATCAGGCTCACTCATACCCTGTTTATTGAACGTCCTATCAGGCTCACTCATACCCTGTTTATTGAACGTCCTATCAGGCTCACTCATACCATGTTTATTGAACGTCCTATCAGGCTCACTCATACCCTGTTTATTGAATGTCCTATCAGGCTCACTCATACCATGTTTATTGAACGTCCTATCAGGCTCACTCATACCCTGTTATTGAATGTCCTATCAGGCTCACTCATTCCATGTTATCCAAGACCAAGCGTAGCCTGCAACTTAATTTGATAGAATAAAAGTGATTCATGGCGCAGGGGCCAGAGGATTAGTAATTGACTAAAATTAAATAGCAATTATTGAAAGTCAACAAGCTGTGTGATTTAAATATATTTAATGCACTGTTTTATAATCACATTATGTACACTTCATCTGCCAAAATAAGAATAAAAATTTAACATTGAACAATTGAAAGTACAATAAATGTGTTATCCTGAAGATTAAATTCAAAGGTGCATCAAATGAAACTGATGCTATTCTTCTATCAATTCCAAATTATTGACTAAATAATGATTTGTAACTAGACTTAAAATATACAGACACAAAAAGTTTAGAAGAGAATTTTGAAATTATAATTAATGATACAATCAATAAAATAATGGCCAGAGAATACAGGCTTGAAATAAACATTTTAAAAATATTTGGTTCTTTACACAACAACATCTGTACATTTTGGTGACACAATTACTGTTGGTGCTCATCTGTTAGTGGTCATCTTGTCTCCCTTTGGTCACCTTGTAATTATGTGGTCAGAGTGAATCTGTGGTCATATTATCTCTCAGTGGTCATCTAGTCACTATGTGGTCATCTTGTCCCTCTGTGGTCATGTTATCTCTCAGTGGTCATCTAGTCACTATGTGGTCATCTTGTCCCTCTGTGGTCATGTTATCTCTCAGTGGTCATCTAGTCACTATGTGGTCATCTTGTCCCTCTGTGGTCATGTTATCTCTCAGTGGTCATCTAGTCACTATGTGGTCATCTTGTCCCTCTGTGGTCATGTTATCTCTCAGTGGTCATCTAGTCACTATGTGGTCATCTTGTCCCTCTGTGGTCATGTTATCTCTCAGTGGTCATCTAGTCACTATGTGGTCATCTTGTCCCTCTGTGGTCATGTTATCTCTCAGTGGTCATCTAGTCACTATGTGGTCATCTTGTCCCTCTGTGGTCATGTTATCTCTCAGTGGTCATCTAGTCACTATGTGGTCATCTTGTCCCTCTGTGGTCATGTTATCTCTCAGTGGTCATCTAGTCACTATGTGGTCATCTTGTCCCTCTGTGGTCATGTTATCTCTCAGTGGTCATCTAGTCACTATGTGGTCATCTTGTCCCTCTGTGGTCATTTTGTCACTCTGTGGTCATTTGTGTCACTCTGTGGTCATTTGTGTCACTATGTGTTCATCTAATCACCATGCAGTCATTTAGTCTCTCTTTGGTCAACTTGTCACTCCATGATCATCTTGCCTCCCTGTATTCATCTTAACACTATGCAGTCAACTATTATCTCTATGGTCATATAGTCACTCTGTGGTCAACTTATCCCTCACCGGTCTGATTATAATGATGTGGACAGTTTTTCAAGAATACAGATTGCTGTTGAAATGCATTGTTTAAGGACTTGCATTGTTTAAAGTTTAAGGACTATTTAAAATTAATGCACATCACAGTCACTGAGGTGGCACAGTTGCTGAGTGGCACACATGTTTGGCTGGTGTACATATCATTGGGGGCTCGAGTCTTTGTTGAGGCAAAGATTTGTTCCCACGACTTACGGGTGTCCCTTAATCCGACCAGCTTTGATGGGTACCTAATATTAATTGGGGTAAAGTAAAGATGGCTGGACATTGTGCTAGCCACACAATCGCCTTGAATGCAGTGGCTATAATAACTTGTGAACACTGATTCACTTGCCCTACAGCCTTAAAAGGAAACTTTACTTTGAGTCACTGAATCATAATTTGACAATGAAATCAACAATTTTAAAGATCTATTTTCTCAGAACAGTCATACATCATTACATCATGACATCATTACATCATGACATCATTACCTTCCAACATTATCATGTTTTTGTATTGTAATGAAAGATCAACGCTTTGATCTAAAGCCCTCCTCATGAAGACAAGATATTTTGTCATCCCAGCCTATTAAAATTAACTACAGCAAATTAACTGACAGTGACAGTCCTTGTTGACTAGAGTAGTGGTGCCCAACCTTGGTGCGGGTCTCTTTCTTTGCTTTCACTGGTGTTTAACATTTTATTTAAATGGTCTTATTACAAAATCATTTTTTGTGCAGGCATCGCAGCCCTATTGAGGATTGAACAAAAAATCATCTGGAACTAGAATACAATTTTTTCCAAATAAAATATTCATTTTTAGAGTTAATCAAAGTTTAAGATTTTAAAACATTTTTATTCTGCTGTAATCATAGTCAATAGTTTAAACAATAACAAATACATCACATTTCACCGAGTTTATAAATAGTTCCAGCCTTAAATTATGGTAGATCCTTGACAAAAGCTTCCATTGTGTTTCTTGCCATCCTCATCAAATGCCAGTCTTCTGTGTCAGTCAGGTCTACGCAGCCATTGCGCAGGTACAGATCTTTGGCATGAGTGTTCCAACCCAACACCGACAACTGAAGTCGATTGCAGCCTCGCTCTAATCCTGCCTGAGGATCGGTAGCACAAATAAATAGAGCGCCCCCTTTTGATTATTTCTATGTATCTTATTGCCCTGGGTATGGGCAAGTTAAAAGTTACCTATAAATTATGAGCTTTTGAGGACAAGCTAATTTGTATTAATCTCAAAAGTTTTCTCAAATCATCAGGTGGATTAGGCTTAAAATATATTAAACTCATTGGACTGTAGTACAGTGAAGCCTACAAGTACAAGGCATCTTACTTTTGCTTAGCAGCTATGCCCACATGAAAAAATCTTTTCTCTATTCACTAACTAAAATATTGATAATTATATATGAATGGGTTTGAAAAAAAAATCAAAATAAAGCGAATTTAAGTTTACATTGGACTGTTAACTTAAGAAATAGTTTAATAATAATCAATTGTAAAAGTAGTTACAATTGGTCTCACCTTTGTTACTTGTTTCCACAAATGTTTTCCTATGCCTTTCCCTCTGAAGGCAGGAGTTACATAAAGATCTTCAAGGTGCAGGGCCGCCCCCTCCCATGTTGAATAAGTTAAAAAATACAGTGCATAGCCAATCAGATGGGGAGTTTCTGTAATAATTCAAGGTTAGGTTAAATAAACATTTATTTATAGTAATAGAAATTTATAATTATTTTAAATAGATACATTTTGAAAAAATACCATTTAAAAAAAAATAAAAAAATAGAAAAACTTATTTACCAACCAGTTTTGATAGGTTCTGCAACTATACAATAGCACAATGGCTTATCTCCAAAACAGTCTTTTCTTAACACTGAAATGATCATAATTTTTTTAATACAGATTTTAAAACTTTTCATAAATCTTTAAATTAAATTTTGAAACTATTCCTAGTTCTTGAATGCAATATTCTCAAATAATTGATCATTAACATATAGTTTGAGTGTAGTAACCATTGCGCATACCATCAACAGTCATTTTTACTTGCTCTGGAAGTTTCTCAAAAACTGCTAATTCCTGTGTAAGTAAGACATTGACACAATAATTGATTCATAGAATGTAAGTAAGACATTGACACAATAATTGATTCATAGAATGTAAGTAAGACATTGACACAATAATTGATTCATAGAATCTAAGTAAGACATTGACACAATAATTGATTCATAGAATGTAAGTAAGACATTGACACAATAATTGATTCATAGAATGTAAGTAAGACATTGACACAATAATTGATTCATAGAATCTAAGTAAGACATTGACACAATAATTGATTCATAGAATCTAAGTAAGACATTGACACAATAATTGATTCATAGAATGTAAGTAAGACATTGACACAATAATTGATTCATAGAATCTAAGTAAGACATTGACACAATAATTGATTCATAGAATGTAAGTAAGACATTGACACAATAATTGATTCATAGAATGTAAGTAAGACATTGACACAATAATTGATTCATAGAATCTAAGTAAGACATTGACACAATAATTGATTCATAGAATGTAAGTAAGACATTGACACAATAATTGATTCATAGAATCTAAGTAAGACATTGACACAATAATTGATTCATAGAATGTAAGTAAGACATTGACACAATAATTGATTCATAGAATGTAAGTAAGACATTGACACAATAATTGATTCATAGAATGTAAGTAAGACATTGACACAATAATTGATTCATAGAATGTAAGTAAGACATTGACACAATAATTGATTCATAGAATCTAAGTAAGACATTGACACAATAATTGATTCATAGAATGTAAGTAAGACATTGACACAATAATTGATTCATAGAATGTAAGTAAGACATTGACACAATAATTGATTCATAGAATGTAAGTAAGACATTGACACAATAATTGATTCATAGAATCTAAGTAAGACATTGACACAATAATTGATTCATAGAATGTAAGTAAGACATTGACACAATAATTGATTCATAGAATCTAAGTAAGACATTGACACAATAATTGATTCATAGAATCTAAGTAAGACATTGACACAATAATTGATTCATAGAATGTAAGTAAGACATTGACACAATAATTGATTCATAGAATCTAAGTAAGACATTGACACAATAATTGATTCATAGAATGTAAGTAAGACATTGACACAATAATTGATTCATAGAATCTAAGTAAGACATTGACACAATAATTGATTCATAGAATGTAAGTAAGACATTGACACAATAATTGATTCATAGAATGTAAGTAAGACATTGACACAATAATTGATTCATAGAATCTAAGTAAGACATTGACACAATAATTGATTCATAGAATGTAAGTAAGACATTGACACAATAATTGATTCATAGAATCTAAGTAAGACATTGACACAATAATTGATTCATAGAATGTAAGTAAGACATTGACACAATAATTGATTCATAGAATGTAAGTAAGACATTGACACAATAATTGATTCATAGAATCTAAGTAAGACATTGACACAATAATTGATTCATAGAATCTAAGTAAGACATTGACACAATAATTGATTCATAGAATGTAAGTAAGACATTGACACAATAATTGATTCATAGAATCTAAGTAAGACATTGACACAATAATTGATTCATAGAATGTAAGTAAGACATTGACACAATAATTGATTCATAGAATGTAAGTAAGACATTGACACAATAATTGATTCATAGAATCTAAGTAAGACATTGACACAATAATTGATTCATAGAATGTAAGTAAGACATTGACACAATAATTGATTCATAGAATCTAAGTAAGACATTGACACAATAATTGATTCATAGAATGTAAGTAAGACATTGACACAATAATTGATTCATAGAATGTAAGTAAGACATTGACACAATAATTGATTCATAGAATGTAAGTAAGACATTGACACAATAATTGATTCATAGAATGTAAGTAAGACATTGACACAATAATTGATTCATAGAATCTAAGTAAGACATTGACACAATAATTGATTCATAGAATGTAAGTAAGACATTGACACAATAATTGATTCATAGAATGTAAGTAAGACATTGACACAATAATTGATTCATAGAATCTAAGTAAGACATTGACACAATAATTGATTCATAGAATGTAAGTAAGACATTGACACAATAATTGATTCATATTTTTAATGAAAATGAAAGCTTTGAAATGCATAGTTTAAGTAGCTATAACCATATCTAAGTTTCAATCATAGTTTAAGTAGCTATAACCATAACTAAGTTTCAATCATAGTTTAAGTAGCTATAACCATAACTAAGTTTCAATCATAGTTTAAGTAGCTATAACCATAACTAAGTTTCAATCATAGTTTAAGTAGCTATAACCATAACTAAGTTTCAATCATAGTTTAAGTAGCTATAACCATAACTAAGTTTCAATCATAGTTTAAGTAGCTATAACCATAACTAAGTTTCAATCATAGTTTAAGTAGCTATAACCATAACTAAGTTTCAATCATATGATGTTAGATTATTTTATTTTTAATCTCCATTAAAAACATAAGTTCATTGGTAGTGATATTAACCATCCCTTACAATGCACGTGGAATGGTGTCAAAATTCCTGAGCCTAATGCTCTTATAGGTCTTCCCGGGAAATTCTCCTAGCTATTTCAGAAACTAATAGCTAGGGGTCACATCCGGGGCGGTTGTCTCAGTGAGAACCTTCTGGGCACCCAGGAACACGGTCGGGGGTGCCTTCCACTAAACTAAACACATATTCTGTAGGCCTGAGACTAATCTCTTAAGGCCTTGGCTAGTACCTGGGCAATCTGCTCCATCTGTTGAGCATTGCCATACAACATTGTCTTTACATGGGACTCTTCCGCCTCCCTCACCCCCCAGGCTATATCAAGCGCCGGGCAAGACGTCACCAGGTGTACGACTGTCTCAGGGGCTTGGCTGCAATGACGGCAGTTCGAGTCCCTGTTGTGGTCTAGCCTGTGAAAGTAAGAGTTGGTTGGGCAATGTTCTGTTCTCATCTGAGTCACCAAACTCTGGTGTTTGCGACTCAGGTTCCACCACTGGTCTGAACGGCTTGGCCTGGGCATGTTAGCGAATACCCCTCTGGCTGTCGTGTTGTCAGCCCACTCCTGGTACCACTTACTCCGGAAGTGGTCCTTTAGCCAGGTTTTAGCCCCAAGCTAAGTGACTGGGGCCTCTGGTTGGGGGCAGTGCTGCACCTGCTTTGGCCAGGGAGTCTGCCTTTTCATTGCCATTAACATTCACGTGGCTCGGGATCCACTGCACGGTTACCTTACCTCCAAGTCTTTCGAGTCTACCCACGTCTTCCAAGATGGCGTCAACCAAGTGGGTACTACGCTTCTCACTAGCCAGGACTTCGAGGGTTGATCTCGAGTCACAAAACAGTACCGTGTCGAAACCAAAAATTTCCGACCCCTGCAGTGTCCGGTGCACACTTTCCAGGGCCCTGTGTATAGCTTCAAGCTATAGTGCCTTCCACTAAATTTACCTCACAAAGCAGAGGTGGAATTTCCTAATTCGACTAGCTAGCACCTCGACGCCACCCCAGAGCTCAGCATACAAGTCTATTGACTGTCACTAGATAGGGGGATCATCAAAGTGTTCAACCTAAGGGTGTCACCCTGTCAGAAGGTTTCCTCAGAGCTGATGTCTGCTAAGATTTTTGTGTTTCTTATTGCAAATCTGTACGGGCACTCCCGGCCCTAAACAGCACCACTCACTAATAGCTAGTGAGGGGACGAGATGGTAGCTTAGGATTACCTGACCCTCAACGAGTGCTTTGGTTTTCATTATCGACATTGCACCCTCCCATATGCTTTGTCTAAGATCCATACAGCTACTGTTATCATGTATGACATTATTAGCATCTAACCGTTCAGACTTCGGCATTGCCCGCCAAGGTACAGTTTCTTTCAGGCCTCAGCCAGGTTCGTGAACATACTCATGTTCCGAGCCACGTAGAGGCCAACACTTTTCAGAACATTAACCACCACTAAATAGTGTCCTAAAGGATTAACCACCACTAAATAGTGTCCTAAAGGATTAACCACCACTAAATAGTGTCCTAAAGGATTAACCACCACTAAATAGTGTCCTAAAGGATTAACCACCACTAAATAGTGTCCTAAAGGATTAACCACCACTAAATAGTGTCCTAAAGGATTAACCACCACTAAATAGTGTCCTAAAGGATTAACCACCACTAAATAGTGTCCTAAAGGATTAACCACCACTAAATAGTGTCCTAAAGGATTAACCACCACTAAATAGTGTCCTAAAGGATTAACCACCACTAAATAGTGTCCTAAAGGATTAACCACCACTAAATAGTGTCCTAAAGGATTAACAATAATATTTACAAATAAGAATGAAACTTCAGCATTCATTGAATCTAAAAGAGAACAGATTGGCATTTTGAAATAAGATAGTAGTATTCAGACTAACTGATGCCTTGGTAAACTGACCAACTGATGGACTGGCAAACAGACCAAATTATGCACTGGTAAACAGACTAAATGATGCACTAGTAAAAAGTAGTGATGGGACGATTAATCGGAATCGTATCGGAATATCAGGATTTTTCCAAAGCATCGGGAATCGGCATCGGAGCTGAATAATTCAGACCGGATTCCGATACCAAAACGATTCTTTGCTGATATGAAAAAGAAAGCCGATCAACAAGAAACAAGCAATTCAAATGCAACAACAAAGAGTCAATTTTCAGCAGCAAGTATTAAAATTAGAAAAGAAATATCAAGGTATCTAATAAGGTTGTTAAGACCGCTAGTTTTTTAGGACCGGTTAACCGTTTAAAAAAAGCCCGGTTAACTGTCGGTCCATATTTTTACTTTGTTTTGTGAACAAACAAGAGAATAGAACAAATTTTCACCCCACGTCGTCTGATTTGAAATCAAAACGCCTGTTATGTAACAACGCTAGTGTTCTCCTCTCTGCCGCGTTGCAGTCTAAACAACTAATTATTTTTAAAATCCACAACCACAAAAATCGTCCGAACAAAGAAGTAAATCGTAATGATATTCAATTTCTAATTTTTATGTAATAAAAGTATTAACGGTAGGGGTGTGCCGGATCCGTTTTTTCCAACCGGATCCGGATTTTCTTATGCGAAATCCGCCGGTATCGGATCCGGATTCCGGAATAATCCGGATTCCGGTTTCTCCCAGATTCCGGATTTTGGTACTTTGCAGATACCGGTAAATCTGAGGGGTTGGATGCCTTCTGAACAGTTGGCCTAAATGGCTAAATGACATTGGCTGATTGGAAGTTGGAAGTGAAGAACTTTGAAATAAATTAGAATATAGAAATTCAGAAATCACTGAAATCAGAATAAAACGCAGATTGATAATAAGTTATTATCCATATGTAACTAAACTCGCTGTTAAGTTCTAACTCGCTGCAAGGTCAAAGGAAAACAACTTTACTATTAGTCTATTACTTTCATTACTTTAGCACTTGCCACTTGAACTAGCTTCGAAAATGAGATAAATTTTATAAATTACCGTTATATTTCAAGCATTCAATATGGCGAAATATTTTTTAACAGCTGAGTGCCGCGGGTCGCGGCTACAACATACCCTTGTTTAAACCAAAGAGCACAGATCATAGTGCAAGCGAGAATCGCCGAAGATGGCTTGGTGACATAGAGATCAGCTGAGATCACCAAAGACCTTTAAATTTATAATACACCGCTAACGTAATGTTATTTTTTACTAAAAAATGATACGCATTTTTAACAATTGAGTGAACGATAATATAAATCAAAATATGAATTAAAATTACGGTAAATTTTAAAAACTGAGATAAATTTCTATCGCGTTAGGTAACCAAGTGGTAACCGGACCAGCCAATCAGAGATGGCGCAATGCTTGCGCTATCACTTTTTTTGTTTACACGAGCACTCTAGTATTTAGTATAAATTTATACCTCGTTGGAGATCAATTAATTGTTTCACTGTAATTTGGCGCATAATAAGTTTCAACGTTGTTGTTATTATTATTATGCTTGGTGAGGAGACAGCTCCGCAGGGCAGTACGGGTAATCTATATCTCTGCACCAATGACTAATTGCTAAGCAGACTGACGTCAGGTCGATCAGTGTGTGTCCCTAAAAGTATTCATAGATAGGCTAGGTCAGCACAGGCCTGCTGGCTTGACGCAATTTGATGGTCATCTGCCGTGCTCGGTAAGGTGGTGGGCTGGCGGCCAGGCGCTTGGGCAGTATAGTTGCTTATTATTTCTGTTACAACGTCATTGGTGATTGCGGTTAAGATGACGTCACGAATAATAATTACTCATCCCTGCACTATCATGTATTGGATTGGGCCGATTGGCCACTATTAGCGGTGCTGACTCTAGCCTCTGGTATGTTCGGAATATTAAACATTAAACAAGCTCAATGCTCGAAACAATCGATTAATGTATCGTGATCGTGTGGAATTCGGGAAAGAGAATTACTTTTATTTCAGATTATGATTCGGTGAGTCACAAAATCTGGCAAATTCCGAAATCCGGTATATTCCGGATTTCGGTTGTTCCGGATACATGTAAATCCGGCGGAACCGGATTTCACCGGATAGTGCAAAATCCGGCGGAACCGGATTCCGGGCCAGATTCTGGCACACCCCTAATTAACGGCATATTATCAAATGTTGTCAAGTCAGTTTTTTTTGCGGACCGTTTGGTAACCGTTAAAAAAAGCCCGTTTTACTGTTCAGTCCATATTTTCCCTTAAATTTTTTAGAACCAACATGGGAAGGCATCAAATTTGACATCATGATCACCACCCGCTTGCGTCCAGTTCTCATGCGCTGTGCTCCTTACATTACCGCCATGCTGTATTACTTCTGGTACTATGCTTCTGTAACTAAGCGAATAATATTTTTTTAAATTGTTCACTAGCCGAACTCCACTAACACTAACAGTGATGACGTGTATTTTTATATTATTTATAGACCGGAATATTAAGAAAACGCTTTGATGTCACGGTCGCTCGCGTATTGGCTTTGGTATTCTGCCGCAACACAACAAAAAATTAACTCCAGGTAATAAGCTAATACCGACTAAATGAAGTTATGGTTAACCGGTCCTGATCTGAGGACCGATTAACCGTTAACAACCTTAGCATCTAAAATTTAAACTGATTGCAAACAATGAGAATCCCCTTAGCTGGTGGAAAGCGAACGGAGAAGAACTTCCAAGCAAGAGAAACCATTTAGAACCAACAACTGGAGCGATGCTTATGTTTTTTGCACTATAACTTGCGAGTGCTTCAATTTGACTATGATTAAATGAATTTTCTTAATATCAACTGATTGAACTGAATGAAGTTTTTCTCATTAAAATGGAATTATTTATATTATTTGGAACTCAACACTACATCTTTGTATTACTGTATTAAAATGGAATTATTTATGTTATTTTGAACTCAACACTACATCTTTGTATTACTGTATTAAAATGGAATTATTTATGTTATTTTGAACTCAACACTACATCTTTGTATTACTGTATTAAAATGGAATTATTTATATTATTTTGAACTCAACACTACATCTTTGTATTACTGTATTAAAATGGAATTATTTATGTTATTTTGAACTCAACACTACATCTTTGTATTACTGTATTAAAATGGAATTATTTATATTATTTTGAACTCAACACTACATCTTTGTATTACTGTATTAAAATGGAATTATTTATGTTATTTTGAACTCAACACTACATCTTTGTATTACTGTATTAAAATGGAATTATTTATGTTATTTTGAACTCAACACTACATCTTTGTATTACTGTATTAAAATAGAATTATTTATATTATTTTGAACTCAACACTACATCTTTGTATTACTGTATTAAAATGGAATTATTTATGTTATTTTGAACTCAACACTACATCTTTGTATTACTGTATTAAAATGGAATTATTTATGTTATTTTGAACTCAACACTACATCTTTGTATTACTGTATTAAAATGGAATTATTTATGTTATTTTGAACTCAACACTACATCTTTGTATTACTGTATTAAAATGGAATTATTTATATTATTTTGAACTCAACACTACATCTTTGTATTACTGTATTAAAATGGAATTATTTATATTATTTTGAACTCAACACTACATCTTTGTATTACTGTATTAAAATGGAATTATTTATATTATTTTGAACTCAACACTACATCTTTGTATTACTGTATTAAAATGGAATTATTGATCATTGATAGATGTGTTTCAGACCCTGGTAATTACAGGCCTGTATCACTTACTAGTATCACCTGTAAATTACTAGAACACATAATATATAGTAGAATAGTTAACCACCTTGACAAATATAATGCCCTATGCCCACATCAACACGGCTTTAGAAAAAACAGATCATGTGAAACACAATTAATAGGTTTAATAGATGAACTATCAAAAGGCTTGGACAAAAATGATCAAATAGATACAATATTACTAGACTTCTCAAAAGCATTTGACAAAGTTCACCATCTTAGTTTACTTAAAAAACTTAACTACTTTGGAATCTCAGGTTCCTTACATCACTGGATCCAAGACTTCCTTTTGGGCAGGGAGCAAACTGTAATAATTAATGGATCTAAATCTGCACCAATAAAGGTTAACTCAGGAGTTCCACAAGGAACTGTGCTAGGTCCCTTACTCTTTTTAATTTATATAAATGATTTACCCAACAACATCTCAACAGGTACAAAAGTTAGGCTATTTGCTGATGATTGTATAATCTATAGAACAATTAAATCAGAACAAGATAGCAAAATTTTACAAAAAGACTTAGATGAATTGATAAAATGGGAAACTAACTGGAGTATGTCTTTCCATCCAGAAAAGTGTCAACTGTTAAGAGTAACAAAGAAAAAGAAACAAATAAATTCAAAATATTACATTCATGGAAAAGAACTGACCCAAACTAAAGATGCAAAATACTTAGGAGTCTTAATAAATGAGAAACTATCATGGAATCCCCATGTCAATGAAGTTATTAAAAAATCAAACAAAACCTTAGGCTTTATAAAAAGGAACTTTAACAAATGTAATAGAGATATAAAACTAAAATGCTACCTCACTTTGGTGAGACCTGCACTAGAATATGCATCTTCTGTATGGGACCCATCCACCAAAGAAAACATTGATAAACTAGAACAAATTCAAAAAAGAGCTGCCAGATTCATTACTGGAGAATATTCGAAACTGACAAGAGTAACACCATTAGTTAAATCATTAAACCTTGAAACACTAGAGGATAGAAGAACCAAGAGCAAAGTAGTAATCATACATAAAGCAATTAATTCTAATTTAGAAATACAACACAAAGATAACTTAATACAACCCTCAGATAGACATAAGGATAAAAACACCTTTCTTATTCCGTATGCAAGAACAAACACATACGTCCGGAATTCGGGCGTGGAATGGGTTGCCTGAAGAATCCAGGAAAACCAACACTTTATCAACATTTAAATCTCTAATAAAAATGCAGGACTAAACACAAACCATAGATAAGCGTAGGACGCAATAATCTTCTGTATAGAAGGAGCGTCTGTAAACAGATAAGATAAGATAAGATGTGTTTATATAAAACCTTTCCAATACATTGTTATCTAGCTTATTGTAAAGTTTCAATAGCAAGTTAATAAACTTTTCTAATCAATTCTCAACTTTTATATTAATTAAATATGTTAATACCTGGGCACAGTAATATATATATGTAATAATGGCCAGGAATCGGAATCGTATCAGGAATCGTATCGGGATAATTGGGTAAAATCGGAATCGTATCAGAATCGTTAAAAATTTTGGTATCGTCCCATCACTAGTAAACAGACTAAATTATACATAGGTACTGACGCTTCTTGCTGCATGTGCAGAGGGATACAATCATTATTTAAATATTTATTAAGTTCCTAAGTGGGCCACAAAATTTGTATACTGTGTGACAGTCAATGCTCTCCACCACGAGACTTCTTAAAATATTCTCCAGGTGCTCTCTTATTTTTCTCCATCAAAATCATAAAAAATGATAACTTTCCTTATAAATCACTATAGACTATAGTCTCTTAGTAAATGATATATAATAGGTGAGAGTGCAGTTTCGGAACATGCATTATTATATTATGTAGCAAATGTTAACTTTTTCATGACTCATGAGAACTTAAGAATTAAGTTTTTAGTTATTAAATTCATTAAAATATGTTATATTTTAGCTATAACAGCGGTAATTTTTAAGGCTTTTTAATTTGAAATGCCGGAAAGCATTTTATTTTAAGCCAAAAAATGACAATGAAACTATGAAAGACAGTGAGTCAGTGAGAAATGATTAGATTAAAAATTTAAATAAACAAATGAAGAATATGCCTATTTGAATATCGAAAAATATGAACAAAATGTGGGTGAGACTGCAATAAACAGCAGTGTATGATTATGAATTATGAGTGACAGTGACTTCAGTGAGCCTGACAAAGACGTATTATCAATGAATATCAATCTACTGTCTACTAAAAATATGAAGTTGAAGGATAGAAATAGATGAATAATATTTAATAAATAGCATAATCAATAAAATAAACACTTTTAGGTAGTTTTAACACTAATAGTTCATATACTAATTCTGAGATTAATTATGTAAAATCGATTGACTAACTAACTACTACTACTTCTAACTAACTAAAGTTTAACTTATTAGACTTATTCAAGTCTTATTATTAACGTTAAAATTATAAGTAAGTCAATACTAAACTACTAATAGTACTAACTATTATAAGTCTCATTATCTCTGGGCAGTCATCGGGTGTAGCTGGTCGAATATTTATTTCAGATAAAGAATTTGCCATTGATTTTTAAAAAATGCAATATAGATAACTTTAGGTAATCCTGCAGATTTTACACGTATATTATAATTTATTATTTCACAGCGAAATTTAATTTTCTCATGAGAACTTACATTTTTAATTTATTAAATGCATTATTATATGTAGTATTTAAGCGGTAATCCTGCAGATTTTACACGTATATTATAATTTATTATTTCACAGCGAAATTTAATTTTCTCATGAGAACTTACATTTTTAATTTATTAAATGCATTATTATATGTAGTATTTAAGCTATTACAGCGCTAATTTGTGAGTCTTTTTAATTTCAAATGCATTTTTTCGGCTCTATATAATACATAATGTGGTCACGATACGTCCATTTTGTTTACCTAGCGAACTGCTGCCAGATGTTTTTTACCTGGCTCGACCAATGCTAAAATAAATTTACTGACTGAAGATATTTTTTTAAAAGTATTATTCGTCTATTTTAATGTTCTTAGAAGATAAATAATATTTTAAAGACAATTTCTTTTTTTATTTCGTTACTAGATGTTTGATTCTTATTTTCTTTGTTTGTAAGTGAGAAATTTCCATTTGGCATCTTATCGGACAATCCGGCATGTAGTTTGATAATTTAAAAAATGGTTGCATCATCATCAGACTATTTACTGTTGAGAGCCGAAAAAATGGCCTAGAAATTAGAAAGACTTACAAATTAGCGCTGTAATAGCTGAAATACAACATATAATTATGCATTTAATAAATTAAAAACGTAAGTTCTCAAGAGAAAATTAAATTTCGCTGTGAAATAATAAATTATAATATACGTGTAAAATCTGCAGGATTACCGCTTAAATACTACATATAATAATGCATTTAATAAATTAAAAATGTAAGTTCTCATGAGAAAATTAAATTTCGCTGTGAAATAATAAATTATAATATACGTGTAAAATCTGCAGGATTACCTTATAAAAAGTTAAATTAAATTTAAATCTAAAGATTTTGAAAAGCAATAAGAGTGATGTGCCTTTCGTTAGTGACAGCTATTTGTAAGTATGCCGAAAAATATAGATCAATCTTCTCCCCGCACTTTCTATCGGTTATTTAAAAATCATATTCCATGGGTCAAAATTGTTTGATTAATAGTTTCAGGGTTCAAAAATAGATCATTGAAAAATATTTATACATTCAAACAGTATATAACTTATCGTTTATCGAAAAGACATTAAAAAAAAGAAATCTTATTATTATTTCAAGAGAATAGTATGAGTATGTTTTGTACACTCATCACTCATGCACTCGCACTTCAAAGTTTAGTTATCTTAGTTTTATTCTCCAAACTTCCGTTTCAAACACAGCAACAAGTTTTAGTCAATTTGAAATAAAAAAAGTGGGCATAACTTTCTAAAATGCCACCTGTACTTGAGGGGTTCTGGGGAAAGGAAACGTCAACACTCGATTGGTGCGAAGAGAACTATGTGGTTAGCTATTACATTGCTGAGTTTTGTAAGTTGATTGCTAAAGCCTAGTAAAGCAGGGAATCAATTGATTAAAATTTGACCTCTGCCTCTGGCCTCCAACTGATAGCAGCGTCTCTTAATTAAGTTTATTAACTTAAGTTTTAAACTTCTTTAAAATAAAATGAAAAATGCCTTTAAAAGGTTAGAAACTTTTAAGAAACATAAATTAAATGTTAACTCAAAAAAATAAAATTTTCATCTTTATATTCATGTGTTGGTTGTCTTGTCTTATCTCAGACGTTCCTTCTATACAAAAGATTATCGTGTCCACAGACCATGTCGGTCTGTTGGCAAGTGACGCAGCATTCACAAGCCATGGCTATGAGGGTTCCATGCATTATCCAGCTGCCTTTGTTTCCCTAACTAAAGTTAGGTACCCTAATTAAAGTTAGGTAGGCCTACCCATTCAGAGCTGGGTGGACTCAGGGATACCCTTGGCCCTGAGAACAAATCCCTCACTTCACGGGGATTCGAACCCATCACCATACGTACACCAGTCGAGTGCGCATACCCATCGACCACTGTGCCCCTACAGAGTCTTCCATAGCTCTGTGCACTGTGTAGGTCAATTTGAAAATTTGTCAGAGCTGAATCAATTCAAGTTGTCTTTATTGATATCAGTAAATTAAAAGACCTTGACTTGGTATGTGTCGCCATAGTGACACACTATTCATACATATTAATATTAAGCTAAATTAACTATAGAGAGGCAGAGGATAGGTCCATTTGGCAGGCTATAGTGAAAGAAGGATCACTAAGAGCAGAGGAGCAAACTAGGGCAGAAGCAGTCGGGAAAAGAGCGAGGAGAAAGGTCAGGCAACACTGCCCCACTGCTTTCATGTGTGTGTCATGCAGAAGAGACTGCCACTCAAGGATTGGTCTCAGCCACACCAAGAGCTGCAAATAATAAAGATAAATCTATCGTCTTTCGTAGATGGACAGATGCCATACAAAAAATTAACTATAAGTTTATAAGACTATGACATTGTATCACTATGGATATGGGGCGATTGAAGTGCAACAGGTGAATGGTATAGACCAGTGATGGCAAACCTATGGCATGCATGCCTAATTCGGCACGCAGAGCCTCATCAGCTGGCACGCTACTAAAATATTACTTCCTTAATCAAACCAGCTAAGGGGCCGTCCATAAAGTACGTCACACTATTTTTGACAATTTTTAACTCCCCCCTCCCCCTGTCACAAACTGTCACAAATCTCGGAACACCCCCCCCCCTTTTTCAGTAATTCACACTTTCAAACAAAATGTTGCTTTTTGATTAACAAAATAATTAAAATTTAATATAAAACACAGTGCCATCAAACATGTCACAAACTTTCACATTTTCTTACACCCCTCCCCCTTCTGGATCGTGACATACTTTATGGACAGCCCCTATGCCAAACCCCATTTTCGGGTTTCATTCGTAATTATCTATAAATAAGCGGGTTTAGGTTGAATTTTGGGCACGTGGCCCCAAAAAGGTTCGCTCTCACTGTTATAGACTCTTCCAATAACATCAAATGGTCTGAAACAAATATGAAAAATGCAATTTTTATAATTTTATTAAGTCTGCTTTTCAAATTTATAAGCCCTCTTCATGTTAATATTATTATCAATGAATGTGTTTATTTTCCATTTGTTTAACATAATTATTATTAATTATTGGTTTGAAATCCTAAGATCTTGTTGACTTTCCCAGGGAACACTATTTCCAATGCTGTGATGATATTTGCACCCCTGGTTATGGTCTTTTTTGGATATATAGAAAAGCATGAAAAGCGTTTTATTTATAGCTTTTTGGCTTTGGCAGGTAAGTTTAGTGAAAATGTCTTACAATTTAGTTTTACCCCAAGGCCAAGGGCAAACAATGTAAGGAGATTTTAATAATAATTAACAAATTAAGACTAACAAATTTTATTAGGCCTATGAAATTTTAAAAAAAATATTTATTTAAAAAATTAATAAACAAATAAATGGAATTAAGTAATAAATCTAAGGACTTACTCATCATGTAATCAAAAGGGAATTAGCAAAGAACAGTATAGGTAAAATGTTTAATTTTTACTAATCACCACAGCACAATTCTTCCAATAGTCAATGTAGACAAGAGAAATAAACCCACCATCTTCTTATTTTTTTTAATTTTACAGTTGTGGGTTTTGGTTCTTGGTTGTTTCACATGACACTTAAGTACAGCATGCAGGTAATTATTTTAAAGGCAATGTAGGCAGATCAGAATCTTCCATTATTCAGCAGTAAATATGCACATTTGATCGTATGATTACACAATTTTAATTTGCCAGTTTCTTGAATCTTTTCTTTTCCCATTTATTGTCAATCCATTCTCAGCTATATCATTTCTATATCATTTCTAGATCATTTCTATATCATTTCTATATCATTTCTCTGATTTTTCTTCGCTGTTTCTCTCAATCCTGTCACCAATGTTCCCTCTAAGATTCATTTTTCTGTGTCAAATTTACACAGCATCTATTTTTTCGTGCACAAACAAAATTTGCTGCACTGTAATTCTAAACTGCTGCACAGCATCAGTCAGATATCTGTGCAGCCGCATAGCTTAAAGGGAACATTACTTGTGACTGTCACTGCTGTGTTATTACTTTCCCTGTTGTTCTCAATCTAGCCACTGCTATGTTATTTTATTTTCATGTACCTCTCAATCCTGTCCACTGCTCTATCATTTCTTTGAACTTGTCCAAAACATAAATTCCTGCTTCAGTATCAACAATCCACTTATGAGTCTTGACTTAATCATTTGTTTTTACTAGGTCTTACCCTTATTAATTATTGGTACTTTAAATTATTTGTACATAGAAATTTTTCTAACTTTCATTAACCTAGCAAAATTTTGAGATAATATAATTTATTAGTCAAATTAATTTGAAAAGTTTTATTTTTATTGAAAGGGAGTTGTATATTTTTGTGTGCACATTATCATGTTTCTTACATGTAGTGTATACGCAAATAAAATTTTAACAAAGGGAAAATGTTTCAATTAGAACAATTGAAACACACGATATCTAAAGTCAGTATCTTGTATAAATTATTTGACTATTACAAGATAAATATTTCAAAAGGTTTATGTCTTTGACTTACAGCTGATGGATGAACTTCCAATGATATGGGGTACAAGCTTTTTGATTTATTCCTTGTAAGAGTTTTATTTTACTTGTTGGTATTTAAAGAAAGAATTGCTTATAGAAACAAATATTTCTAGAAATTGTCTTCCAATCTGGCACACCAATCCCTATCCCTGTATCATTCTTGCAGAAGATGAAATTACAAATATAATTGTCATGTTTATTTTTGCCTAGTTACCTACCCTGAACCCTATGCTTATTGTGTGATCATTGTTTCCTCTGACTTGTTCTTTGACATTAAAATATCTACTCTTTTTTATTGGTGTGTTTTCTCTATTGTACATAAGGATTTTTTAAAACAGAGTTTGCTTCACTGGTTGTTTGGTCTGACTGAATAGCATTTTTTTAAAAGTTATAATATTTTTTTGAGTTAGATAATTTTACTTTGAAGTTAAATGTATCATGTGACATACACATCTTTATAAAGTTTATACTTTTACATTAATTGAAGGTTGAGAGTCACTTGAACAGTAGTAAGGTGAATAATAAAAAAACATGTCTTTCAATAAATCAAGCCTGGTCTGCTCAATATAATTAACATATTTCCGCTCCTCAATGTTTATAATTTTTGATAATAGTAGATAATGTTGGTTACACTTATACTAAATAAGCTCAGGTTAAAGGTCACTGTTTCAGGTACATGATGGATAGCAAGCCTAATGAAGAGAGTCCTCTGCTGCAGATTAGTTTGATCATCTATTGTGTAATAGTTACTCTTGTAAGTATGTCTCTGGTATATCCTAATGTTAATCTTATATGTTAGTGTGTGTATGTATATATATAAGTCTATAAGTCCAAAGTTTCCATAAATGTGAAGTTTACAATTAAATTTGAAAATTATTCAAAAATACAAACTAAATCACTGGTATTAATTGAAGTAGATGTAGTATCTTTATAATCAAGATCATGACCATATGTTGAGTCTAATCGATATGCAAGTATCATTAGACATCAGGTCTGGAACAGAAACCAGCAATCTCGGTTGTTAGCATTTAAAGGAAGTTATTATTGCTTACACTATTATTATATTATTTGTTACCCATTCGTTCATGCTCTCCAATAATATTATTGTCTGTCTGCCTCTATCTTTCCTACCAGATATTTTTTCCATATAAACCCAGTCTTTCTATTCCATTTCCCCATAGTTATGTCCTAAGAATTTCCTTTGTCTTCAGTCTCTTAATTTAATTGTTGATGAGTCATGACTTTCCTTTGCAATCTTTACTTACAGTTGTTTGCAATGACTTTCTGTGAGGGCAGCTCCCATACTGGGCAGGTTGCCTTAGCCATTGTGTCTCTAGTAGCTTCATCTGTGCCTAGCACAGTTGAAGTGGTGACCAGTTCCTGAGATATTTCTCACCTGCCCCCCCCCCTCCCCGCACCTCTACCCATCATCTGCCTTCCATGATATCGTGTAACCCTGCTCATGGGTCTAAATGGTTACTCCGCCCCTGCCCATGAGGTGTCACACAGGTTAGCGTGCCACCTTACATCTCTTATTGATAGGGTTTATCCTATCCCGCCACCCAAAAGTACCATAAAATATCGATAAAATGCGATTTTATAAAAAGTGATCTGATAATTTTTTGCCGATTATTGATTTTAAAAAAAAACAGGAAAAAAAATATGTTTATTTCAGTTTTGCCAATTGTTACATATAATTACTTTTGTCAAGCTTTAAAATAAAACTTTATATTAAATAACAAAGCAAAAAAAAATTAAATAGATTTTGAACTTATACTTCTACTGTTAAAATGGTGATCTTTAAATTATTAAAACAAATTATTCCAGAGATCCCAGCACTTAACGTCTTTCTAACCCAGGGGTTCCCAACCTTTTTGTACTCTAGAGCACATTCTAAAATATCGCTAGGGTGGCGGGCACCACCGATTTTTAATCGACAAACTCTTTCTATAACTTCTCATTTTCCCATAATTTATTTTCTTATATTCATAATTTATTAATAAATAAATTAAAAAATAAACAAAAATGTTTCAAAATAAATGTCATAAAATTATTATTCACATTACATACACAGAGAGAAATGTATTTAAAAAACATAAACAAAGTAAGCAAAAACACAAAGACAAAGAAAACATTTTATAACAAAATATAATATCAGTATGTCAATGTGATCTTTGGCATTGCATATCATTAGCCAGTGCCTCATAAATAGGAGCGTATGAAGATAATCCTGTTAGCAAACAATCATAAAGATGATAATCGGTGAGTCGAGATCTATATCTTGATTTTTTATTAAGTTCATATTTGAAAACAATGATTCACATAAATATGTCAAATCGAAAAATGATTCAATTTTATATGCCTTTTTTTAAAATGGAAACTTTTCTCTGTCCACTATATTCCAAAAGTCCTCTGATATTAAGGATTTTAGCAAAATATCATTCTTAAGGTCCAAAATTTCTAACTCTAGTAGGCCTACTTCTGTCTACCTTGAACAAAATCTGCAATACATGCGGCCATTTCCATTACATTTATTTGGCAAGTAAAAGGATTGATACAGAAGGAAACAATTGGCTCGATATGTGTAAACTGAAAAAATCTCTCTTCAAACTGTTTTTTAACACTTGAAGATGCTTAATAAATAATGACACATTTAGTTCATTGTTACCTAGCATTTTCTTCATATTTGGGAAATGCACGAGAGAATCGATCTTTAAAGAACTTATCATTTCAGCTATGTTTTGTCTTTCCCATGCAACTCCAAATTTAAAGAATTCAAATTTTCCATGATTTCTGTGAGAAATTCCAAATCAATCAGCCAGCGAGAGTCAGCTAGTTCATCATAATTTCCCTTTGTATCGTTTAGAAATGTTTTTATTTCTTCAATTAAACTCAAAAATCTTGTAAGAACCTTTCCTTTACTGGGCCAACATACTTCAGTATGCAGAATAAGATCATGTTCTTTATCTTCAGTATCTTCTAACAGGGCGTTGAAAAGTCGGTGTTGCAAACGAAATGCTCGAATAGAATTGATTATTTTTGTAAATATTTTCATAACGTGTTCAAATGGCAATATTTTACAACACAGAGCTTCCTGGTGGATAATACAGTGGTAGGACATAAGTTTGAAAATGATTCATTCTTCTTGCAGGGGGCAATAAATCCTTTGTTTTTACCTACCATTGCTGGTGCCCCATCGGTGGTTATCACAGACAGCTTGTGCCAAAGCATATTTATTGACTTGGCGTATGCTCTGAATGTATTATAAACATCCTCATCTCTTGGCTGTCCTTTCATAGGTAATATTTGTAACATATCCTCTTTATTGTGAAGTTACTAAATACCATTCTCACCATAACTGCTAACTGTGCAGTGTCTGATATATCTGTTGACTCGTCAAATTGTAGCGAGAATCAGTCACATATTTCCAAGTCAGTCTTTAACTGAATTTGTATGTCTGTCGAAATTGCATGTATTCTTCTTGTGACGGTGTTATTTAATAACTGTAAGTCTTGTATTACTGAGACAATCTCACGTTTCTTAGAGATTCCATCAAACAAGCAATCGGCACCAGTCAAAAATAGTTCCTGAAACAACTCACCATCAATGAAAGGTTTCTTCTTTTGTGCAAGCATGTGAGAAATTTTGAAAGAAGCAATGGTGGACTTTTTAGAATTTTCCACATGTCTAGGGAAAACAGTCTGTTGTGCAGTTAGACTTGATTTTAGTTGACAGATTTTTTATTTCTTACTTCAGATTTAAGTGGATCATTCACATCAAAAGTGGCATAATTTGTCTGAAAGTGTCGTTCAACATTATGTTTTTTCGGCACTGCAATGCTACTAGCACACAACAAACAAACGCATTTATTTTTCAAATTAACGAAACAACATGATTCCTCCCAGTCAGTGTTAAAATTATAGCCTATATAGGTTTGTTGTCTTCTACTCGGTCCACTCGTTTTAGGGCTAAAAAAATAAATAATAAATAGTATTTGAATTACAATATAATATCAATGATATAGCACACGTCTGTTCTACATTAAATGCATAAATGTATTATGACAAGGACTTTAACTATCCCCACAATCATAATAGATTATTGCTTTTTAATATAATAGATTACGCACCTTGTATTTAGCCCGTTAAAAATTTACAGAAGGAGTATCAAAACTCCTAGTTCGTGTTTTCTGCGTGTACAAGGAGTGATGTGCAAATAGCACTCCCCGTTCCAGGCTAGCGTGAAGAGTGCAGTCTGGCTCGCTGCTAGACAAGTTGCGAAAAGTACTGTCAGCCAAGGAACCACTGATACATACAATTATGCAAACATACGAACTTATTTTTATAAACCTAGGCTCTCCAAAAAATTAAAACTCCAACAAATAAATAAAAATAATTCACATTTTTAATTAACGTTTATGAAAACATTCTGTCTCTATCGAATAGTAGCGGGCACATACGAATCGTTCCATGGCGCCCGCGGGCACGGGGTTGGGAACCTCTGTTCTAACTAATCTCTCGTTGGCTCAGATGTCATCTTTCAGCTGACTGGCTCAGGAGAAAATAAATCAAATGGTCTTTCTAACCAATTTCTCGTTGGCTCAGATGTCATCTTTCAGCTGACTGGCTCAGAAGTAAATCAATCAAATGGTCTTTCTAACCAATCTCTCGTTGGCTCAGATGTCATCTTTCAGCTGACTGGCTCAGGAGAAAATAAATCAAATGAAAACAATTGTCATGTGTTCACTATCAAACTGACAGGTATGAAATATGAGTTGAAAGGTAGTCTTTAAAAATGAAAGAAATGTTAATTTAAGTGAAATTGTTATATTTTCTATGCTAGGTGTACATCTTGGTCAACATTCCTATCATTCACCAAGTATCCTATGGACTGATGGTGTTTTGTATAGTCATCCTTGCCAGTAAAATGGTTCTGTAAGTACGTGTGTAATAACATCTTGATATCTTCATCAAATAAATGTGACAGTTGAAACAAACACAATAATTTCTTTTATTTTGAAAAGTGTGCAGCATTAATTTATAAAATATTTTATTGTCCTTTAATCACTATTTAAATCAGACAATTATTCGTAACTTACCACGAGTACAGGCTGCATTTGTTGAGTTCATTTATAAGTCAAAATTTGAACGTTGCAGGAAGGTATCTCCATTTAATGTATTATTAATCCTTTATATAAAATTTTAAAATTATTTCATAGTTGACTTATTGACATAGGTGAATATGATTGAATTATTTATCATCAATAATTAGCATCAATCTCCAAAGGTTATAAGTTGTTTATTTCTATTTTTTTTCTTCAAAAGTATATGATACAAGTGCAAGTGTTTTAAAAATATTGTGCACTACTTGATATTGCCAAAACCTTGCTCCTCTATTGTCTTTACAGCACAATGAAATGTGACAAAAAACTCTACATGATAGGTGTCTTGACCTATGCCATAGGATTTCTTCTGTGGAATGTGGACAACATGTTCTGTTCTCATTTAAGGCAAGTTTTGTTTGAGAACATCATACACTTGTATCACGTGAGAACATCATACACTTGTATCACTTGAGAACATCATACACTTGTATCACTTGAGAACATCATACACTTGTATCACTTGAGAACATCATACACTTGTATCACGTGAGAACATCATACACTTGTATCACTTGAGAACATCATTCACTTGAGAACATCATACACTTGTATCACTTGAGAACATCATACACTTGTATCACCTGAGAACATCATACACTTGTATCACCTGAGAACATCATACACTTGTATCACCTGAGAACATCATACACTTGTATCACTTGAGAACATCATACACTTGTATCACGTGAGAACATCATACACTTGAATCAAACTAAAGATTATGACGTTTTATTTTAGGGTTCTTTTTATGATCACCATGTAGGGGTTTGATATATATTAGATATAGATTTAAATATCTATTACATTTATATACATCAAATACATTTGATCTTTAAGTCTCACATCTCAGGCAATCAGTTAATGTTTATAGCTGTAGTTTGTAGTTTGTAGTTTGTAGTTTGCAAGGTGAAGTGAAATGATTAGAAGATTTAAAATGTTACTCTGAATAAATACACATTTATAAAGGACATAAAATAATTAATATTTCATGACATCAAAAATGTGAAAACAAGAAAGATATTTTTTTGATGCATCTAAATTCATGAACTATTACACTTAATTGACAAACATTTATTCTAATGTATGTAAAACCCCAAAACTAATTCTAAACTGCCATCAACTGTGTTGTATCCAGGAGTATTAGAGAGCACCCTGCAGGGAAATTCTCAGGAATGTTGTTTGAGTGTCATGCCTGGTGGCACATATTTGCAGGGATGGGAACTTACATCGCCTTGCTGTTTGGGTAAGGTTGGTGTTATTGTTGGTGTTGTTTAGTTTGTCTCCTTGGTTTTAGTGTTTGGATTGAGTTTTCATGTTGTACTCACCTTTTTATGATAAATAATTTGAAAACAGCTTGTTATTATTGCTGGGGCGTTGGGGGAAAATTGTTTCTAACATGTATGTTTTATTTTTAGAATATCACATAGTCACATACAGTAGAAGTCCGATAATCCGGCACGTTCGGGACCGGCTCAGTGCCGGACTACAGCAAATTCCGGTCTATCGGGCGGTGCCCCTTCTTTTTAGTGTAGGCTTTGCCGTAAAACATATTTACTTTGTTTTTTTAACTACATACATACATAAATCGTAATTATAAGAACAATTAGGTTAATAATTAAACTTCAAATACAGTATGCAAATACAACAAAGTTTATTTTACATTTCATATACTGTATGTACACGTACTGTAAAACATATTACACTTAGATTTTAAAAAGTCACGAATGTTTTTTTGTTTTCTTGACTTTTGGCGTTGAGTATAAAATTTATGTCTAATGATATGGAAATCAATAATTTCTGAAGCACTGTAGCTAGTACTAGCCTAGTACTAGCCTCAGTAAAAGAGATAAACTTATTTAGTCATTCTGCAGCTTCTGCCCAGCTGATTTTTTCCTTTTCTTCCGTTGCGGCATCTGAGTCACTTTCTTTACGATTTTGAGTAGGCTGAGGGTTAACTACACTGTTGATAAGGGGCCGTCCATAAAGTACGTCACGCTCCGCAGGGGGGGAGGGGGTGTAAGAAAGTGTGACAGTTTGTGACAGGGGGAGGGGGGTTCCGGCCACATGTAACGTCACGCTGTTTTATATTAAATTTTAATTATTTTGTTAATAAAAAACAAAATTTTTGTTCGAAAGTGTGACGTACTTTAGGGGGGGGGGTCCCAGATTTGTGACAGGGGGAGGGGGGAGTTAAAATGGTTAAAAATAGCGTGACATTCTTTATGGACGGCCCCTAATGTCCTCATCGGTTAGTTCTTGTTCAACAGGCTCATTCTCGTCAATTAGAAGCCACTCCTCTACCTCATCTTCAGGCAGGTTTTTCAAGGATTGTCAGCACTTCTAACGACATCCAAAACTTTGGTCAGAGCGTCTTGATGGTTTTCTTCCTCATCAGTCTGTAGAGTTAGGTCAGATGCAGGGTTTGCGCTTCCAGATGATCCCGAACTACCCCGAAAACTTCCGAATAGCTCTCGAGTGTTTTTATTTGCCTTAAAGACACACTTTTGGAGAAAACCAAAATTTTTACAATTTTCCGGAGCAATGCCGGGCTATCGGGCATTCCGGACTGTTGGATGCCGGACGAATGGACTTCTACTGTACTTTGAAAATGTTACAATCTCAACTCCCATGACTTGCTAAAACAAATATCTGTCAGATTTTTATTCCCAATTCTTTTGTTATTAGAAGTGGATTAAGTCAAAGTTTTTTTCCCATTTAATAAAATAACTGTTGACATGACTTTTGTCAATTTCAGAGTCCACACCCGCTATGTTTTCTTGAAGAGAAAACCACACCTCAAGGTAAGGACCACTTTTTGTAACACTGCAATTAAACAACTTTTTATATTACTTAACAAAATGACATTTTTTAAATCTCTGCCTAAATTATGAAGGCCTTCCAGACTGCTTTTACAACACATCTTAAATTATAAAGGCCTTCCAGATTGCACTTACAACACATCTTATATTATAAAGGCCTTCCAGATTGCACTTACAACACATCTTAAATTATAAAGGCCTTCCAGACTGCACTTACAACACATCTATTTAAACTTTACTTTCAGCATTAACAATCCACCATTTCTTTAACAGATTTAAAAATGTAGGATGATGTGAGAAATATATTGTCTTGATGTTGGTTTCTAACATTGTTTGTTGATTTGTTCCAGTTCCTCATGGGATGCTGGCCGTATATCTCCATTATAGATGATGGCCCCAAGACTAAATAACTCAATGGTAGTGTTTACTTAAACAATTGTTTCCATTCAAGGTGTGTACATTATGGGGGGAAAAATGTTTGTACTTAATTAAATTGTTTGTATAGTTAATGAGATACTGACACATTTGAAATTTATTTACTTGTAGTGAAAATATAGACAGATGAACCAAGTGAACATAGTTTGACTGGCCAGAGAATACTGGCCATAGAATACTGGCCATACAGATTGTAAACATTTATTATTATAGGAGTATGACATTTTTTTATCTCAAAATTTTAAGGTTAAAAAAAAAGTTCAAAACATCTGAATTTGTATTGTAACATGTGTAAGGATGTGACTGATCTGTTTGACCCGATAACCCTATTTTATTATTAATAAACTATGTTAAAATTGTTTGAAGACCAATATCTGTGTCCCCCGATAACCTTATTTTATTAATAAACTATTTTAAAATTGTTTGAAGACCAATATCTGTGTCCAGATCAGCACTGGCAGGTTAAAAAGAAGTTTTATTAGTCAAAATAAAAATGAAACTCAAAAGAACATTTATTAAAATTAAAAGTTGTTTGATTATATTTGTGTTTTAAATTTAAATGCTCAGTTGTATTTGGTGATTAAATTTTTTAAAATAGATATATATTCTTATTTACTTTGCTTATAATCCAAGATAATTAAAAGTAATTAATTCTTGAAATCTTTAATTTCTATTACAGGTTTTATTTGTAAAGAATTTTGAAAAGTGGAATAGTTACAGTGTTTTGGAGCCTGGAAGCTTTTTTATGGCAAATAATTATATGAATTTATTAAATTTACTTCAGCATTCCAATGTGTAGAACTAATCCGACATTCCAATGTGTAGAACTAATCCGACATTCCAATGTGTAGAACTAATCCAATTACCTAACAACTCTTGTTTTTTGATAAAAATATATTATATATTTACATTGTTATTTATCTACATTAATGATTAATGTGCTTTCTTAGTGCTATTTATTTTGTGATGATAATATACAAATATTCCAGCCTTGTGTTTTGCTACATATATTTTGAGACCCACTGCTAAGATTATTATTGTGATGACACCATTTCTAACTTTTATACTTGACAATATTTGTTGTTGTTAACCTTTGTCACTATATTCCAGTGATGGCGCACCTTTCTGGGGCGCGTGCCCAAAATTCAACCAAAGTTCACTTATTTATAGCAAAGTGCCAATACTCTAATTAAACCCGAAAGTGTGGGTTTGGCATAACAATACAGCACACTATTTATCTTAAGACTTAAAGAGAACAAAAAAGAAGAGTGTTTTCTTCGATACAAAAACTTTTTATTCCAGGAAATAGATTGGATTCGCGTAATTAATGGGATTTGTGCTGTTGTATACATACTGATATTGTGTCAAACCTTGTTCATACTTTGTTAATTTGAGCACAACACATGCAGCACTGAGGCGATCCGTCAAATCTTGTTTCTTGTATCACATTTGATATAATTAAAAGCTGAAAACAGCTTTATACACGCATGAGATTATCCGAAGAAAGTAAGAATAGCAATCCCCCCCCCCTAAGTGTTTTCATTGATTTAAACTTATTTGGCAGAGAATTCCACGCTTTAAGGATTTCATTTTCATAACTATCAATTGCCCTGTCATGGGTTATTTACACTCCATCTTCTCTAGTGTTGCACGCAGATCAGAGAATTTTCTTTTCCACACAGAGCTTTCTTGAAATTCCATTGCCTCCATTTCTAGATTTTCAAGATCTAACCATTGTAAGCAAATAAAGATCAAGTTCTTCAAAGGTAGATTTATCTTGAGAAGAAAGAAAATGTGAGGTTGTTTCCATCTGACGGAACTGTAGAAATCTGTCATTAAAATTCTCCTTTGCAGCTGCTATGATGCTAGAAAATTCCTTGTAGATTTCTTCATGACTTGAAGGATTGTGTGAAAATTGTGTAGAAATGTCTAGATTCATCTTTAGATTTAGAAAATATTTCAGCTAGCCACTTGCACGATCTCTTTCAAAAACATGTCATTTCTTTCAAATTTTTTTATATCGCAAAAGATCCTTTTGGATGTTTTTCCCAAGCCTTGCATTTGCTTGTTCAGCATTTTGAAAAGTAACCGTTACCCTGGCATCTCTTTTCTAAATTTCTAACTTTATATTTCATATGTTCCTTTTCAGCTTTATTTATTGTGCTAATTTTGGTTAAGCGCATGTTTTGCTAAATTATCAAATTGCATGTTTTTAAATTATATGCGTACATTCTATTTAAGACATTCAATTATAGTTATTTATAGGTAACCTAAAAATGCTTAGATCTGAAAATTGGAATCCTTTAATAATTAAAGTATTACAACTCACTAGCAGTCTGCAATAAATTTGAGTTCGTTTAGCAAACGTTAGCTGCTTCAACTTCGGCGTATTCTTTGCCATGTAACAAGTAATATGATTGGCCCAAACAATTGAAACTTCAAAAATTGGGTCAATAAATATGTTTATCATTTCGATGGCGATATATAAAAATCTTATATCTAGATTTAGGCCCTATGCCAGTGGCATAATTACGTATGTCAGTGAAACGTCGAAAGACAAGAATTGTTTAAACTACATAGTATCATTTTATTGTCATTATTTATAGGGAAGAAATATTTTTGTCATGTGCCGGCTGACGAGGCTTTGCGTGCCAACTGGGCATGCGTGCCATAGGTTCCTCATCACTGCTATATTCTATCTAAAACTTTTGTTGCCTTTCTTACGTGTCCTAGTATACACCTCTGACTCTGACATATGTTTTTATGTTGTTTTTTTTCTCCATTATTTTGTTTATGTTAATGATTAAATGAAATAGAATAAAAATGTGGAATCTAGCTGATTAGAATTGGCATCAAATCTAATTTCTGTGCAAGAAGAGTGAATGTTTGCAATTTTTTATTGAATGAATTGTCTGCTATTTGATTTAACTTTAACATTTAAACATTTGCATTTTTTATAATACAATTTATTTAACATTTGCCACTATTTAAATTATGCATCACAAAAATTATAATTACATGTATTGATGTAATTTTTATGTGAATGAATTAGTTCTTCAACATAACAAGTTTTTTAAAATTAGAAAATAAAATTAGAAAGCCTGGCCTTCTATACTGTTGTTGAAGGTTAAAATAAATATGACCTCATCTGATCTTACAGTGGACAAGTGGGTGACTCTAGGCTGTAGATATTTGAAATGATTCCAATCATATAATTTAAGCTTTTTATCATTTGTATTGTATGACTTCAAAAATTTCCATGGAAAATATGAGAGTTCAATTTTTCCTTTATTTCCAACTTAAACTTGTGGTGTACGTAGTTCTTATCAGAACTTATTACATGTAAATACATGTACTATTTTATTACATGTACTATTTTATTACATGTACTATTTTATTACATGTACTATTTTCATGCATTAGCCCTAGCCCTCAAACTGGAGGTTCGTTACTTCATTTCCTGTCTCATGTGTTATTTTATGCCATTATGACTTTGCCCATCAATTGTATTCATACCCCACATTCAAACAATTGCACCTGACTCACACAATGAACATATTTGTGGTGTCTAAAAAGCACATGTTCTCTATCATAGTCTTAGCATTTTTTTAAAAATATGTTTTGCATATCACAGGCCTGTGTCACAGAATCAAATCAAGCCAGCCCACATGTTACCCGGCCCACATGTCACACGGCCCACATGTCACACTGCCCACATGTCACACGGCCCACATGTCACACTGCCTACATGTCACACTGCCCACATGTCACACGGCCCACATGTCACATGTCACACAGCCCACATGTCACACGGCCAACATGGTACACAGTGCTGATACTTGGTGTGTTTATTCAATCATTTTAATGAAAATCATATCATTTTTTGCACGTATGAATACATTTTTTAAACTTTCTTACAAAAGCTGAGACTTATTCCTTAGATTCCAATAATTTTGTTTGCCTTGTCTGTGCTAAATCTGGAATAAATTACCTCAGCAAAAATAATTTTAACGTTGAAATTGTGATCACAATCAAATTCAAATAACTTCAGTTTAAATCATCATCAAAATAAAACTGTTACCAAATGAAAATAAGAGTTTTAAAGAACCTGTTAACATGTGGGTGGTGTGACATGTGGGTGGTGTGACATGTGGGTTGTGTGACATGTGGGTGTTATGACATGTTTCTATCTAACTCTAGCCTGACAAACATTTATTACATCCATCATTTCTAATTGTTGCTTACCAAGTTTATAATAAATTGATGCTTTATTTTATGTATTCACAAGTTATTGAACTAGAAATGCATCACAGCAATAAAACTGACAATGTGCATCACAGTATCACAGCAATGACAGTTGAGAGGTTTAGAAACTATCTACTTTTTTCTTCTTCTAAAAACGCATATTTAACACAACTTGAAAAAGCAGGTAGTAATAAAACAAATGTGTGGAAAAAAGGTGCCGTTTACAAAATAACAAATATATCTCTCTATACATATAAGACGCATTTGTTGTCTGTCGGGATGTTCCCTATTAACTCAAGATCCAGACAACCAAACAACGTGAAATTTGGTACACGTACACAGAATTATACCGGAAAGGTTATTAAACAGGTTTCGTTCCATATATATTATAATATATAAGATACTGGGGGCCGGGGGGCCCAAAATGTAGTTTTTCCATATATGAGCTCTATAAAAATAAAAAATTATCATATTTGCCGTGTAGGTAGAAGCATGAAACTTTCGGTGGTTGTTAAGTATCATTTGGCGATGGTAACAGGTAAAAAAATTATATAAATTATCACTTGCTGGGGGCCAGGGGCCCTATTGTAGTTTTTTTTTCTTATATTTAAAACTAACTCAACACTAATTCTTCAATTTCCCGTGAAGGTAGAAGCATGAAACTTTGGGAACTTGCTGAATACACTCTTATGACGATAGTTGGCTAAAAATAATTACAAAATTTTCACTCATGGGTGGCCGGGGGCCCAAACCGTTTTTTTTCCTTATATGGGTTATATAAAACTGATTCAACACTTAATTCCTCATCTTTCTTTGTAGGTACAGACATAAACTTTGGAAAGTTGTTGAATACCCTCCCGCGATGGTAGCAGTCCAAAAAAAAATAATCACTAGCTGGGGGCCCAAATGTTATACATATAAGACTTATTTGTTGTGTGTTTGTCTGTTCCCTAATAACTCAAGATCCACACAAACAAATAACGTGAAATTTGGTACACATACACACAATTACATGGGAAAACTTCTTAAACAGGTTTCGTTCCATATATATAAGATACTGGGGGCCGTGTAGGTAGAAGCATGAAACTTTCGGTGGTTGTTAAGTATCATTTGGCGATGGTAACAGGTAAACAAATTGCTGGTATAGACTTGCAGACACCATGCTTTTCTCATGGACAGTTGTATGTGGCCTGCTCCAGTGTTGGCAAAGAGGAAAATCTTTTTGTACACACTCCAAAAGGAACTGCCAAAAATGTCTATCACATTACTTTAAGTTAAATGTACACTTTATTGCATGCAACTAAACAGTACTGTACGCTTTTACAGAAAACCTTATTTTAAACCTTGGAAAAGCCGGGTCCTTGTCCCTAGTCATTATATATTGAAAATGAGCATCCCTCTTTTGTTATTTTAAGTATTTATTTAGGCAAAAAGTGAATCAAGCCAAAACAAGAAAACATAAACAACTTACTCAACAAGAGTACCATACAATTTCAAAAGAGGTCACAAAAATGCTTAGAAATGACAAACGAGCATTTTATAATAAGGTAGCTGAACAAGCAGAAGAAGCAGCAGGAAAAGGAGATCTAAAACAGTTATACAAAATTACTAAACTCTTGAGTGGCAAGAAATCTAACTACAATGTACCAGTCCGAGATAAACAAGGTAAAGTCATTTCCTCCATAGATGACCAGCTTAGAAGATGGGAAGAATATTTCCAGGAAGTCCTAAACAGACCGACCCCTCTGAACCCACCCGTTTTGACCACAGGAGAAACACTGGACATAAATATGGAATAGATATCTAAAGAAGAAATATGGACGGCCATCAATCAAATGAAGACAGGGAAAGCAGCAGGTGTAGACAACATACCACCCGAGGTCCTAAAAGAAGGAGGAGCTGAAATCATCAACCAACTCCACAGTATCTTCAACAAAATTTGGTCAACTGAAACCCCTCCTGCAGAATGGAAAAGGGGCTTACTGATTAAAATTCCAAAGAATGGGGATCTGTCACAATGTGAGAAATGGCGAGGAATTACTCTACTATCAGTACCAAGCAAGGTCTTTAGCAGAACAATACTCAACAGATTAAAAGATGCCTGCGATGATCTCCTGAGAGAAGAACAAGCTTGGTTCAGAAAAGGAAGATCGTGCATTGACCAAATAGCAACACTCCGGATAATTATAGAACAATCTATTGAATGGCAATCTCCACTCTATGCCACATTCGTGGACTTTGAAAAGGCTTTTGATAGCATGTTTGTTTGTTGTTGTTCGTCCGTCGTGATAGACGATGACCACTCTCATCATATTTGCTGGGCCGCCACATGTGTTCTCTGGTGGCTTATTAACCCTATTTTTGCACGAAAGAGGCGTCCGCATGTCGGACAAGAGATAGAAGCGGTCCCTTCATGTGGGTTTTGGTTACGTTCCTTTCTGGCTTGACGTTTTAGCTTGGCAGCCTGTTGTCTATTAGCTTCACAGACAGCTCTATTGATAGCATAAATAGAGAAACTATAATGGTCAATAATGAGGCACTACGGAGTACCAAACAAAATAACAAACATCATCTGAAATCTGTACGAAAACTTCACCTGCCAAGTAGTACATAATGGTAGACTAACAGATGAATTCCATGTCACAACTGGAGTCAAAACAAGGATGCCTCCTTTCACCACTTCTGTTCCTTCTTGTGTTAGACTGGGTCACAAAAGAAGCTTATGCAAGCTCAGGAAAAGGAATCCAGTGGAACCTAATGCAAAAACTAGAGGATTTGGAGTTTGCGGATGACTTGGCCATTCTGTCCCACAGACTTCAAGACAAAATCACAGGCTTGAGCGAGACTGGGAAAAGAGTAGGACTCAATATAAACATTCAAAAACAAATTTTTTGAAAATAAACTGCCTTATCTTATCTTATCTATACAGACGCTCCTTCTATGCAGAAGATAGTTGCATCCACAGACCATGACAGATGATCTGTTGGCAAGTGATGCAGCGTTCACGGGCCACGGCTTTGTGGGTTCCACGCATTACCCAGCCGCCTAACTACATGTAGCGTTCCTGTACTGGGAAGAGCTGGGAAGAATTGAAGCGACTGGCAAGGGACCGTGTAGAGTGGCGAGCTTTGACAGAGGCCCTATGTTCCACAAGGAACTCAAAGGACAAATGATGATGATGATTTAGTGTAAGGCTGCATTCTAATATTAACACGCGCGAAACCATGTAAAACGTCAAGTAAATTGTAAGCAATCACATATTTAAGTGGAAATTTTATTTAAAGTTGCATGTTTTGACGTGACGTCACAATTCTTAACACCCTCTCTCCCTCGTCACAAATGTGTCACCCCCTCCACCCAGGTGCGTGACGTCATTTATGGACGGCCCCTTAGGGTCAGAGGGGGGTTGTAAGAAAGTGGGGAAACGGTGGTCGAGTGGCATGTACGCTCGGCTGGCGTACCGAAGGTCACGGGTTCAGATCCTTGTGAAGGCTAGGATTTGTTCCCGGGGCCTAGGGCGTCCCCGAGTCCACCCAGCTCCGAATGGGTACCTAACATTGGTTAGGGAAATAAAGGCGGCTGGGTAATGCGTGGAACCCTTATAGCCGAGGCCTGTGAACGCTACATCACTTGCCAACAGACCAGCATGGTCTGTGGACTCATTAATCTTCTGTATAGAAGGAGCGTCTGTATACATAAGACAAGACAAGTGACAGTTTGTGACAAAGGGGGGGGGGCGGTCATGTGTGACGTCACTGTGTTTTATATTAAATTTTAATTATTTTGTTAATTAAAAAACAATATTTTGTTCGAAAGTGTGACGTACTTTAGGAGGGGGGGGGTTCCGAGATTTGTGACAGGGGGGAGTTAAAAATGGTCAAAAATAGCGTGACGTCATTTATGGACGGCCCCTAAAATTAAAATCAAACATACACATTTCCGTCATCACATTTTTCATGCTCTGCCCACCCACCCACATTCAGTAGAGCCCCCACCCCTCCCCCACCCACATTCAGTAGAGCCCCCACCCCTCCCCCTCTCTCTTCCCCCCACCCCACCTTCCCCCACCCCAAATCAAACAAATAACGACTAACACGAGCGGCGATTCCCGTTAAATTGAAAGTGAAATAGCGAATTCAGATTTAAATGGCGACCCACGCATTTATTGGCACGAGATTGTTATTACTGTTACCACACTGTTTTATTTGTTTTCTTTTCTTCTCTTCACTTGTAGAATGTCCCGTTTTAAACGGCGTACATGAAAATGTGATTACATCTACAAAGCCCACGGTAATTAATATAATAATGATACCACTGGTACATGAAATTAATTAATTGATTACTTAAACTTAACTACATGTACTTAGACTAGACTTAACACACGCTCACACCGAGACTGTGACAGAATTTAATAATGGTACCTTCTTTACTCTATACTAGACTGTACTATGACTTTTGAGTGAGTGTTTTAAATCTAAGTATTCTAAGTTATTTCAAAATTGCTGACTCATGAGTCACCACCATGCACGTAGTTTGTAGACAGCTAACTAAGCCGACTAAGGCTAAGGCAGACTTAAGACTAAGCCTAAGCACCATTGTCTTTACAATAACAAACAATTCAAACAAGAAATAGAAATAGAATGGAAATGTCTTTTGGGGTAAAAAAAAACCCACAGAATAACACAAAAATATTAATTGATATAATAAATAAAATATTAATATTAAGAATAATTACAACTTTGATTACTTTTTCATAGGGCTGCGGAAATTAACGATTAATTTCTCGATTAATCGTAAACAATTTTTAACGATTAAATTTTTTAAAACGATTAATCAACCTACCACTAATAAATTGACTGGAAGTCAAAAAGTAAAATATTTTGGCAGATAAATATAAACTAATTTTCGGACGATAACACGAACATTTTGGTTTTAAACTATTGACTGACGTGAATGTTCAAAATGTTGATAAAGGTTATTGTGTCCATTGAGAGAAATCGTTTGCCTACCATGCAATGTTCCCTATAAGTCTAAGCTTCGTCGGCCTGTGTGCAAAGTTTTAAAAAAAAACTAGTGTGCAAAGTTGCACAACTTCCATTTTTTGTGCAATATTTTACAAAATTTGCTGCGCGGTCATTCTAAATTCCTGCGTGGCGTCGGTCATGGTTCTAACACTTCACTTACATATCACCTGCAAACCAAACATCCACTACAATATCAGAAACTTCAGCTGAGACAATCTAAAACTATGTGAACGATTGTTCAGCTCGGCTTGTCAATAAAACCCGCTCATCACTTTAAGCAAATAATGTCAATACACTTGTCTGTTTGCGTCGTTGGTTAAAAGATGTCATTTAAAGAAGACATTCCAGTGATACTTCTATTTTTGACTAGTACGTTTAATAAATGTTACTTATGGCACCATAAATTTCAATTTTTGGCTGTAATAGAAATTAACGATTAATTAGTAGTTAATTTTTCAAAAGTTAAAGATTAAATTAATCGTTAAAAGCCCTACTTTTTCACTTTACTTACCATGATATGCATACAGTATCAGTATGCAATTACCAGAGCTCCATGGACTTGGTAATGGTTTTTATAGTTTCAATGACTGTTTTTCCCTGGATCTTAATTAGCTTCTGACTTCTAGAATTTGTAATACTCTTTTTTTTTGGTTTTAAATTCTTGCTTACATTTCTATTTTAATTTTTGTATGCCAAAGAAGGCTTGATCATGCTTAATTTTTGTTTTAAGGTAGGCATATCAGAATATTTTTTGCAGCTGTAAAATGAATCTGTATAAGGTAGCACTCTTGTCGAGTGGCATGCGTGCTCAGCTGCCGTACCGAGGGAGGGTCACAGGTTCGCATCTCTGTGAAGGCAGAGATTTGTTCCATGGGTGTCCCTGAGTCCGCCCCGCTCAGAATGGGTACTTAACAAAGGTGGGTGGGAATAGCGTGGTCCCACTTAGCTGTGCCCTGTGAATGCTGCATCACTTGCCAAAAGACCAACATACATTAACATTCTGTCAAGTTGAAAAATTAATTTTATATCTTTTTCATCATGGACATTTTTTGTGTCTTTTTTTTTGAAAATTTTTAATGGGTGGATGCATTAATTTTTTATTTCATGTGCATTAAAAGAATAATTTTATGAACAGCTGATTCAAAGCTGAAGCAAATGCTTAGACACTTGTAATGGTATCCAAGTAAAATATCAAATCATTATTATTTTTCACAACATTATTATATATTATGAACTGTGGACAAGGGCAGAGAATCCATATTTTGCCAAGAAATATCATCCACATCTTTAAAAGTGTTGATGGAAGGATCTTATTTGCTAGATGCCTTATGATAATCCCACACTATAAAGTGCTGGTATCAATATTTAAGTGAACCACTTCATTACTTAATTCTATAAAGCAGTGGTTCTTAACCTGGGTTTGATCAAACCCCAGGGGTTTGGTGAGTCAGTCTCAGTGGTTTGGCAGAGGTCAAGACACTCACACAACTCATATGATGTGTGATGACATGCCAATTTTTCCTTTAAGAAGGATTCGGTGAAAGCAGATATGAAACTGTTGGGGTTCAGTACCTCCAAGAAGATTAAGAACCACTGATATAAAGTGAACAGTTTTTTTTTCAACTTAAATTGAAAGTTAAATTACATAACAGATAACACTACTGTCCTGAAAGAAAAGAAATTGAGGAATTAAGTGGTACAAGGGTCATGTCTATGATGCTCAGAGAGATGGGGGCCTGATGAATTTTTTTTAGAACCACTGAAACTGATATTCAGTCACACTCATATGTGCTCCCATGCCCCACACTTTCTCATCAGCCCCACCTCTAAAATAAAACCCTACCCATCTTTGTCCTCTAGTCTTCCACCCCATTCCCAACACAAGCCCTCCGACCCTAGGATTCTCATATTTATCAGAATCTGTAACCTCCACTTTCTATGTAGCTCTCTTCAATAGCCTTATTTTAAGAGATATTTACTAGTGTATTTCAATCTTTGATATTTCATTCAGCCTCTTGTTGATGCTCTTGCACAAGAAATAAAAAAAAAGAAAAGAAATTTTTTAAAAGGTGAAACAGCTAATTAAAAAAATTAACCAAATAAAATTATAATTTTTCTTAGCTTCAGAGAACCAAATATAATAAATCATAGTTTAGCAGTAGTTAATCAATATCAAATATTTTTCACACATCTCATTTTAATTAATATATTTTTTTGCTTTTTTAAAAATAATTCCTGTGTTTTTAAAAAAAAATAATTTATTTCAGAGCTATTTTTCAAACTATATTTACATTAAAATCCATTGAATTTCAAAAGAGGAACTAAAATATCTACAAATGGGCATCTTTATTTTGAGCTAGAAATAACCTTGTCAACATTAAGAGGAAAACAATTGCCAAAGTTACTTGAAAAAACATGCAATTCACAAGTCTCATTCCTGACAGCTCCCTAGGTAAACCATGGCACACTTTTTTTCCACGCTCCTAGTGTGAGCTAGTCTTATCTTATCAATACAGACGCTCCTTCTATGCAGAAGATAATTGCGTCAACAGACCATGACAGATGATCTGTTGGCAAGTGATGCAGCGTTCACAGGCCACGGCTATGAGGGTTCCACGCATTACCCAGCCGCCTAACTAGTGTTAGGTACCCATTCGGAGCTGGGTGACTCAGGGACGCCCCAGACCCGGGAATAAATCCTTGCCTTCACATGGATTCGAACCCATGACCATCAGTACGCCAGTCGAGCGCGCTGCCTCTCGACCACCGTGTCTCCAGGTCAGGCACAGGTTGATATTCTTAGGACTGTAAGGGCCGTCCATAAAGTACTCACACTCCAGGGGTGGAGAGGGGGTGTAAGAAAGTGTGACAGTTTGTGATGGGGGGGGGGAGGGCTGGGGTCAGGGCATGTGTGATGTCACATGTGTTTTATCTAAAATTTTAATTATTTGTTATTTAAAAAATAGTTTCTGTTTGAAAGTGTGATGTACTTTGGCGGGGGGGGGGTCCGAGATTTGTGACAGGGAGTGGGGGGGGTAAAATGGTCAAAAATTGCGTGATGTACTTTTTGGACGGCCCCTAATCTGTTTTTCCTATTAAGAGTTCCACTGTGGTTAACAAATTTTGAATTTTTTCTCCTTTGCTGCTGAAATTCAACAACCAGTAAAGAAAGCTTTAGTACATGTACTCACAACTTCTGTTCACCAATGTTTAGTTAAATAATAGATGTATTCCCACCATTTGGCTTCAAAAATTGTTCTTTTATGCCCAATAGACAAACAATGGAACAATGGATAGATGCATACTTTTTTAGCCTGTAGTTACTGCTGCTGTATCTAATACTTGTAGATATACTAGAAATCTCTGTACAGCATAATTTTAGAGGGTTTAAGAAACATTTCCATATATAACTGAAAATTTATTGAACCACATGTAACAAATATATAAAATTTCTTTTTTCCACTTTTCAGATGGGACATTTCATTTCCATTAGTCCTAATTCCCAGTGAGTAGGATAAGCATAGACACAATAATCTTCTGTATGAAAGGAGTGTCTGTAATACATAAGATAAGATAGTATACTTAAGATTTGCATTATAAATATTGACCTGATATGACCAAATATATTTTTCGATAATTATGAATGTCTTTTTTTAAATTAGTATACCAAATAAGAATGAATTCTAATACAAATTGCATATGTCACTTAGCTTTAAACCTTAGGAAAAATAATACAATATTTAAAATTGAGAAAAATGTCAATTATCTATAAAGTTATTAGTATTTTAATGAATTGGACGGCTTTGATTAAATGGATAGTAAATATCTAACCTCATATTTGTGTCTGCTACCTGGCAGCTAATGACAATTAAAAACCCTGTTGTTAGGTCCCCTTGTTTAGAGTAACATTACAATGAAACATTTGCTCTTATTTCACAGATGTATCTCAAAGTACCAATCCTTAGAGATGTTCAAGTTTGATTGTATACAGGTAAAATGTCATTTAATACTCTATTAGATACATTTGGAAAGAAGGGATTTTTTTTTCTTACAGCTTATGATGTTTGATACACATTTACCTAAGAATTGTCCCCTTTTTCACCTTTAAAATATCACTCTAACCAAATACACACAAAATAAAAGAATCATATAATTAAAAAGCCTGTTACCTAGTTAATATGTATCTTTCATTTCTTAAAATATTATCTTAATTCGGCGCCCAGATATTTATACTTTATGAAATAGGGTCCTCTTAGCAAAGAGTTTGGACACCGCTGCCTTAGAGTTTCAACAATGCTTGCAACTGATTAAATTAGTTTTATTTATAATACCGTTAGTCGTTAATACCGGCCCTGTGTTTTATACTTTTGTAGTTTAAGGCTATGGCGGATTAAAGTGGGATTGCAGCCAGGGGCCCCGTGCAATCTTAATCCGCCCCTGGTTTAAGTTACCTAAATATTAGATCGTGGTAGTGCAATACTAGATCATGGTAGTGCAGTATAACTAGATCATGCTAGTGCAATACTAGATCATGGTAGTGCAGTATTACTAGATCATGGTAGTCATGGTAGTGCAATACTAGATCATGGTAGTCATGGTAGTGCAATACTAGATCATGGTAGTGCAATACTAGATCATGGTAGTGCAGTATTACTAGATCATGGTAGTGCAATACTAGATCATGGTAGTGCAGTATTACTAGATCATGGTAGTAATGGTAGTGCAATACTAGATCATGGTAGTCATGGTAGTGCAATACTAGATCATGGTAGTGCAATACTAGATCATGGTAGTGCAGTATTACTAGATCATGGTAGTGCAATACTAGATCATGGTAGTGCAATACTAGATCATGTAGTGCAATACTAGATCATGGTAGTGCAATACTAGATCATGGTAGTGCAATACTAGATCATGGTAGTGCAATACTAGATCATGGTAGTGCAATACTAGATCATGGTAGTGCAATACTAGATCATGGTAGTGCAATACTAGATCATGGTAGTGCAATACTAGATCATGGTAGTGCAATACTAGATCATGGTAGTGCAATACTAGATCATGGTAGTGCAGTATTACTAGATCATGGTAGTCATGGTAGTGCAATACTAGATCATGGTAGTGCAATACTAGATCATGGTAGTGCAATACTAGATCATGGTAGTGCAGTATAACTAGATCATGGTAGTGCAATACTAGATCATGGTAGTGCAGTATTACTAGATCATGGTAGTGCAATACTAGATCATGGTAGTGCAATACTAGATCATGGTAGTGCAATACTAGATCATGGTAGTGCAGTACTAGATCATGGTAGTGCAGTATTACTAGATCATGGTAGTGCAATACTAGATCATGGTAGTGCAATACTAGATCATGGTAGTGCAATACTAGATCATGGTAGTGCAATACTAGATCATGGTAGTGCAATACTAGATCATGGTAGTGCAGTATAACTAGATCATGGTAGTGCAATACTAGATCATGGTAGTGCAGTATTACTAGATCATGGTAGTCATGGTAGTGCAATACTAGATCATGGTAGTGCAATACTAGATCATGGTAGTGCAGTACTAGATCATGGTAGTGCAGTATTACTAGATCATGGTAGTCATGGTAGTGCAATACTAGATCATGGTAGTGCAGTATTACTAGATCATGGTAGTGCAGTATTACTAGATCATGGTAGTGCAATACTAGATCATCGTAGTGCAATACTAGATCATGGTAGTGCAGTATTACTAGATCATGGTAGTGCAGTATTACTAGATCATGGTAGTACAGTATTATTAGATCATGGTAGTACAGTATTACTAGATCATGGTAGTGCAGTATTACTATATCATGGTAGTGCAATACTAGATCATCGTAGTGCAATACTAGATCATGGTAGTGCAGTATTACTAGATCATGGTAGTGCAGTATTACTAGATCATGGTAGTACAGTATTACTAGATCATGGTAGTGCAGTATTACTAGATCATGGTAGTACAGTATTACTAGATCATGGTAGTACAGTATTACTAGATCATGGTAGTACAGTATTACTAGATCATGGTAATACAGTATTACTAGATCATGGTAGTACAGTATTACTAGATCATGGTAGTGCAGTATTACTAGATCATGGTAGTACAGTATTACTAGATCATGGTAGTACAGTATTACTAGATCATGGTAGTGCAGTATTACTAGATCATGGTAGTACAGTTTTACTAGATCATGGTACTACAGTATTACTAGATCATGGTAGTGCATTACAAGGTCATGACACATGATGTTTGAGTTTGTAGCACTAGAGAAATATTTGAGTGGTCTTGCGCTTAATTGTTTTAATTTAAAAATGTGTGCCTGTGTGAGAAAATTTTAGGTATCCAGTTTTGAAACTTGCTTAGTCACTTTTTAAAAAAAAATGAAGAGCTATACATTTTACCTGGTTAATAAAGTGTTGTAATTATTTTAGTAAATGTATAACATATAAACAGGGTATTAGTTAGCCTGACAGGACGTAACACAACAGTCACTGTTTCGGCAAAGAGCCTTCCTCGACGAACAAATAGTACACAAATAAAACGAATATAACGAAAGAATAAAAAAACTTAGCTGCGGTGAAATCAAATTAGTCCAGTAGAGATACCCTGTTTATATGTTATACATTTACTAATTTAAAAGCCTGGTTGCAGTCTCACCCCCATTATTATTTTTTTTTGGTAATTATTTTATTTATTGCTTTAATCAACTTTTAAAACCTAAAATGTCACCATAATAAAATATGCTCTGGATAAAATTAATTTACAAAAACATATTACTCTTAAAATTAATGAGATGTTTTTTCCCCATATTAAGAAAGTGTCCCCCTAGTTTGTGTAAAGCATGTGCTAAAAATTAATATCTGAATTGTAATTGAAATATATTGGGGAATTGAAATTGCTTGAGAAAATCTTCTAATTTTTTTATCATTATAAATGAAACATATTATTTTATTATTAACAGGTTAATTCTGCAGAAAATGTTTACAATAAAACAGTAACACAGTTAATGTTCAATGCTAAAATTCCAAGGGAAATGAAAGTTTTATCTGAATTGAAATCAGCAATTAAAGACGGATGTAGGCATGAATGGTAGGCTAAATGTTTTAGAAAAATGAAAATATTATTTGTACACCTATTTGATACCTTTTGTCTCATTGTGGAGAACTATTTTTTACCCTATCAATCTAAAATAATTGTTACCAAAATAAAATAAAATTAATTAGGGAAATACATTCAACATTCTTTTAGATAATTTAAATATTAGAGTAATAAAAAAATATTGCAGGCTGATTAAAATTTACCAAATAAATAAAGACAATGATAAGTAATTTTTTCATATAACACTTTTTCTGAATTAAATTGAAGTTAGTGCATTTAAAAATTCGTCTTTAAAAAATAGCTATTATATCTTGTTCCAGTGTCAAAATTTTAAATGTTCATTATTTCATTTACTAGATAAATATCCAAAGATTATAGAGTATAATATCTTACTCGTACAAATCATCATCGTCATTCATGGCACTGCAGCCCTGGCCTGCCCAATTACATTTTCCTATTGGATTGACTCATAACCTTCTGCCTCAATGCTCAGAACCCCAGCTTTTGAAGGTCCTTTTCCTCTTCACTGATCCATCCAAGTCTTGGTTAGCTTGTTAGCTGTCTGCCTCTTGATTTCTGTCTATAAATTAAAGATTACCTTTGCTATTCTGTGACCTGGAATTCTTTTTTAGGTGACATGATGATCAGAGTCTGACTTTTTAAATCATTTATTTTACATGTTTCTTTTTAATACAATTGATTTATCTCATATTATTAGCACAAGTGATAACTGCTCTTTTAAATCATATACTAACATCAAAGCACCACACACTATTTGAGTGTGACATTAAGCAGCTAACTTATTTAATGATATTGACCAAATGGTAGAGTTTTCAATAATTGTCTTAATTAATTATTAACATTGCTCAGAAAATACATTATGTGGAAGAACTTTGATAAAAATCTGATCTTGGAAGAAAATTGATAGAGATTAATATTTTTAATAATAATTATCTGGCAATGTGGGATAAATAAACTTGTATATTAGAAAATGAGTCCTTTATTTTATGGTTATTCCAAATCTTCCAGGAGTTTTAGAAGTAACTGTTACATTTGGCCTATGACATGGTGTCCCCAAGAATTGCATGATAATTGCACTACAGAGATCCCATTTGGATGCTTCATTGACAAGTCTGGGTTGAAGACTGGCATATGCAATCTAGAGGTAATAGTTCCATATACAGCAAAATATGTATTGATGAAATTTCAACTCTTACAATTAATAACCTGTACATTTTAAAAAATATTATTATTAGATGTGGCCGTGTCCGCCACAGAAACATGGATATAGGAAAAAGCTTATATCCCATTTCCATGTTTGTTTTTGTTTTTCCTTTCTTTTTATTTTACATAAATATTTTATAATATAATATGTTTTAAGAATTTAAATATTACTTATGAAAGTAGGTATTTTATGTTATTGTACTGATGAAGCATTAGCTGAAACGTCTACTGTCGTGTTAGTTTAAAAATAAAGCTCAAATTTATTGTTTTCATTGCACAATTTGCTTGTGTATTTTGTATTTCATAAATTTAGCTTAAACTATAAAAGTTGTAATCATTAATAGAGTAGTGTTAAGTTGCAAATGACAAGTTTATTTTTAAATTTCAGAAGGCCTTTAATAAAAGTGAAACTTTTTACATTTATAATCATTTTGATGTTAACATAAAATATCAAAGGTTGGATGGAGCAGAAACTTCAGGCATACAAATTTTATCTATAAACATCACTTCTAAAAGGTAGGAACTTATTTAGAAAAATGTAACATTAAAATAATATTTCGAGAAAACACTAGCTGGTTTCAAATTTTGTTGTTTTTATTTATCTTATCATCTGTTACAGACACTCCTTCTATACAGAAGATTATTGCATTCTATGCTTATCTGTGGTTTGTGTTTAGTCCTGCATTCTTATTAGAGATTTAAATGTTGATAAAGTGTTGGTTTTCCTGGTTTCTTCAGGCAACTCATTCCACGCCCGAATTCCGGACGGGAAGAACGAAAATTTGTATGTGTTTGTTCTTGCATACGGAATAAGAAATGTGTTTTTATCCTTATGTCTAGATCTGAGGTTTGTTTTAAGCTATCTTTGTATTGTATTTCTAAATTAGAATTAATTGCTTTATGTATGATTACTACTTTACTCTTGGTTCTTCTATCCTCTAGTGTTTCAAGGTTTAATGATTTAACTAATGGTGTTATTCTTGTCAGTTTTGAATATTCTCCAGTAATGAATCTGGCAGCTCTTTTTTGAATTTTTTCAAGTTTATCAAAGTTTTCTTTGGTGGATGGGTCCCATACAGAAGATGCATATTCTAGTACAGGTCTCACCAACGTGAGGTAGCATTTTAGTTTTATATCTCTATTACATTAATTGTAAAAGTTTCTTTTTATAAACCTCAAGGTTTTGTTTGATTTTTTAATAACTTCATTGACATTGTTACTCTTACACTTGATAGTTCATCTATTAAACCTATTAATTGTGTTTCACATGATCGTTTTTTTCTAAAGCCGTGTTCCTGTGGTCATAAGTCATTATATTGATCTAGGTGGTTAACTATTCTACTATATATTGTGTGTTCTATTAATTTATAGGGGATACTAGTAAGTGATACAGGTCTGTAATTACCATGGTCTGATTTATCATCTTTCTTAAAGAGTGGAGTTACGTTTGCTAATTTCCAATCTTGGCGCACTTTACCCTGGTTTAGAGAGGCTTGAAAAAGAACTACAAGGATTGGGGACAGTTCATTGCTTAGTTCTTTTAATAACCTTGCAGGCAATTCATCTGGGCCAGTAGCTTTGTTTATTTTAAAGTTTTTTAGGAGTGAATGTATACCTATCTCTTATACAGTAATGTTACCTATTTCTTCCATTTTGATTTAAATTTATTATAACTTCCTTGTCGCCTGAGGCTAAAAATGATGATGCAAAATATGTGTTACGGATATTGACTAAAATTTACAGTAAAAATGAAGCCAATTGCCAATTTTCAGATCATTGGAAGTAAAGTTGTTGAATACATGTAATGAAAAGACACATTCATTTTACATTTATAGCAGATGATAATATTATATCTCTTTAACTGATATTTTAGCTGGTGAACAAAATGTGGGTGAGACTTCAATCAGGCTTATATCAGGGTATGAGTGAGCCTTCTTTGCCTCCGTAGACAGTGTCAATCTCAGGAGGACTTTTGGGAAAAGTCTTTGGAAATGGTGGTCTTACCCTGAAGCTATACTACAATCTGCGCTTCAGCGAGTTAAAAGCTTCACTTGTGCCGATACCTTTATATCATGCATCAGCGACAGTAATGAGAGGAGCAAACTGGTTCTCACAAACCATCCACACAACATCAGGGGCAAAGAAACCTTTTTGAAAAACTGCACCATCCTCCTCGCGGACGCTGAGACTATAAACATATTCTCTGCCCCACCCCTCATTGTATTCAGGAAGTACAAAAATCTGCAAAACTTGCTTGTTCATTGTCGCCTTTCTATTCAGACATCCCATCTGGGTAAAAAAAACATGCGCCATCGTCGTTGCAAGACATGTTCTTTTGTTACCCAGACGGACCAGATTGTATTCCCTAAGGGGATATTTAAGATTAGGGATGTCTTTCTTTGCACCAGCCTTAATGTGGTCTACACCATTGTGTGTAAGCGCTGCTCTTTGAAATACATAGGTGAGACGGGGAGGTTACTCTCCTGCCGTATCGCAGAGTATGTACGTGTGATAACACAAGACAAACAGTGTCCTGTCTCCTGACACTTCAATGGACACGATCATATGGGTGTCGATTATCTGTCTGTCACCACCATGGTGTCTTGCACAAACACACCCGGCACGGTCAGTCTGGAGAATAGACTAATCCAAGTGTATGGGACCACATGGGATGAATGTTGTGTTTGCCCTGACAACCTAATGATTTGCCACACCCACTCTCTCCTTTCCTATATAAGCTCATACTACTCTCTTCTTACTATTGCTCTCTTTGGATTTCACCACAGCTAAGTTTTTATATTTTTTATTTCTTTATATTCGTTTAATTTGTGTACTGTTTGTTTTTTGAGGAAGGCTCTTTGCTGAAACTTTCGTTGTTTTGTTACGTCCTGTCAGGCTCACTCATACCCTGTGTTTACAAGTTATCCTTTTACTATTTTAGCTGGTCAATGCTAATGTAAAATTAGGGATTGGTGGACCTTAAATGTGAATGTTTAGAACATTTAGAACAAGTGAACTTGAGAACAAATAATCCCAACATTTTAATAAAAATTTACCTCAACTTGTGAACATTCTATTTTTATTTTGAAAATAGAGTTAACCTGCCACAGTTTGTTTTTTAATTAAGCTAATTTACTAAAGTGATGATGTCTTAATATTGTCCTCTATAAATTATCCTATTCATCCTGTGAAATGGAGACATTTTAAACAATGTGACAATAGTTTATTTTTGAAAACCTTGTATTAATTGTAGTTTTGGCCCAAATGTTCACAGTATAAACAACAGTGGCCCTGACGATGCAGTTTCTATTGGAAAAGATACCACTGGTGATTTCAGTTTTAATGTAACCTATTCCATTATCTGGACTGAAAAGGTGAGTTTTTCTTTTACACATTGTGTCACTGTTTTAGTGTCATGCTCCACAAAGTGTGTTGATAATAATTTCTGTAAACACCATGCTGAAGTGAAGCAGACATTTTTAAAACATTCAACTTACAGTCCAACTTATTTTTGTGGTATAGCCAGATAAGCCGGTATACATAGGTACCACAAACTGAAATTTCAAACTGGTCCCATATCTTTTCTAGATTATGTATTTTAAAGTACTAGTAATTCTAAGACCGAGGACACCAAGTTTGTTCATATATCTTCTGAAACGAGAAAGTAATGGACATTTGAAGTTCAGGTTTATCGGGTTTTTTTCTTCCATAAAAAGAACTGTTTTTGAAAGACAATATATGTAAAATTATTTTACTTATACCCAATTACTCACTCTGATTTCAACCAAAAGTATATGGAGAACAAACTCAATTTTTTCAGGGGTGCAAAATAATTTAATTCTAAAAATTTATTGACCTGAAAATTGATTTGCATCATTTTTGGAGAAAAATAAAAAGGGAGGTAAAAATCCTAAAATTAACAACTTTTCAAAAAAACATAAAAAATAAGCCAATGAATCAGGATACAAGATAATTATATCAAAATGAAAGGTAACTAAAGATCTATATACAGAAATAAAGTGTTTACCCACAAGTTCAATAATCAAAATAAATGCAAGGGTTCTCAAAAAGTAAAAATTTAGTCATTTTCAAAATTAAAAAAAAACAACACATATCCCTAAAGTTGTACAAATTGCATTAAAATAAAGACTAACCATTGCTTATAACTATTCAAAGATGAAATTAACCCATTCTATATACATTTAAAATACAAATGACTTTGGATATGCGCAATGGTTCATATGAACTTAAGTGCAGAAAAGTAGTATTATATCAAAATTAAATAATTACAAATGTTTTTTCTAATCCCAATATTTAAAAAAAATGTTATTAATTATTAGTATACAGAATATATGAGCTTAATAGTCAGCTTACTAATAAAATATTTAACTTAACATACCTTTAGACACAGTCATTTAATAAGCAAAGCTATTTATAAGTCTCAGCAAAAGATCCACAATAAAACTCAATAATAAACTTATTTGGTACCTGTCTTCAAGCACCAGCCTCACATGTACCTTAGGTGGAGAGCCCAGATTTTCTGTTATTTCCAAATGATAAGGTAGGACTTATTAAATCAAAATCCTATTCTTTATCCAAGAAATATATATGTGATATACATGTATTAATCCAAGAAATGTACATAGTCCACGGGTGAAATTAAATTCAAACTGTCAAAAATCTTTTCCACTTGATTCCAAATTGCAAAGCTGTCCCCTTGTTTTATCAGTGAGAACCAGTTTTCAAGCTGAAAATGACAATATATCAGAGTTTAATTTTAAAATTTCAAAATTACTAGGACTACAGAACAAAATATTTTAAAAGAAACATTAATTATAATAAAGTCATTAAAATAATTAATAACAACAGTATTAGTTTTAAAGATACCGGATCCCATGACTTGTTATTTTCTTCTTTTAAAACATAGAGTTGCAGTATTAGTTTTATTGGTAATAACAAGAGTGGGCAGTGATGGTCTTCTACCCTTTCCACTGGCCAAAAAAGTCCTCTCAAGTGCACCATATTGTTCACCATCATCTAAAAAAATTGAACACATATTTCCCAGTACATAAATTATATATTTTAGAAATTATTCTAACTTTACGCTGAAATTCTTATATTTCTTCATAAGTGATTTATAATTGAAACAAAAACATCCCTAACTTATTAACTTATTGACTGTTTCTTAATCATTGTCTACATTGGCAACCGAAGTTATGATCACGTGACCCTCAATATAAATCACAATTTAGGATTAATAATATCATTTTATTACTATGAAATATATTAATTATTACTCATAAAACTAATATATTTCAGGGGAAATACATCAGTTTTATATCAACAGTCAGAATAAAAATAGATTTCACTTCAAAGTAGGAGTGGTGGTTTACGTTAGTTACGAACCTAAAAAGCGAACGTTACTGTACAATGAATCGTAAAACTAACTAGTGAAAACTACTCATTTGCCAATAAATAAATAATTAAAAGATATTTTGAATGATAGATATGTTTTATTTTAATAATATTACTAACCAAATAAGCCCTCGAGATTGACAAATGGCAATTTGCTTGTCCCTGCTGGAGCGCTAGCATTATAGACTCGGCCATTTCCTCGCACCGGCGAAACGTTCTTCGAAACGAAAATATAGGTTTATTTATTTCGTTTTGCCGACGTTCGAAATAAAAAAAAATGAAAAGTTGTTTCCGTATATCAATTGGAAAATGGACAATCCTTTCAAAAATATTAACCAACAAGTCAAATTATGTCAAAAACGTATAATTATATGAATTTTTTCAGGAATTTTTACATTTTTTTACATTTTAAATAATATTCTATAATGTTATTTTATATGAAACTAAAGATTGTCCAATTTCGCATACGATACACTACTTTTTAATGCAATTTTATGTATCTTGCGCTACGGCAAAGGCGTTGAATGGAAGAGGGTAAAAAACCATAACTCGGCTGCTGCTCAAAAATCGTTATGGTGATGGTTTTCCAGCGAAAAATTAAACATTTTAAATTAGGTCAACATCAAAGAAAATAACATATAATTAAAGGGCTTAAAATACACTTTTCAATGGTACAACTTTAATTTGTATAACATCTCTTTTTATTATAGAAAAATGTGAGTGAAAAGTTGCTAATTTTTAGCTTCAGGGCGAAAAAACGCAATTTTGCGTCAGTTTGTGGTACCTAGTATAACTCTAATAGAGTGTTAGGGAAATGTATGGCAACTAAAGGATACATATGAGCTATCAGCAATGTTCCCTTTAAGCTGCGTGGCTGTGCAGATATCTGACCGACGCTGTGCCGCATTTTAGGATTACAGCGCTGCAAATCTTGTAAAATTTTGCACAAAAAATGGATGCTGTGCAACTTTGCACACAAGTTTTTTTACTTTGCATGCAGACCAATGAACCTAAGAGGGAACTTTGGCTATCTTATGCTGGCATTACTCATATTTTTGTTGAGTGAAAAAAGGCAGTTGTTGTCCTCTGTAATATTATGGGAAGAGTTCAGAAAAAAAATAATTTGTCAGCTAATTGATTATCATGCATTGTACCCACCTTGAGTTGTTCTTAGCAGCTATACCAATTTTTTTCAAGTTTCATATTAGCCTTTTGAGGATTTTTTAAAAAACTCTATTTCTTTTCCTCACTATTATATTCAAAGTAATTTTATTCCCTTATATGAGAAAAAATTGTTTCAAAATAGTTTTAGTAACATGTCAGATTGATCATAAAAAAGAAATTGTCCTTTTATTTGCTGCCAATCTTTTTAGCATTAATTTTTGAAGAAATTCAACCTTGAAATTAATTTTTCTTTGACTCTAACTACAATAATCAATTTCTCTGTAACGCTAGCATTAGGTCTTATTATTCTTTATATATTGTTGAGCCAACACATTTGAATCATATTTTTATTTTTATATATAATTATAAAGTAATTACAATTTTTTTATTATATAAAGCTTTTGGGGTGGGGTGTGGGGGAAGGCTCTGGAAATTTTGTCTTGTCTGCCATGACATGGATGTCATTCTACAGACTTGTGGGACAAATTTTATCTAGAAAGTGAGTGGGTTTGAATTTCAAGCTTGGACCACAAACGATGTTTGCCATTCTTGGCTTGCTTCATTTGATAAATAGTGGAAAATGGCTTTGTATTAATTTGTCATGAATTCAATTTTGTAGCTGTTGGCAATTCATATATTATGCAGTGTATTCAACATGTGTTAACTCCCTCAAGTTGACTTATAATAATGATCCTATAAGGAACACACCAAACAGCTTTACACTGAATTCTTACATTGAATTAGGAACAAGTGTGTAGGCAGACATAATCTCTTCATTCACTTAATTACACAAACTGCAATGCGCTTTTGTCACAGGCTCAGGGTATAGTATTCAACTAACAGATGTTAAAATTACATCATAATATTGTAGTAACTATCCTGCTATGTGTTTATTTACCACAAATGGTCAAAAATACCCTAGCAATTACTAGACCTGTATGTTACATCCCACACTGTATGTTAACTCTTACATCCCACACTGTATGTTAACTCTTACATCCCACACTGTATGTTAACTCTTACATCCCACACTGTAGGATGGGGAAGCTAAAAAGTACAAGTTAAAACATGTCATATAATTTATTTTGTAATTGGACAATTTAAGAAACTAATTTCACTAACCCTTTCTGTATCATTTATTATATCATCATGCATTTGTTTTCTTATCTATATGTATAATTCACCAAAGCAAGTGTTTTCAAACAAGCATGACGAATGACCGCTGATTTGACCAATGTCTCGAGACCAACAATGGTTCTTGCGTTCACTAACGTTGTTCCTTCATAGAATAACATGAGATTCATAGTGTAGGGGTTATCACGTCCGCCTTACACAGGGAGGTCCTGGGTTGAAGCCCCAATAAAATAATTTAAATTTTAAAAAAAAATGTATGTTTGTGCCCATTCTTTTCCCCCTTTTTTGCAAACATGGCTGACCCTCGCTAGGGTAGATAACCGCTGTGCGAATGTCGACGTTATTCGCGTTGTTTTGATTTCTTCGTGCTGTAGTTTGTGTCCGTTCTTTCCCCACTTTCTTTGCACTATCCATGAGCGAGTCTGCGGCGTATGCTACACCACGGGGCATATCTAGTGAAATATACTGTTAGTTAGTTGTCATTTCAGGGGGATCTTTCCTATTTATATTATAAGTTATACAACTTTTCTATTGTTCAGGGTGTCAGTGCCAAACTGTTGTTTATAATTTATTCCATCTTATTTTAGATTTGTTCTTTTACTTTGAAATTTTTCCAGCAATTTTTTTCTTGTAAGACATTATAAAAGCAATTAAAGCTCTGATTACTTATACCTGGTGTTAAACCTTGAGTCATCCAAATAAATTTAATCATACTGAGACATGTTGTCCATCACAATCAACAAAATCACTTCCCTCGCAAGTTTGCTAGTAATAGCTTTGCTAAATGATGCGATGGACCAGGGGTGGGCAAACTACGACCTGCGGGCCGCATGCAGCCCGCCTGAATATATTATGCATGTACATGTTGCGATCTTATGACTATAGCAATTTTCTTTTTTTAGAATTTTCGCTATAATTTTATAAAATGATTCCAAGTACTTGATTCGAAACTAGGGATATTGAATCGGGTTTATGGCTCCAGAATTGATTAGTGATCATATGTCATTAATTATATATTGGTAACATCCTTATTTGACACTGCATTTTAGCTCAAACAAAAGTGCTTTTGTTTACAATTTACATATTGGCTTTTTTGTAAAAAAATTTTATTTAAAAGCGAATAGACATTGATTTAACCATGAGTGCTGCCAAAAAGAAAATAAAAAAAATTGAGGACGAATGTCGTGTTTTTAATGACGAGTGGACCGCTAAGCCTCAGGAGTGTTGGCAGAAAAGTATTCTGCTTGCTGTGCAGAGAAGTTCAAGTTCTTCTGCTGGAGTTTTATGGATGTTTGTCAGCAGCAGCATTTCCACACTTTAAAAACTTTGCTTCCAAACTTTTGTCACTATTTGGGTCCTCATACATCTGCGAGCAAGCTTTTTCTTGCATGAAAATAAACAAGATTAAGAACAGATAGATGTTGACAGACTGCAATTTGAATGCAGTCATGCGAATCACAACCCGGTAAATTGGTTCCACAGTTCAAGAACATTATCCAAAATTGTGAACAGCTACATACTTCTCATTAATTATAATTGTACTCTTTGGTCAGCTTATATGTAAATTACGTTCCTACTTCTTCATAGTTATTATGACAGGTAACAATAAACATTTGTTGCAATAAGTTTGAATAGTAAAATCTTATGATCAAATTAGAAACTGTTTCAGTTCATATTTTAAAATGTAATGTACATGTTTAATAGAGTGTGAAAGTGAAATAAAATGAAAAGTACATGTTTGTAATAATTAATTCATATTTTTATACGTTGTAAATTGTAATTAAAGTAGACAAAATATATATCAGCCCGCCTATAACAATAATGTTTTCAATTCGGCCCTCCGTAGAAAAAGTTTGCCCACACCTGTGCTAGGCTAAAGTCACCAAATTACTTATCTTAAATCTATTTTAAAAATCAATTTAAAAAGAGATTAGTCACTCTCTTTTCCCATAAGCAACTGTTTTCTACCCTAATCTAATGGCAATTATATTTTAACCCCTGAACAAAAGTTTTCAGCATTAAAGGACAGTGTAAAAGTTTTACAATTTAAATGGGTCTTTTTTTTGCTCAATATGAGCAATATTTCCCTTGTGCAGTTTCCATGGGAGCTACATTCTTAGATATATTGGTCTAGGCATAAGTTTTTGTGTAAAGTAACATTTATTTTTACAAATAATATTTCTTTTTAAATGCTGTTGTGCAAATCCTGGTGTGATGTTTTCAGTATCTAATATATTCTAATGTAATGTGGATGTACATAGAATAAATACACTGTTGGTCTGTCACGTCATTAGTCCAAGAAGAAAACTGTTTTTTAAAGCTTTAAGCCAAAATATCTGAATATTTAAATTGGTATTGGTTTATTTTGTATTGTCTCAAGTTCCTTTCTTTAAGGTTATCTTATCTGTATAGTTTTTCCTTATTGAAAATGATGTGTCACTTACAATTTTTGTTCACAGGTTAATAAAGCAGTCCATACAGAGAAATGGTGGGTACACTCGTGAGTTCTGCTTATTTTGATAACTTTTCTTTTTTGAATTGGTTGAATTTCTTTGAATATATTTAGCTTGTCATTTTTCATTCTTTAGGCTTTACTAAGAGGGATGTAAACACTCGAGTCAAATTTCAACATTTATCTGAGTTATACAGACAAAATAAGTTTTATGGCCTCCAACTGGTCATCTACAGTGCCAGTTATTAGTATATACAAGTTAATATTTGTTTTATTTGTGTACTATTTGTTCGTTGAGGAGGGCTCTTTGCCGAAATGTTTGCTGTTGTGTTACGTCCTGTCAGGCAAACCAATACCCTGTTTATATGTTATACACTTACTTATTTAAAAGCCTGGTTGCAGTCTCACCCCCATTATTTTATTTTGTTAAGCAGCAGCTCCTTTTAATTTTAATGTTAACTGTCACCTCTTCAATCTATTGGGATATTGAAGCACAAATAGCTTAAGCTGGGATTCTTGTTTTTATAAGTGTGAAATAAAATTTTAGTTCCTAAGATTTTTCATTCTCTGCAATTCAAGATGATAATCAATTCAGCAATTAGTTTTGATCTTTAAAAAAAATGATGTAATAAAGATAAAATCAGATTGAATGTGCTGAGAAAAATTAAAAGATATCAGAATATTTTTGTTTCATTAATTAATTGTCTTACTTAATCCTGATGAAATTGTTAGGTTTATTCCAGTCGTTTTTTTTTCTCAAATATTTTCAAAACATAAAGCCATTTGGTTCCTAGTTTTATTTTTTAATATTTCCATTCAATCTAAATCCCTTGATTATTTCAAAATATAAATATTGTTTGACTAGGCCTACCTTTAGCTGTTGTTGCACAAACTAAAAAAACTTACGTGACTTGGAAAATGTCAACTTCTTACATTATTGAAATGTTTCTGTCATTTTAAAAAATATAGTAACCACAGGCTATCATGTGGAGTATGTTTATAGAATGCAAATTCCAGTAATGGATATGCAACACTAATTAAAAACATGCCTACAAATACATGCTTAGAAAAGATACCAGTACCAGTACTTAAAGATAGAAATTAAGTTGTTTATTCTAAAAGCCTGCCTCTGACATTCAAATTTTAAGTATTTTAAAGTATAATTGAATACTTTGATTTCCAGCTACATTCCTGGATGCCATGATTTATTTGTTGGAGTTGGAATTGGTTTTGGAATTGGTCTTGTCATTGGTCTTGGAATTGATGTAATTTTCGTCTTTGCATGCAAGACTACTCCAATAATTAAAAATATCTGTGATGTGATAAGGTGCCACAATATTCGGTATGTTCAAGTCATAAAATGCTACTCTTGTTTAGTTATTAGTATTAGAATGATGGCTTAGAGAAATGATTTTGCTAAATTATACTCTACAAAAAACAGGCTAAAAATTTTATTACTTCATTTTGAAACAATCCATTTAAATTTAATGTACTTGCCGTTTTGCATTGATTTGCCAACATAAAGGTCACTTGTCATTTTTGGAAAATCATTTTATTTTAATCTAGAAATACTATGAAAATTGGTTGTATTTTCGTAGAGGCTTAGTGTTGTTAAAAGTGATGTTATGGTTTTTATTTATAAGTAGTCTGTATATTTTAATCTTATATTTATTTCCTATCCAGAAAATCAGATCAACCTCCAGAAGAGCCTTTAGGAGAAAACTTAATAAATTTATAGTAAAGTATTGTTTTATTTTTTAAAAGAATTTAAAGGGGTGGGGGAAAATGAGGTAATATTAACTGTATTGTCTTTTTAAGGGAATTCAACTTAAGCTGTTTGAGTGATACTTTTGTCCATTCGCAAGTGTACTTAAACATGTACAACATTTCTAAAAGATGACACTTATCACTATTAAAGTTATTATGCAATGTAATAAAAAAATTAATCAAATTGTTATAAATGAAGAAATTGCTAAAAATAGTATTTTATTATGTGTGTGTCATATAATACTTGATACTGTCATATCTTTGTGTTTTTATTTTTTTAGTACCATTTTAACTGCCAGTCTTTAAAAAATATGTTTAATAGCTATTTAACATCCAAAAGCTTCATTTGTTATTCATCAATAGAATTAAGAATGGTAGGCAACAAATAAACGTGAACCTATTTGTTAACTTAGATTGATTGATTACTTTTATTCTATTTATGAAGGAGACTCAAAGATGTTATCAATTAAGATGATGTAATTATAATTAACATGTCAAACAAGGTCAAGGTGAAACAAAGTAAAAATCTATGGATGTAAAATGTTTTTGTGATAACTTATTTATTTTATTGATGTTCCTAGCAAAATACATGTACGCATGTGTAATTATTAAGGAATAATTATAATTAAGTCACTAATTACTTGCAGGGCTTTTCGTAAAGATAGAAAGATCTATTCCATAATTAGAATAATATATTTAACACTTTAATATCTATATTGTGTGATGCTTCTGTCAGAGAACAGACTGAAAGGCCAGTTATTTATAAATTGTATGTAGCAGAGTTGTGACTTAGTTAAAACAATAGATTCCTAGTAAGAATCGTGAGGTCTGAAGCAGAGCAGTTTGAACAGTTTGCTCAATCATTGCACAAAGTCTTTCAGTTTCTCTTCTCACTTTCACATTCAGTCTGCACCTTCCCAGTCCTGTGTGTCACTGACAACTCGTCTTGTCAATATTTAAAAGTTCTTAACTTTACATCTGCCACTTTCATAAACTCATTCCTAACTTAAAGGCAGCTACAGGTTTATACAGGATCATTTTCTTTAAAATAGGTTTCATTAGAAACAGAGTTGTCATTAGGGGTGTGAGGTTGGTGCGGATGATACCATCACAAGGGGTGATACCAAAACTTAAAATTCTTGTATGTTCCCATTTTTTGGCTCTGGTAGACTCGGAGGAGGTCTATGGGATAAGTCGTGAGGTTGTGACATCATGAGCTACCACACTGGGTGACACCAACCCTACCGACACCTTTGATTTGAAATATCTAATTTAAAATGAATGATCTCTATTGTGTTTTTTGTTTCTGTTCTTCACTTGAATGTTCAAAATCAGATGTTTATGCTCTTTACATTTCAAAAATATTCACAAAAAATGGTCTTTAAATCATTTTTTTCCCACAAGAATGGCCTCATGAATCTGAAAAATGATGGTCTGTCTTTCAACTTACAAGGAAACAAAGTTTTTCCTTGAAAAAAAGATATCAGAAAAAAATCTTTATCATAATATATTGTAATTATATAAATGTGTTATACTTATCTTTTACAAGGTTTTTCAGTATAGCATAATAATAGTTTCTGTTTTATGTTGTTTTTCGTTGTATATGAATTTCAGAATGCAAAATAATAACATTCAACTAGAGACTGTATTTTCTATAACACATCTATTGTTAAAACTATTGTTAAGATAACAAAGGAAAGAAATTTATGTAAGTTTCATTTTTTTGCTGGGGGGGGGGACATATTTTTTTTAAAATAGCCAGAAGAAACAATAGTTTTAAAATAAAAAAATTATTGTGTAATTTTATATATTTTACAAATTTAATTTCAACTTTAATATCTATATACTTTATATAATATAAATATATACCATGTTTTTTATGATTGAAAAAGGAAAAATAAAAAAACAATATTGATTATTGTATTTTCTTGAAAACTGTAGAGTGAAAGGTATTTTGTTTAACATAAGAGTTTTAAATAAAACATAAGTTTTACATTATAAGGGATGCTATTGAATGATATAAGTATAACCCATTTCAAGTTATGAGTAAATAAAAACTGTATTATTTATAAATTCATATTTCTTGATTTATTTAAAAACTAGTTTAAAAAAATCATTAAGCCATAAGTCTATGTTCTATGAGATATGTTCATATTTCGAGACAACTAGATTATTACGGCTTTCAACACTATTGAATTTTAACTACATAGAGCACTGAGGCTGCAGAGTGTTGCATAGAAAATATTCCTGTGCAATTCACTAGTCAAAGATTTGTTAAGAATTTCATGAATACTTCAGTGTTCCTTTACTTTTTTGTACTTGCAAAAGGAGAATAATTTGATCAATAACAATGATACTGATAATAATAAAAATAATGATAATAATATGAGAATTTATAAGGCATGGCCCCATAACCCAAGTCTTGAGCTCGACTCAACGGGCTAAACACAAGAAACCTGTGAAATGTAGAAACAAAGTTACTGGTCCAGACTAATTAGCAGCTATATTACTAAAAGAACTAAATCATGAACTGTCCCTGATCCTTGAAATACTTTTTCAAGACTCTAAACCAGGATTAAGTATTAACTATTTCACCTACTAAATTATTAAAACTCACAATAAATAGTGGAATAGTTAATCACCAAGAGAAACACATGTCCTTTTCGACATCAACACGGCTTTAGGAAAAGCAGGTAACGTGAAACACAAGTAATTGTTTAAATAGATAATCTTTCAAAAGTCTCAGATAATAATAATCAAATAGATACAATATTGCTAGACTTCTCAAAAGCGTTTGACAAAAGTTTACCACATTAATCAGCATCAATAACGGAGGAGTTCCATAAGGAACTGTATTATGTCCCCTACTCTTTTTAATTTATATAAATGATTTACGCAACAAAATCTCAACAGAAATAATAGTTAGGTTATTTGCACATGGAATAATTTATAGATCGACACCGGTTCTATATTGACTAGTTCTAAAAATATGTAAAAGACAGCACAAGGTAAAACAAAACAAGTATTATACAATGTAATATAATGTTTTAATTTTGAAAGCTTAGTTCTGATTCAATTTGGAAGAGCATTCGGCTGAATGTCGCTACTATGAGCACTGCGTAACCTGAGACAAGTGATATAGGAAATGTTTAGAAATAACATCAATTTATTTACACGTCATACATAATAATAAAACATAATCACAGAGGATTATTAAAATACCATGACATTAACGTACAATTATAAATATATGTCATGAATTTTTTATATACAATTCCTAGTGTGTGTGGTGTATGTGTGAGTGTGTACGTATATATATACATATGTGCGTGTGGTGTAAGTGCCCTAGTGCCTAGTCCTAGTGGTTCTGATAAACTAAATGGCCAGATAAGCTGTCGTTACGATGTCAGGTTGAACATTTCTTTTAATGTAAAAATATGAAAGAGAATTCCTGTGTTGTTTGTATGTATTAAATGTATAAAGTATAAACAAAAGAACCCTTTGTTTTGAACCCCATATTTTCCCCGCCCCCTGCTTGTTGTGATGTGAGAACTGTCATAAAAATCTCTTTGTCTAGGGTGTTGTGTTGTTTTGTGAGCCCCTTTGTGCTTGTCTTGTTATAAGTCCCCGAAACAGTGGTAAGTCTTACTACAAAGGGATTCCATACCCCCCCTCATATTCTAATTTAAAAAGACCCGGAGTTCTGTTTTCACATAATTTCCTATCCCTACAGTCCTGACAATTTAACGGTACAGCGCCGTTGTCTGGTATAAATTTGTCCATGTAGGAAAAAACAAACTTCAGAGGGGAACCATTGGTCGTAGACATCATAAAATTCTTGTCTACACGGGACATAACAGCGTCAGCTAAGTCTTGTCTTGTCAGGGCCAAAGACAAACTGTCTGTATCCATTTCACAGAGTTGAAAGTCGGTCCTATCTATAAACTTATCTACAAAATCATAATTAAACTCTAACATCCGAAGTTTAGCCTACTGATAAACTAAAAAACCTATCTGGAGAGGGAGATCCCACAAAATAAACGTCTTTAAAACATCTATTTCGTAAAGTAAACGTCATCACCCAATTGAGTCATTTTTTAAAAATCTAGGGTTATTTACGGGGAGGGGGGGGACTAGCATTACCACTACAGTGCGACATGTCCGCGTGTTTCGCATTGTTGGTCAATATCTTACCACAAGCCGCGTTCCCGAATAATTTCATAGTCTCACTCTTAAGGTGAAAACGTCGTCACTATCACCTAGTCGTCGCGCGTCAGTTACCGCATTCCCAAAAGTTTTAAAACATGTCAAGGGATTGTTTTAAACTATCTGATAAATACCACCAACCCATGGGTCGAATACCATTTTAACAAGGAAGTCGCTAATACCCCCCGCCCCCCCCCCGACCGTAACGTCTATTCAAAACACCCCGTGCGCATGTCAATGTTGTTTTTAAATGCCTACTCACGCATGAACGGTCCTCTGTCGTCTCGTGTCGCCATCACGTTTTTGAAAATAGGTGTCATTTCACTAAAATATTTTTAAGCTATCGGGGACTTTAATAAAAAATGAACACCCGGCGGTAGTGTTTTTAAAAAAGTACTTAAATGTCACTCCGGGACGTCTTCGAGCCGCCTTTTCAAGATGTCATCATTGATGTCGTTGAGATGGTCAATTATACTACTTATCAGTTCTTGGAGAGGGAGGAGGGGGGCATTAGTCGACATAAAACAGTCGGGACCCTCATGTCTGGGAACATTCGAAGCTACAGAACAAGACTCTCTGGCACGTGTTTAGCTACAGAACAAGACTCTCTGGCACGTGTTTAACTACAGAACAAGACTCTCTGGCACGTGTTTAGCTACAGAACAAGACTCTCTGCCTTGTGCAGTGAGTTCCTCCCATATACTACGATCACATCCGTCCCTTAAAAATATCTACGTTACACGTCGACTCATCCATCGAAAATCTTACCATAGTTTTCCACACTTTTGACAAGAGAATACGTGAGCCGCGCCATCTATATCGTTAATGAACATAAAATGGTTAGTAAAAAGTAAAAGATATAAAGTTTCTCTAAAAATATTCCCACCCCGGAGTTTTGGAGATAAGCTTTCCTATTTAATTCAAAATTCTATATTTATGCTAAAACACTGCTCTATGGCGGGAATATCCACTAAACTAACACCCGGGAAATTAATCAGGGTGTCGAGACCCTGATGGACTTGCCACTGTTCCTCTAATGTTAGTGTTCCTCTAATGTTAGTGTTCCTCTAATGTTAGTGTTCCTCTTATGTTAGTGTTCCTCCAATTTTAGTGTTCCTCTAATGTTAGTGTTCCTCTAATGTTAGTGTTCCTCTAATGTTAGTGTTCCTCTAATGTTAGTGTTCCTCTTATGTTAGTGTTCCTCTAATGTTAGTGTTCCTCCAATTTTAGTGTTCCTCTAATGTTAGTGTTCCTCCAATTTTAGTGTTCCTCTAATGTTAGTGTTCCTCTAATGTTAGTGTTCCTCTAATGTTAGTGTTCCACTAATGTTAGTGTTCCTCTAATGTTAGTGTTCCACTAATGTTAGTGTTCCTCTAATGTTAGTGTTCCTCTAATGTTAGTGTTCCTCTAATGTTAGTGTTCCTCTAATGTTAGTGTTCCTCTAATGTTAGTGTTCCTCTAATGTTAGTGTTCCTCTAATGTTAGTGTTCCTCTAATGTTAGTGTTCCTCCAATGTTAGTGTTCCTCTTATGTTAGTGTTCCACTAATGTTAGTGTTCCGCTAATGTTAGTGTTCCACTAATGTTAGTGTTCCACTATTGTTAGTGTTCCTCTAATGTTAGTGTTCCTCTAATGTTAGTGTTCCTCTAATGTTAGTGTTCCTCTAATGTTAGTGTTTTGTTGGTTGTCTAAGATCTGTACCAGGGAAACCTCTGGCCATGGCTTTAAAAAAATTGACGTCATACGTCCTTGAGTTTGAGTCTTGTTGTAGAATTAGAATGTTTATGGCTCTTTTTGTTTTGATGTGTACTGGAATGTCTGTCAACGTACAACCTATTGGAAAATCTATTAAGGGAAGAACTAGTGGCTGGTATTGTTTCTACAGTGTATTTGGTGTTTGGTCTGTTGTGTTGTGCAATGTCTAAAATGTCAGTGTCGTGTAATTGCGCTAAAAACTGTCAAAGTCACGTCTATTATTTTATTAATTTTGGAACCTCTAGGACACATGTACTATTATTGGATGCGTGGAAAAATCTTAGTTCATCTGTGTCTTTGTGTCTAAGTATTGATCTTAGTTCATCTGTCTCTTTGTGTCTAAGTATATATCTTAGTTCATCTGTCTCTTTGTGTCTAAGTATATATCTTAGTTCATCTGTCTCTTTGTGTCTAAGTATATATCTTAGTTCATCTGTCTCTTTGTGTCTAAGTATATATCTTAGTTCATCTGTCTCTTTTTGTCTAAGTATATATCTTAGTTCATCTGTCTCTTTGTGTCTAAGTATATATCTTAGTTCATCTGTCTCTTTGTGTCTAAGTATTGCGTGGTGACTGAAATTTATTTTGAAACGTTTTGTCTGTGCTAAAAATCTTTGTATTTAAAGTTGCGTTCCAATCGATGGGATGTAAAGTTAGTGGACTATGAAAAAAGTTGAATTTAGATAAATGTGTGTTTATATTGCGGTGTGTTCTAATGGCTTCCCAGTTGTTGTCCATGTATTGCAGTCTTACCTTGTCGGATAAAGTCAATAATTCGTCAATGTCATCAGTATGTCTCTGTCTTTTTGATGGTTCTGGTGGAGCACACACAGCCATATGAGTTGTCTCAGTTGTTGAAGAGGCTCCACATCGTGTCTTGTTTTCCTCAGACTGGTCCGTGGCATGGGTTGAAATTTGTGGTACTCTGTGAGTTCCATCAGCTTGGGCCCGACTAGTGTAGTCTAGCTCGGTGTGTATAGAATTGTTTTCGGCAGGTGTGGACACCGTTGGGCAGACGCTCTGTTGTTGTCTTGTCTCAGCCATGTTGTGGACTTGTATATTATGTCTTCTTAGAGCATCTGTCCATGAAAAGACCCGTCTACAGGAGACACAAGTGTGTCGGGTTGTCTTGTGGACGTTGTTTACACACCAGGAATTGATGATAACAGTTTGCAATGGAACGTTCCATCTGCATATAGACGAAGCGAAATAAATAAATAATTAAAATGTCCTTTATATATAAACAAACGTTAAGGTTATAAACACGTATAAACACGTATAAACACGTATAAACACGTATAAACACGTATAAACACCGACAAAGTTTCTGAAATACTAATAAACAAATAAATAAATAAATAAATAAATAAATAAATAAATAAATAAATAAATAAATAAATAAATAAATAAATAAATAAATAAATAAATAAATAAATAAATAAATAAATAAATAAATAAATAAATAAATAAATAAATAAATAAATAAATAAATAAATAAATAAATAAATAAATAAATAAATAAATAAATAAATAAATAAATAAATAAATAAATAAATAAATAAATAAATAAATAAATAAATAAATAAATAAATAAATAAATAAATAAATAAATAAATAAATAAATAAATAAATAAATAAATAAATAAATAAATAAATAAATAAATAAATAAATAAATAAATAAATAAATAAATAAATAAATAAATAAATAAATAAATAAATAAATAAATAAATAAATAAATAAATAAATAAATAAATAAATAAATAAATAAATAAATAAATAAATAAATAAATAAATAAATAAATAAATAAATAAATAAATAAATAAATAAATAAATAAATAAATAAATAAATAAATAAATAAATAAATAAATAAATAAATAAATAAATAAATAAATAAATAAATAAATAAATAAATAAATAAATAAATAAATAAATAAATAAATAAATAAATAAATAAATAAATAAATAAATAAATAAATAAATAAATAAATAAATAAATAAATAAATAAATAAATAAATAAATAAATAAATAAATAAATAAATAAATAAATAAATAAATAAATAAATAAATAAATAAATAAATAAATAAATAAATAAATAAATAAATAAATAAATAAATAAATAAATAAATAAATAAATAAATAAATAAATAAATAAATAAATAAATAAATAAATAAATAAATAAATAAATAAATAAATAAATAAATAAATAAATAAATAAATAAATAAATAAATAAATAAATAAATAAATAAATAAATAAATAAATAAATAAATAAATAAATAAATAAATAAATAAATAAATAAATAAATAAATAAATAAATAAATAAATAAATAAATAAATAAATAAATAAATAAATAAATAAATAAATAAATAAATAAATAAATAAATAAATAAATAAATAAATAAATAAATAAATATAGAGTGGTCTTACCTTGCAGTTTGCTTGAAATAATTACACGACAGAATTAAAACTACACAGACAGCGTTGGGATCCGGAGGGTTGGTTGTGCACTCAAGCACATCAGAAGGGGAGACCACTCAATGGACTGTGAACAAAAGTGATTGTACATAAATGTTTAGTTGTGAGTTTTAATGGCATCCCAGTGACCAGTGGTCGGTATATTTATGTCAGAAGTCATCAGGTAAGTTTGATAAATCGTCCATGACGTCAGTGTGTCTCCATCGTTCAAAGTCTTCCAGTGGCGCTGGCCCACTCCTTTCTCTCCCTTGTGTCGTAGTGGGGGCGCCAATATCTGATTCTTTGTTCCTTGCCACATTTACTGTCGAGATGCCGTCCATAAAGTACGCCACGATACTTTTGACCATTTTTGAAACATGCAGGACAACTCAGAGCTCGGGCTCAGGAGAATGTTCCCACCCAAACTGTTCAAGACTCTACACAAATAAAAAGCACCCGTCCTTTGAGAATCGCTTCTAGAAGGCAAAGAGAACTCATGGCAGTTATTGCCAGAGGAGAAAATGACCCCCTCCCCCCTGTCACAAATCTCGGGGGACCCCCCCCCCTAAAGTACGTCACACTTTCGAAAAATTTAATAACAAAAGTAAAACCTAATTAAAATATTTAATAATTAAAATACACTTGACTATTAAACTGTATTAAAATATAAGATTTCCACTTTAAAGTGGGGATTTACCGGATTCAAAATTTTGAAATCCAGCTGCATTTAGGAAGTGAAATCCGGCTGAAGCCGGAGTCAGATTTGTTAAAATGGCCGGATTCCGGATTCGCTGGAGCCATTATGAATATATATAAATTAGGGCTCTACCCGCTTGGTCGGATTTAAGAAGTGAAATCATGCCAGAGCCGAAGCTGGAGCCAGATTTTTAAAAATAGCTGGATTCCGGATTTGCCGGAGCTGGGCCCGAAATCCAGTACTCCCCTACTTAAAAGAACTATTAGATTATTAAAAGGACTTTAATAGTAGAATAGTTAATTGTCAACAGTTGTCACAGTTATTCAATGACAGATAACTCAATCTAGATCGAATTTGAAAAATAAATGGAAAAAATTAGACTTGAAAATTATACAATACACATCATTTATCTGCAGAGGCGTCACTAGGGTTGGTGTCACCCGGGGCGGTAGCGCATGGTGTCACCCCTTCACGACTGAAGGGGCCGTCCGTAAATGACGTCACGCGAGGTTGCCGATTTTTACCCCACTCTCCCCCAGCGTCATACTTTGTCACAAAAACTTAGACCCCACCCCTTTTTTACGATATGACGTCACAAAGCTTTGACGCCCCTCCCCCAAGCCGTATTTTCTCATTAAAAATTAGCATATTGCAAATTATTTTTTGTCATTTAAATATGTATTTAGGGTAAGTCTGCACTGTAATATCGTAACACGCGTGAAGTCATTGAAAACGTAATTAAATAAATGGTAAACAATCAAATATTTAAGTGGAACTTTTATTTAAAGTTTTGCGTTTTTGATGTGACGTCACATTTCTTAAACTTCCCCCTCCTCGTACCACATCGTCACAGATGCGTGGACCCCCCCCCATGGCGGATTAAAAAAAGGGGGGGGGGTGAGGAACGGGCTAAAGCCCCCAATAATTTAAGGGCCCCCAAAATTTTTATGAATTATAGTGTATAATAAAGATGCCGGTTATTATGTTTGTACGAATCCATGAAAATGCCTTGGACAGTCATACGGCAAGGCTGCAAATGAGTAGGAAGTATAACGGAAACCAGGCTATTCTTCGTGAGAAGTGCATTGTAGCTCATTATGTGCCGTGCACAGCTCATTCCTTTAATTTTGTTGGGAAAAGAGCAGCAGGTTGTCCTACTGCGGTTAGATTTTTTTTTCCTGCAAAATCTTTATACCCGACTTGTTGCATCTACTCATCGTTGACAGGTACTTCAAAAACATATGAAATTGATACATGCTAACAAAGCCTTGTCTGACACAAAATAGTCAGCCTGACATTATGCTGTAAGGTCTGTTAATAGCTCATACCATGAGAATATCGCAGCACTGAAAGAATTAGCAACTAATGAAAATCAGCCACGTGACTGCCGACTTGAAGAAGAAGGATTTCTATAGGAATTTGAACAACTGGAAGTCGCTATTTTACTTGAAATTTGGGAAACAATTTTAGAAAGGAAGTCTCTCATTGAGTTTGTTAAAAAATAGCATTCTTAATTTTATTCCTATGAAGACAAAGGAAAGGAAAAGTCCGCGGTAAAAACAGTGTAAACAATATTCAATACTATCAAACAAAAACGAAAGCGTCAGTTTGATAAAGGGACATCAACAAAACAGTATTCTCCTGGAGAAAAAAAATTCAAGATTGAGGTATTTCTGGTAATCATTGACAAACTTTCTTAAGCCCTACAACATTGGTTAGGTGCATATAAATACATCCATGAGAAATTTGGTTTTCTTACAAACCTAACTGAGCTCAGCACTTTCGCCACCCGATGGGCAGCAGCCAAGTTAATGGAAGAACATTCAAGTGATTTCGAAGAAGGGGTCGGGTAAATCCGAAGCAACCGTTTCGTCCCCCTCAATTTACTAGCAACGCCATCGAGCTGTGCCGGTTTAGGGCCAGGAGCGCCAGTACGGATTAGCAAACAGTTCCGCGAAGAACGCATTGGATGCCAGCTCTGATGAAACCTTCCAGCGGGGGTTGCACCCTAGGTAGGTCTTTGATGATCCCCCGGTCTGCGGCGGTCCTAGCCATGGAGACCCGTGTGCTTTGCCGGGATGGCGCCAAATAGGTAGCGGGTCGGAGTAGGAAATTCCACCACCTCCGTGTGAGGGCAACTTAGTGGGAGGAATCTTCGACTGTATGTCCTGGATGCCCAGGGGGCCGCTTCAGAAGCGACCGCTTATTTTGTCCTCAGCTGTTACGTCCCTTTGGTGGCCAGATGGCTAAGGGGGTCTTCCGGGAAGACCCATAAAGAGCACTAGGCTGGGGCTTCTGATTTTCTTCCACATGTAGGTTCATGAGTGATTTCGAAGACTGCTTACCTTCAGAATTAGTCCAATTTTCAGAACTCTTAAAAAAGTTATTGTCCAGCCCCAGGCTCAGGGTAAGGGAAAGGAATTAGCACAAAGCGAAACTCAAAAAACTTGCACAGAGCTCAAAATTTTGCTGCTTTTGAATGAGCTATATTTCACACAGTCCTTTACAAATGTACACATCGCACTTCGCATCTATCTTTCAATGATGACATCAAACTGCAGCTGATTGCGATCCTTTTCAAAGTTGAGAAGAATATATAATGAGTTAGAATTTGCATGGAACGAAAAATGCTGAATATGCTCTCTCGAATGAGCATTGAAAAGGAACTTGTAAGATTACTCAACTCTATTGACTTGATTGAAAACTTCGCCATTTGAAAAATTCGCAAATGAAAGTTGTAGGTTGAAATAATAACCATACATATTTTTCAATAATTTTTGTTATTTCAAATAGAGAAAAGAATTCGTTACCTCATGAATTTTTTGTTTGTTGTAAATATGGAATAACGTGTAATACTATTCTTTACGGGGGCGCGTTCGTAAGCACTAAACAGCGTACGTCGGAATGGGACCGTCATAACCGGAGAACTACCTGTATATAAACATGCATATCTATGCTTTCACGCCTTTAATAAATATATATATAAAAAAGGTTAACTCAAAGACATTGAAATCATAATTTTCTTCACATCAAAAAAGAAAACCCATCTTTTGATTTATTTATTTTGGGGGGGGGGTGATAAAATCGTATTCCCCCCACCCCACTGTGGTGGAGGGAGTCGTGAGGTGGGATTCGTCCATGCTGTCGGTGTGTCCAAGCCCAAATGGCTTTATATCTTTTAAAACAGAAGACACTGCCCCTTTCATTCCAGCCTTTTTTTAAAGATCTCTCTGCTGCGACTATTTCTTTTCTTTTTTTTCCTAATTTGTTTTAATGTTGTTCGTGTGTTGGGACTGTTTTGTTACTGCAAGTTAACTGATATTTTTTTAGTAAGAATTTTCGCGTTTAACGTATTTCATTGTATTTCTTAATTTCTTTTAGATTAAAAAATTTGTCATCTTTTGTTTTCTGACATAAAATCGTACACAGTAAATTTTTTAGCTCGGGTGTCACCCCCTGATGGGTGTCACCCGGGGCGGCCCCCCCGCCCCCCTAGTGACGCCACTGTTTATCTGCTACCTTTTCATTTACAATGGGTGGGGTCAAGTTTTAGATAATCTTCCGATTATGCATTCTATTGACACAGGATAAGAAGTAGATTAGCGAAACTTGACCTCAACCAGTGATTAAATAATAAAAAGGAAACAAAACAATTTGACTAAAAAAAAAGACTAGATTGACAAATTATGTGACCAACTCTTGTGCTATATTGAATCTGTTTATTATGGTCCTGTGACCTATGAATTATATTTCATTCAAAAATATTCCCTGGACATCATCTGTGTTCATCCATAGTTACGACTGACATCAATCTTTCACCATCATCGTTTCCTGGAAGGATAATTGCAGACAGATCAACTCGTCTTCATCTAGCCACTCAACAGCCTCTGTATGTGCATTTTCTCTTCTGGCAATAACTGCCATGAGTTCTATTTGCCTTCTAGAAGCGATTCTCAAAGACGAATGCGTTTTATTTGTGTTGATTCAACAGTTTGGGTGGGCTCATTCTCCTGAGCCCGAGCTCTGTGTTGTCCTGCATATTTCTTCAACATTGTTTGTGAGGCAAAATATAAGTGACATATTTTACAAATTCGATCAAGCAAGCTGGACAATAAAGATCATATGGTTGTACTTTGAAAACTCCTGTTGATCTAGGCATAACGTCATCAAATTTGAGAGTTTGTTCCACAAACAATTAAGAAAACTTATGAGAATCTGCATCTGCTCTTTCTGAAGCTTTAAGTCCATCAGTTGTTTGGTTGATTGGGATCATTGGAGGAAAGAATCTCGAAGGTAAAACATTGAAATATGAACTTTGTACTTTGTCGCAACATTGTATGTCCTGATGTTTAACAATTTGTGTGAAATATTGGCCGGTGCGAACATGATTGTCAAACCATTCCTGATCCTTCGATATCTCTCCTGCTGCATCCAATTCAGATTTATGAACAACACATTCAGGAGATACGCATTGCATGCTATTTTGACATAAAACTAATTCAAATCTTTCAAAAAATATTTAAAAATTATTTTTAAAGCTATTTTAAGTCTACTAAAATTTTAGATTTTTTTAAATAAAAAAGATGAATGTGTGACGTCACACATGGCCAGACACCCCCGTGTCACACTTTCTTACACCCTTGGAGCATGACGTACCTTACGGACCCCCCCCCCGCCCCCGACACTTGACTGTTTCCTCATAGGGGCTGTTGGCAACTTATGTGTCATGTGTGTGTCAGCTCGATGTGTCGCCGTGTAGGTCTCGAGGCAGATGTCACACACGTGCTTCAAGCGGTTAGGTGTTAACAATACCCCCAAAAGAAACGCTATGCACCGCGTCGCCGAGTCTTTGTAGATTGTCTGCCCTTGTAAATAAGCGACCGCATGTTTCACGAGCGTGACGTTGTCTCCCTTTGAATGTGTCCACGCGACGCTTGAGATTGTCGCTTCTTTTGAAAACTCTAAGACACACGAAGTAGACAACTCTAAGACACGCGAAGCAGACACGTGTCTGACAATGGAACGATCCATCAATTGAACGATTCTAGTGTGTGTATTTAAATATAGTTTTAAAAAGCGGTGATTATTTAAATATAGACATAAAACATTAATTTATTTAAAATTTAATTAAATCACTGTTTTAAATGTACTCATAAAACATTTAAACATCGATGAAGTCTCCGCTATAAATAAAAACTATAAAAATAAAAAGTAAAGATAAGTAGTTTACTTACTATGCTGTTTATTACGACTACCACAGCAGAGCCACTATCAACACTCGCTGCAGTCTGCAAGCTTGTCTCACCAAAAGTTTAATGAAACCTGGGAAACTAACACTATTTATACTGATGTGAATACTTAATAAGGCTGCACATGGTAATGACAATCATCCGGCAGGTGGCGTTCATGCCCAAATAAGAAAGGGCCTAACTTGGGGGCGTGGTCGGGGAATCCATCTGCCTTTAGAGACGCGAAAGCAGCCAGCCAGTGCAGCGGCGTAGCGTGGGTATGTGCCGCCCGGGGCAGAACCCAAATTCACCGCCCACCCCCCCCCCAGAAAAATATGTTAATGTTATAAAGTAAAGATAGTCTTTATTAGAAAGTAATAATAACGACACACTACATTTTTATGTTAGAAATCAAAAGAAAAGCTTCATTTCTTGAAAAGAATTGAAGTTTTATGTTTTTTCCTCATTGCACAATCTTTCATGTATCAATGATTTCAACAATGCCATGCTCAATAGCCAAAATAGCTGTAGATTGGATAATCTTGGTGTATTATTTATTGATCTTAATTAATGTTTTATTAAATTAATTTTAGAGAAGCTATTTTAAAAATTTTAATACCCTACTTTATTTAAGACAGTTGTAAGAAATGTTCAAATTAATTATATTATTTTAGGCAATGTAACTTCTAGCCTCAATATCTTAATAAATTTGGTTAAATCAAGTGGTCTTGAAATCAGTAAAAAAAATTTTACCCGTGTTTTAAAAATATTCCTTGCTTGACAATGGCATGTTATTTGGAAAACTCTAATTTGAAAGAAAAATGTCAAAGTACAGTATATTAGCTGGTGTACGAAAATCATATCTGTTTTCTATATTCGATATAACTGCCGAAAACTCACACGAATTTCTACACTGTCATGTTATGAAGAATACATATTTCTTCTCAACTGTTTTTCTTCACATCATGGATTCATAATCGCTTCTATCACCAACCATTTGCTCTCTCCTTCTTTGATTAGAAGATTCGATTAAAAGAATGAGAAGTCCACATAAAGTTATATTAAATGTCAAAGCATTCTTTAAGTATTCTATTACTTTCTCTGTGAGAAGCCTCTGCTAAGCATTTTTAACACTATAAGTTTTTAAATAATTTCGGGCATCTTTGCCATAAATTATAAAATAAAAAGATTTCATTGCGTCTGTTCGTGTGTTGAGCTTTTTGTCTGCATCAATCATTTCTTCAATAGGTTTAAAATAACCTCCAATAGGCTACATGGTCTATTCACAATTGTGTATCCTGAAGTCTCTGAATGCCTTGCTTATAGAAGCAATTAGATATTCGAATGGTGTAAGGACATGGAAAAGAATGCATAACAACGTTCTAGTGTACTAAAATAGTTAGAGATTTCGTTTCAGTTGTAGTATCATGTAAACAAATTTGTTTTAATTAACTTTTTGAGCGAGATTTTACATTGATATATACTTTTTTGCGTATTTCTTAAACTCCTGTATATTTTCCAGCCATGAATAAGTATTAACACACGTTGGGTCTCTACAATCCTTTATTTTTTAGATTATCATTTATTTAAAATCATTTCAGAAATGTCATAAGCAGATTCAATTTTGCTTTAATGAAATATTTTAAAGATTATACAACGTATTCTTTGTGATGTTCAGTCTTTACATATCACACACCAGGACTTGTTTGATTCTTATGTGATATATACGAAGAGAAATCGAATATAATATTTGGTATCTTGTTCCTGAAGAAAGAGTATTTGTCGCTAACTATATCTCATACAATAACTAAGAGCTCAGTTTGAATTTGAGATGACACGTTGTTTACCTTTTTTAAACGATGTTCTCGAAGTGCTGAGTCATACTTTGCAAGCAAATGCATCGGTTCCAGAGTCTTTAGATTAATAGAAGTTTAACATTTGACATCAGAAACATTCACGTATTTGAATATAGTTTCTTCATTTTAATTTTTTTTAAACTTGGCTTTTCTTTATTTTAATAAACTTTATTATAACGTTATTTATTTTTAGAAGCTAATTAACAGTGAGGAATGCAGCAATATGCCGCTCAGAGAATTCGATTAGCTCATTTTTTCAAATTGATAGTGTACAGTAAGATTTGCTTTTACAACACGAGCGGCTTTCTAATTTTATGATTCAATTAAGTTGATACCACACCAGGCTCTTGTTTTTCAGAACAGTAGCATTAGAATCAGAAGTTTTTATGAAGTTTTGCCAGTTGAAACGTTCACATGCTTTGAGATAGATCCTTTATATATTTTTATTAATTTCTTAATTGGCTTTTCTTTTTTTTAAATTATAAGCTCTACTTTCTTATAAAATGGTCATTGCTAGAAAATTTATTTAAACTACTTGGAATTTGCCGCCCCTGGCAAAGTGCCGCCAGGGCATTTGCCCCCCCCTTCCCCCCTCGTTACACCACTGCTACAGGGGCATTCTTTCGAAAGCACATCTACACACCTACTGCAAGCACATCCTTCATGTCTATGGCCATAGAGAGTAGAGAGTTGGCTGAAACATTAACCTGAATATGACCCTGTGAACTGTGAGCCTCTTGGGCGGTATTCGTTGCTAATGGTCTAGGCGGGGAGGGGTTCAACCGTTTGTGCTATTAAGGCGGTTGACATCTGGAGGTCATGGCCGACGCACCAATCTACGTTGAGCGACGCGAAAATAACCAGACCGTGAACTGGGCTTTCCGAAGCTTAACCCCTTGAGCCACTCGGACGATATTCCCTGTCAATGGTAAAAAAAAGGGGAGGGGGTAGGCCCACATTTAAATTTGAAATGGCTTACGGCCTCATCTTAATACGACTAGAGTATTTTTTCTTCTAGAAGGACACGTGACGACAACGTTATTTTGTGACGACAACGTTATTTTGTGACGACAACGTTATTTTGAGAAGAAATTAAAAAATACGATGACGCAAATTATGACCAAAATCGATGACGTTTTATAATAATAATTATAGCAAGATTCTAGTTCTATGTGAACTTAGATATTCGCGTATGGCGTATGAAAATTTGATTTTAGTAGGCCTATGTAGAGTTAGGGGCTGTCCATAAATTACGTCAACAAATTTTTGGCGATTTTTACCCCCCCCCTTGTCAACAACTTGTCAAACTTCCAGAGACCCCCCACCCCCTATAAAATTACGTCAACAGTTGATTACCCCCCCCCCAAATAAATAAATAAATAAAATAAAATAAATAAAAAAAAACAATAAAAAAATAATTATAAATATTAATAATCAAATGGAAAAAAATATCTTAATTAGACTAGCTAAGAACTACAACACAAAAGTGATTCAAAGTAAAATATGTTGTACATATTTCCAATTCATAACTACAAAGGCTTACTCTAAACAGAAAGGAAGTTATAGGGTTTACAAAAATGTTTACACATTACACCTTTAAATTATTAACATATTTCAAATAAATATAACACTTTAAATTTTAAAGACTATTTAAATATTTACAAAGACTATTTAAATATTTACAAAGACTATTTAAATATTTACAAAGACTATTTAAATATTTACAAAGACTATTTCAATATTTACAAAGACTATTTAAATATATACAAAGACTATTTAAATATTTACAAAGACTATTTAAATATTTACAAAGACTATTTAAATATTTACAAAGACTTGTTCTAACTTCAAGCAGAAACGAGATTTAAAAGTTCAACAATAAATACACTTTTAATGTATATATTATACATATTTTATCCCCCCCCCTAAATTGGGGCTGGAGTCTGTAACAGATAAGTTAGGATAATATGCGTGCCATCAAGTTATGAGAATCAAACATCTAGGACAGGCAATCAAGGACCACAAGGAACATTCACTAACACACTACTACACAGGGGTCAGACTGACACGTCTGGCGCCTATTGATAATAAAACACCACACTACCTGGGGCGAGACCTCCCCCCCCCCTTTACCTTTTATCAAACAAGTTTACGCGCTTTAAAAGATAACGAGAGTCTAATCAACACAATGAACAAGGAAATCTACAACCATCTGAGAGATCGATAGAAAACCCCTCATCTCGAGAGAATTAAGTTTTTCGACTTTTCAACAAGATAGAAATAGAGGACACTTTAAAAAACTTACATATTAAAGAAATAGAACTCAGAGCTAGAGAAATAACTTTCAAATTAATATATAACATAACACCAACTTCAGAAAGAACCGAACAACAAACACTCCTAAGGCCAAGATGTCCACTCTGTAAATATTTATTAATAGAGACAGAGAGAAATCTGTTCATAGAATGCAAAGAAATACAAAAAACTAAATCCACATTAACACAACTTTCAAAAGATGGAACAAGTTTCCCAGTAAATATAGATGGAGCAATAACTTTAAACACTATTCCTAAATCCCATTTGTCAGTGCAGAACTAATGTAAATTTCAATAGACACAAATATACGGGATCTTTAATAGAAACAATATATAGAGCAAAAAAAAATCAGAAACTAATAGACCAAATTAAATATAATACTAAAAGTAATTATATTACCCAATCTAAAATAAATTAAGAAGAAACTAATAATGAGTATATTATATGCTCAAGGTGTAAATAAATGTAAATATAATCAATTATGTGTACATAAAATGTAAGGAAATTAATTCCGACTGTGTCTACGCTCAGAAATTTGCTCTTTTACTTTCAGAGAGTAATCGGCAGAATCCAGGAAACAGACACGGACAAGTCCACTGGAGGAAACAGACACGGACGTCCACTGGAGGAAACAGATACGGACAAGTCCACTGGAGGAAACAGACACGGACAAGTCCACTGGAGGCAACAGACACAGACAAGTCCACTGGAGGAAACAGACACAGACAAGTCCACTGGAGGAAACAGACATCACCCATCATCCTCTTTCCATACTTAGTTTCACATGATGTCACTTATCGTCCCTATCATTCCCATATTTCACTTCACTGGGTTTATCTCTCACATCACCATACCTGTCTAGTGTACTGTATTTATTACTCACATCACCATGCCTGTCTAGTGTACTGTATTTATTACTCACATCAACATGCCTGTCTAGTGTACTGTATTTATTACTCACATCACCATGCCTGTCTAGTGTACTGTATTTATTACTCACATCAACATGCCTGTCTAGTGTACTGTATTTATTACTCACATCACCATGCCTGTCTAGTGTACTGTATTTATTACTCACATCACCATACCTGTCTAGTGTACTGTATTTATTACTCACATCACCATACCTGTCTAGTGTACTGTATTTATTACTCACATCAACATACCTGTCTGGTGTACTGTATTTATTACTCACATCACCATACCTGTCTAGTGTACTGTATTTATTACTCACATCAACATACCTGTCTGGTGTACTGTATTTATTACTCACATCACCATGCCTGTCTAGTGTACTGTATTTATTACTCACATCAACATGCCTGTCTAGTGTACTGTATTTATTACTCACATCACCATGCCTGTCTAGTGTACTGTATTTATTACTCACATCAACATGCCTGTCTAGTGTACTGTATTTATTACTCACATCAACATACCTGTCTGGTGTACTGTATTTATTACTCACATCAACATGCCTGTCTAGTGTACTGTATTTATTACTCACATCACCATACCTGTCTAGTGTACTGTATTTATTACTCACATCACCATACCTGTCTAGTGTACTGTATTTATTACTCACATCACCATACCTGTCTAGTGTACTGTATTTATTACTCACATCAAGATAACTGTCTGGTGTACTGTATTTATTACTCACATCACCATACCTGTCTAGTGTACTGTATTTATTACTCACATCAACATACCTGTCTAGTGTACTGTATTTATTACTAACACATCAACATACCTGTCTAGTGTACTGTATTTATCACTCACATCACCATACCTGTCTAGTGTACTGTATTTATTACTCACATCACCATACCTGTCTAGTGTACTGTATTTATTACTCACATCAACATACCTGTCTAGTGTACTGTATTTATTACTCACATCACCATGCCTGTCTAGTGTACTGTATTTATTACTCACATCACCATACCTGTCTAGTGTACTGTATTTATTACTCACATCACCATGCCTGTCTAGTGTACTGTATTTATTACTCACATCACCATGCCTGTCTAGTGTACTGTATTTATTACTCATGCACATCACCATGCCTGTCTAGTGTACTGTATTTATCACTCACATCACCATACCTGTCTAGTGTACTGTATTTATTACTCACATCAACATACCTGTCTAGTGTACTGTATTTATTACTCACATCACCATACCTGTCTAGTGTACTGTATTTATTACTCACATCAACATACCTGTCTAGTGTACTGTATTTATCACTCACATCACCATACCTGTCTAGTGTACTGTATTTATTACTCACATCACCATACCTGTCTAGTGTACTGTATTTATTACTCACATCAACATACCTGTCTAGTGTACTGTATTTATTACTCACATCAACATACCTGTCTAGTGTACTGTATTTATTACTCACATCAACATACCTGTCTGGTGTACTGTATTTATTACTCACATCACCATACCTGTCTAGTGTACTGTATTTATTACTCACATCAACATACCTGTCTAGTGTACTGTATTTATTACTCACATCACCATGCCTGTCTAGTGTACTGTATTTATTACTCACATCAACATACCTGTCTAGTGTACTGTATTTATTACTCACATCAACATACCTGTCTAGTGTACTGTATTTATTACTCACATCACCATACCTGTCTAGTGTACTGTATTTATTACTCACATCACCATACCTGTCTAGTGTACTGTATTTATTACTCACATCAACATACCTGTCTAGTGTACTGTATTTATTACTCACATCACCATGCCTGTCTAGTGTACTGTATTTATTACTCACATCACCATACCTGTCTAGTGTACTGTATTTATTACTCACATCACCATACCTGTCTAGTGTACTGTATTTATCACTCACATCAACATACCTGTCTAGTGTACTGTATTTATTACTCACATCAACATACCTGTCTAGTGTACTGTATTTATCACTCACATCACCATGCCTGTCTAGTGTACTGTATTTATTACTCACATCACCATGCCTGTCTAGTGTACTGTATTTATTACTCACATCACCATACCTGTCTAGTGTACTGTATTTATTACTCACATCAACATGCCTGTCTAGTGTACTGTATTTATTACTCACATCACCATACCTGTCTAGTGTACTGTATTTATTACTCACATCACCATACCTGTCTAGTGTACTGTATTTATTACTCACATCACCATACCTGTCTAGTGTACTGTATTTATTACTCACATCACCATACCTGTCTAGTGTACTGTATTTATCACTCACATCACCATACCTGTCTAGTGTACTGTATTTATCACTCACATCAACATACCTGTCTGGTGTACTGTATTTATTACTCACATCACCATGCCTGTCTAGTGTACTGTATTTATTACTCACATCAACATACCTGTCTAGTGTACTGTATTTATTACTCACATCACCATGCCTGTCTAGTGTACTGTATTTATTACTCACATCACCATACCTGTCTAGTGTACTGTATTTATCACTCACATCACCATACCTGTCTAGTGTACTGTATTTATTACTCACATCACCCTGCCTGTCTAGTGTACTGTATTTATTACTCACATCAACATACCTGTCTAGTGTACTGTATTTATTACTCACATCACCATACCTGTCTAGTGTACTGTATTTATTACTCACATCAACATACCTGTCTAGTGTACTGTATTTATTACTCACATCAACATGCCTGTCTAGTGTACTGTATTTATTACTCACATCACCATACCTGTCTAGTGTACTGTATTTATTACTCACATCAACATACCTGTCTAGTGTACTGTATTTATTACTCACATCACCATACCTGTCTAGTGTACTGTATTTATTACTCACATCACCATACCTGTCTAGTGTACTGTATTTATCACTCACATCACCATACCTGTCTAGTGTACTGTATTTATCACTCACATCAACATACCTGTCTGGTGTACTGTATTTATTACTCACATCACCATGCCTGTCTAGTGTACTGTATTTATTACTCACATCACCATGCCTGTCTGGCATCTGGGCAGAAAAGCGACTGTCAAAACAGCGACCGTCATAATAGCGACTGCATCATAACAGCGACTGTATCAAAACAGCGACTTTTTTCTTTTGTTTGTGATAATGTTTGAAAAACTTTTTGAAAAACTTACTGTGCCTAGCCTACAATGGAGTTTATAAAATCAAGAAAAGTAAGACATGATAAGCCATGTAGGCTTTTTGTACAGAAGGGACAAGGGGCCGTCCATAAATGACGTCACGCACCTAGGGGGGAGGGGGGTCACACTTTTGTGACGATGCGTGACGAGGGGGAGGGAGGGGGGTTGAAGAAATGTGACGTCACATCAAAAGGGTAACTTTAAAAATAAAACTTCCACTGAAATATTTGGTCGCTTACAATTTATTTAATGACTTTATTTTTAAATTTTTTTTTAAAATCAGTGCTTCTCAATGTGCCAGTCGGTAGGCCATCAGACGCTGGTTGGCGTAAGCTATCAAGACGCGAAAATTAAATCTAATTATAATCCTTAAGTTTGAGAACCCACAAGATAACATGAAATTGCGTTGTTTGATGTTGACATCAAAGCATTTGTGATGTAACCGCAGCTCCGTTTGGCTCTCATGGCAGAAGTCGTGGATTTTTTTGGGTCAAAATATACAAGTTTATGTGTGCGTTACCCCCCCCCCAAGCCCAGACTCTATGTCCTGCTCACATGACTCGGGGATTTGGGGGAGTGTCGTTAGCCCCCCCCCCGAAAATGCTACTGGTGAGTTTTACAAGCATGACAAGTGTCTAAAATTGATCTGAATAGGATTATGTGTAGATATTTTCAGTCAAAACGACACGGAATATCCTTTTTCTTTAAAAGGGGAGGGGGGCGGAATCTATTTGATAAAATTAAAAACGTTTTAAGTTTGATAAAATTGTTCGATTGGTTTTTTGGTCACACGCCCCTTGCCATTCTAGTCTTCTAGATCAGTGCTTCTCAAAGTGGTGGTCCGCGGACCGGTGCCGGTCCTTGGGCCATCCACTGCCGGTCCGCAGATGTTCTCAAAAAAGGACCGAAAAAATTGTCAGTGCAAGGAAAATAGTGCACCTGTCCCTGGTGCAATGGAAATATTCCTGCCGTCCCGCCATACTAAAAGGTTTGAGCAGCACTGTTCTAGATATAATGGTAAATGAGTCCATTTAAAATTAGTCAACTATTCATTAACTTTATTGAATGTATCAAATTCTTGACATCGCAATTCGAGAGGAGCACAAAACAAGTTTTCTTCTTAGCTCAGTTTTAAGGCATTAATTTTAAATATCACAGAATGGATACTTGATACAGACAAGTCATGTGGATTAAGATTATTGCCAATCGTGTCAATATAAATGAAAGTAGGGTAGATTTAGGTGTCTTCGTATAGTACGTAGGTAAGAAATCTACATAGTTGTCAATTTTTTTTAAAAAAAAAGCATTTTCTGGAAGGAACCGGATCAATAATGGGCATATGTTCCAAGCGTACACGTACACATGACGTATTTTAATATATCCAGTGGATTGTAGTGGATGTTATATGTCCCAAATGAGTCTGCATTACCCCCAAGAATTCCCTTTTTGGCCCCGGATGAGGTTATTTACCTCTGTTCGCCGACCTCTTTCTTACGGGATGCCCGTCAGGCAATTGAGGGATTTTTTAAAAATAAATTTTTAAATGTTATTTTTAAATAATTTTTTTTCTAAACAAAGACGTTAACCGTGATGATTAATAGTCAATGTTTAATTTGTATGCATTAAAATAAAATATAATCTAAGGACGTTAACTTAGTTTTCTGAAGGCCGGTTAAACGTTTTTAAAAAATGCTTCACACGGGTTACGATATTACAATGTAGCTCTCCACTAAATAAATAATGAATACTTAAATGATTTGAAACATACTTATTTTCAAATAGAAAATAAAGTGGGTTTTATGTCAAAGATTTGTGACGTATTTTTAGAGGGGGGGGGTCTAAGTTTTTGTGACGTCGCGTGACGAGGGGGGGGGAGGGGGTACAAAATCGGCAAAATTCGCGTGACGTCATTTATGGACGGCCCCCATTACAAAATTAAATACAATCAACTGGAGGTGTGTATAAATAAATGTTGGTGTTGTAAAGAGTGCATACACATTTTCGAGACACATTTTGTTATTAAAAAATTCTGTACAAAAATTAAAATTATAACTGCTATTACTTCTGTCAAATATATTTTGAAGAACGCTCGATATAGATTAATAAACATAGATACAGTCAATTAATTGAGGGGGATTGCGGTGGTAGGGGCAGAGGGGGCGTGTGGCTGCTTTTTAAAGCTAGAGACAGTTCGACTACAATACTTTTTGATCCCCGGATGTTTCGACCCTTTTCGTTTTACGTCGTAAAATTGTTTTTTTTTCTAATTAAAAAAAAACTAAATAAAAATAGTATAGTTTCATATTATTATCTATTAAAAATTAAAAACGGCATGAAATAGTTATTACACGCTTTTTTTACCACGTTTTTATTAACTCGCTTTCGTTCCTGTTTGTCTGTTGGTTTGTCCAAGATTTTTTCAAATCTGCCAACGTAAAATTGAACCACTTCTGATGGTCCTAGATATCTGAAGATTTTTACCACAGATAGATCTTAAATGACAATGAATTGTATCAAAATTTCAGATTGATTGAATGTACCGTTATTAAATTATTGAACTTTTTAGTTTATCTATAGTCTATATAAAAGCATATTTGCTTTTGTTGACATCCGTGAGTTACCCGTGACCACATCACAATGTTTTTAAAACGTTGGGCGGGCGCTTGTGATGTGTTTGGTAAAAAAAAATAGAGGTAACAAAATATTTTTAAAAACCAGGTTGTTATAGGTGGACTAAAAAGAATAAAATAAATAGAAGTAAAAAAAGATTTGTAAAAACCACGTTTTTATAAGCGGACTAAAAAGAAGAAAATAAATTAAAACTTATTAGTTCAAGTACTTCGATTTAATTTGACTAAAAACGTGGGGCGGGTGTTTGGTATAAAAATTAAAGATTTCTAATTTAGAAGGCAAAAGAGAGATCTATAAGTGAGAGAATGAGTGAACCGCATATGTTAAACTTCATAAGCGCCCGCCCCACGTTTTTAGTCATATTAAATCGAAGTACTTGAACTAATAAGTTTTAACTTATTTTCTTCTTTTTAGTCCACTTATAAAAACGTGGTTTTTAAAAATGTTGTTTTTGCTTCTATTTTTCAACGTTTAATTTAACACTAAAAAGTATACACACTGAAAACCAATCAACATTAAGGGCGAATTCATGATTGTGTTAAATGCACCACTCCTCTGAGGTAGCAAGTCCTTCCAAACCTATACAACTCCACCCCCACCCCAAGGCAATGTGGTCAGATAGTCCTTTATAAAGGTACCTACATTCTTTCAGCCCCAATCCCATTATTTACCTTCTCCATAACACGGGGTCCGTGGTCGTCACTTAGTCTAGCCTTCGTAACATGTCATTATGTAACCCCCGGACAGTTCGACCACAGGACGTTTTGACAAGGGGGCCAGGGGCGGATTAAGACTGCTCGGGGCCCCTGGCTACAATTTAAACTGGGGCCCTGTCCAGGCAGCGTAATTTTAAATAAAATGATCACTAGCAGTCTAATATAAGACTGTGTAACTTGTAATGCAGGGTGTAATAAGACAAAAAAATTAAATAGAAGTCAATTAAATTAATATAAAGTTACACGAATCCAAACTTCATTAAAATATTTATTATTACACTATGTAACACAATTTTAGTTCCTGGCTTCTAAATGTTATATTTCAAATTGCTTATGTCTAAGTCTAAAGTATGTGAAAAAATGACTTCATTAAGCACAAACTTTGCTTTCACGACAATAGCACGAAGAAAACTCGTTTTTTTGGGTGAAAATAGAAAGATTTTTTTTTAAATTTTCGTCATTATGATCAGGTAAAAACAAAAATTCCACAAGGAATAGCCAAACACAGTCGGAAACCACTCAACAAGGTTCAGAAATATGTAGATTTTCTAGATTTACGATTGTACTGTGAATCACTCTCTCGAAGTAGCCCCCCAAATGTAGTCCCCCATCATATTTTCGTTATACTGTCCTTGGTAACGACGTTCAAAGTCCAATATATCTTGATGAAAGCGCTCGCCTTGTTCCTCGGAGTAGGCGCCCATGTTCTCCTTGATTTTGTCGAGATGCGAATCAAGGATATGGACTTTCAGAGACATTCTGCATTCCATTTTGGCGTAATTCTTTATGAGAGTCTGCACCAACTGAACATAGTTTTCAGCTTTGTAATTACCTAGGAAGCCCTGAACAACTGCAACGAAACTGCTCCAAACCACTCTCTCCGTCCTGTTCAACAGCTTTGCGAAATCCTTACATTCTATGATCTTCTTGATCTTTTGTCCGACGAATATACCAGCCCTGACCTTAGCCTCGGACAGCTTTAGAAAAAGATCTTGGAAGTATTGAAATGCTGCTGACTCCTTGTCATGAGCAGTGACTGATTGCTTAATGAGGCCTAACGTGATGTGCAGCGGTGGCATAAGCACTTTATGAGGTTCTATCAGCGGCTAACACTTCACATTGCTCTTCCCAACAAAAAACTCGGTCCGTTGTGGCCAGACCTTTGTGCGATAATGCGCCTTAGTGTCAAGTTGGAGAATATTTGATGCCGCTTCCTCTGATCCGTGGCTTGTACGCTATCATCAACCAAGTTCCACTGTTTGAGCCTGGATATCAGAAGCTCAGCATTTGATTTCGTAAGCCCGAGGTCCTTAATTAAATCGTTCACATCTTTCTGGTTAATAATAATAATAATAAATTGATTATTTATATAGCGCTGTATCCCAGTAAGGAACTGGGCTTACAGCGCTTTACATGAAAGAAATAACATACCTATAAGTATTAAATTAACTTTCATATCCATAACAAACACAACAATTAACCTTAAAAACACTTTTTAAAAACTATTCTTATATTAAAAATGCACTAATTTTCTACTTTTTAGTCTACGCATTTTACAGTAAGCGCAAAGCCAGCTTACCTTTTGACTATAAATCCCTTATATATGAGACATAACTAAAAGTAGTGATTATGTTCAAACGCGACATTTACAAACTGAAACAGAATTATCTCCCCTGGTTTTTATCTCCCCTGGGCGCAGGGACGGTAGGGGGTGTGAACAGTGACGGTCGGCGTCAACGCGTGAACTGGGCACGTGAAAAAATTATTAAAAAAAAAGTTGGACGGACGGTTCCGATTAAACTTACAAAGCAAGCTAATATAAGACTAGTAATAAAACAAACCCGTAAAAACAAAGTTTTTGACTATAAATCCCTTATATATGAGACATAACTAACAGTATTGATTATTTTCAAACACGACAAACATACAGACTGAATCTGTCTTAACTCAACTTTGCTTCATAACCCTGGGGAGGGGGAGAGGGGAAAAGTCAGGTCACCGATTTGCTTGACCGAGCTCAGCGCGACACGTAAAATGTAAACAAAAGCACCCCGGATCTTCGATGGGTCACCTCAAAGCGTAAACTCAAACTTTCACGGGGGAAAAAAACAATAACAAACCGTGAATTTGAATTACATACGTTATATAAGGAAAAACTAAAAATGCATTAATTTAATTACGGTACAATCGATCGATCTGAAATTTTAAAAAGATGCATTGTTAGGTGAGACGGGTCCGTGTGCCAAATTTCAGCTCGATCGGATCACTGGAAGTGGGTCATTTTCGACTTTTGCTTTTCCGCCCGCCCATCCCATGAGACGGCCGCGAAGTTAATATAAGGGATTTAATAAAACAAACCCGTAATAAAACAAACCCGTAAAAACAAAGTTTTTGACTATAAATCCCTTATATATGAGACATAACTAACAGTATTGATTATTTTCAAACATTTACAGACTGGCACCGAGTGATGTCCCTTGTCTTTAATAAATGGGGGTGGGATGTGAGGGGGTGTCGGCACGACGGTCGGCGTCAACACGACGGTCGGCGTCAACTCAAACTCACGTGGAACTAAGATTTAAAAAAAAACCCAGTGAATTTTGAATTACATACCTCATATAAGGATAAACTAAAAATGCATTAATTTAATTACGGTACGTTCGATCGATCTGAAATTTTGATACGATGCATTGTTAGGTCAGACGGGTCCGTGTGCCAAATTTCTGTTCGATCGGATCATGGGAAGTGGGTCATTTTTTACTTCTCTTTTTCCGCCCGCCCGCCCGCCGAGCCCAAGACAGAGACGGCCGCGAAGTTAATATAAGGGATTTAAAAACAAAGTTTTTGACTATAAATCCCTTATATATGAGACATAACTAACAGTATTGATTATTTACAGACTGAATCTGTCTTAACTCAAGTTTGCTTCATAACCCTGGGGGGGGGTGGGTGGGAGGGGGAGAGGGGAAAAGTCTGGTCACCGATTCGCTTGACCGAGCTCAGCGTGACACGTAAAATGTAAACAAAAGCACCCCGTCGCTTCGACGGGTCACCTCAATGCGTCAACTCAAACTTTCACGTGGGAAAAAAACAATAACAAACCGTGAATTTGAATTACATACCTCATATAAGGATAAACTAAAAGTGCATTAATTTAATTAAGGTACGTTCGATTGATCTGAAATTTTGATACGATGCATTGTTAGGTCAGACAGGTCAGTGTGCTAAATTTCAGCTCGATCGAATCACGGGAAGTGGGTCATTTTCGACTTTTGTTTTTTCCGCCCGCCCATGAGATGATGAGATGACGACAGACAGAGACGGCCGCGAAGTTAATATAAGGGATTTAAAAATTACAGTACATTATACATAAGCTACGTTAATCATTTACAAGAAATGTTGTTTTATTAATTGGTTAGGGAAGTACGGCTTTCTATCCCAAACTTCATCTGCGTAATCGTTGTCCATATCTCCAGTATCTGCATCGCTATCTGACTTGCTGCTGTCTCCTGAAGATGGTTGATGCCGCCTAGGAGGACTCGGAACTGGCAGATCGAGGCTGTGTAGTACTGGGGCGATGGAAGAAGGTACGTCCGGATAAATGATCTGAGGGGCATTTTTGCCGGTGCGACGATTTGTTGGGTTTAACATACAGAAGTAGCAGTTGCCTGAGTGGTCCATCGGCTCTCGCCAAATTCGAGGGATAGCAAACTTCATGGCTAGCTTCTCCTCTGTACCAACTTGTAAAATAGCACATAATAATACATAAGAATTATAATAATTTGAGAGCAGGAAATTTCAAAATATGGAACGATTTCAAGATGGAACGTATTTGTCTACAGTACACGACTTATTACAAAACTTTGTAAATTACAACTCTTTGAAATGAACTAGATCTAAAGCATTGAAATTTTATAAAAAATAAAATAAAACTCATCTAAGCAAGAAGCAACTGATCAGTTTACCTTCAAGTGTTTTCTTGCAATATTCGCATGTGAAATGCGGTGCACAAGATTTGTCTTGGTCCCGACCGGCACGCCGAAGTATGCCTTGTAGGCCTTGCACATTATACGACTTGCTTCTACGGAATACTTGTTCGCTCTTGTCTTTATGAATTGTCCGCACACGTAGCAGAATGAATCGGCTGGATGCAAACAACCTCTTGATGCAATATCAAATAAATAACTTCTCTTTAACTACGAATCGTTATACTTTCAGTCTGCAATAAAACGAATTGGAATCTTGGTTCGAGACACCTGTGCTTTTATACTTGTACAGCTACTTTTGGAACGTTCAAGAACGTCCTGGACAGTTCTGAGAGTTTCTCGAAAGTTCTGGAAGTTTCTTGAATGTTCTAGAGTGTTCAGGAGAATTGTAGAAACATCTGGACAAATCTAGCAGTTCAGGTAGGAAGCTCAGCATTGAAAGCAAATCGATAATTTTCTCGAAAACACGCAATTTTCCAAATTTCAATGTCCCGGTCACGGAAGCAAAGTTTTTCTGGAATAACAGCGATTTCCTTTCTTTTCTAGACCTAACGGGTAAGGAAAACACACTTTCAACCCAGGAACAGAAAAAAGTGAAAATTTGTTAAATTATTTATTTCAATCTTTAGAACCTTCGTTTGCGAATTTTTCTCACAGCGAGATTTTAATAAAGTCAGTAAAATTAAGTGAGCTTACGATTTCCCTTTCAATGCTCATTAGAGAGAGTGCTGACTCAGTCTTTGTTGTCCTATGCAACTTCTAATTTCATAATTTATTTTTTTAAACTTTGAAAATTATCACTCTCAGCTGCACTTTTATGTCATCAACGGAAGATACATGCGAAGTGCAATGTGTAAATTTGGAAAGGACTGTGTAAAATTTAGCTCATTCAAAAACAGCAACATATTTAGCTATGTGCATGTATTTTGAGTTTCACATTGTGCTACTTCCTTTTCCTGACCCTGGGGCTGGACAATAAACTTTTTGAAGATTTCTGAAAATTAGACTAATTCTGAAGGAAAGCAGTCTTCGAAATCACTTGAATATTCTTCCATTAACTTGGCTGCAGCCCCTCGGATGGCATCATTGCGGAGCTCCGTAAGGTTTGTAAGAAAGCCAAATTTCTCATGGATGCCTTTATATGCATCTAACTGATGTTGTAGGGCTGGAGAAAGTTTGTCAATGAATAACAGAAATACCTCAACCTTGAATTTTTGTCTCGGAGAAAATACTGTTTCGGCTGATGTCTCTTCATCAAGATGACACTTTCTCTTTCTTTAATCACATTGACGATTGTTTATACTCTTTCTCCACGGACATATCCTTTCCTTTTTCTTCATAGAAATCAAATTCAGAACGCTGTCTATTAACAAACTCAAGAAGATATTTCAACAAATGTGTCTTGAAGGGATGCATTCATTTTCTGAAACCATTTTAAAATTGTGTCCCAAATTTCAGTTAAATAGCGAGTTTCAGTTGTTCAAGTTCCTTCCGAAATGCCTCAAGTCGACTGTCAGGCGGCTGATTGTCGTCAGTTGCCAATTCTTCCAGTCCTGCAATATTCTCATGGTATTATTTATTAACAGGTCTTACAGCATCATGTCGGGCTGACCATCTTGTGTCAGACAAGGCTTTGTTAACATGTAAAATTTTCTATTATATTTTGAAGACACTGCCAACGATGAATAGATGCAACAAGCCAGGTATAAAGATTTTGCAGAATTAAAAAATAAGTAAAATCTTTTTTAAAAAATCTGGTTGCAGCAGGACAACCTTCTGCTGCACTTTTCCCAGCCAAACTAAGGGAATGAGCTGTGGACGGCACATAATGAGCAACACTGAACTTCTCACGAAGGATAGTCTGGACTCAGTTTTACTTCCAACTTATACTTGCAGCATTGTCGTATGACTGTTCACGGCAATCTTGTATTTGAATGTCAATTTCTTCCAAAATATTAAAAATAATTTGGGCAATTCCTGATCCAGTATGGGACTTGATTGGTATTAACTTGATGAATCGCTCAACAGGAATGAATGGTATTTAGCTAATAACGGAATGCAACATGTAATTCAGTTTAATTAGGGACACCGATATTTAATGTACATAGAAAAATCACCTATGACCATCTCGTAAGCCGACCCCCCCCCCATCATTTTCCCCTAGATTTTGTCCCAAAAAGTTGGCTTTAGAACGAGTATGTATGTTACTAGTATTTAATTATATATTTATTCGAATATCTACTTCTTACTGCAGTCTGTCTGTAGGTCGAAGCGTCGAAACTCGTAAACAGTGTATTAACTTGGAAGTTGGTTAAAAATTCGATTATTGAATTATGCTCTACTATGTCAAAGTTTTTTTCCCGTAAGTTTTCCAAACTAAATAGAAGTCGATTGTTTTTCTAACGCTAGGTTTCCCTAGATATTATTACAAATGATGGCGATTTCTGGTAATTCACATTCTTCGACATTTTCTCTTGATAAGTAGATGAGATTTTATTAATTTATTTATATTTTCAAGGCTTCATGCAAACATTTGCCCACCTTTATTATAGAAAATATTATTTTGGGGGCCCCTAAATAATCGGGGGCCGCTGGCTTTAGCCCGTTCAGCCTCCCCCCCCCTTTTAATCCGCCGTAGAAGGGGGCTGTCAATATCGTTTAAAAAAGCTGCCCGGTTAACCATGATTCAATTTTTATTTTTTACTGAGCAGTTGTTTGTATTTGAATGAATGCGTGTATATATAGCATAAGTTAATTGTTTTAAATTTTATTTTAAACAATTTTTAATTTCAATAAATATTTCATCAAAATGTTGCTATTTTTTTGGAATTTTTATTTGTTACTATGCATTTATGTAGTTTTTTTCACTTGGGGTCCTTGGGTAAGTTTAGACAATGAAAAGGGGTCTATGTGTCAAAAAAGATTGGAACCACTGTGTTAGGTGACCGTGAACGGTTGGACAAGAATAGCTATGTGGTGAAGTCGCTGTTATGACAGTCGCTGTTTTGACAGTCGCTATTTTGAACCCGTGCCGCCTGTCTAGATTACTAACTGTGTTTATCGTTATTGTTTTCTAATTGTTTTTTTAATGTTGTCCCTTTGTATAATAAAAAAAATTAAAGATTAAAAAAATAAAATTAAAAAAAAATATTTACAAAAATAAAATTAAAAATAAAATGTACATTTCAATCAAAATAAACGATATGTCCAAAAAGGACTGCAGTGGAGATCGATGAGAGAAGTTTGAGGTTTCCGCTGCAACCCCCCCTTTTAAAAAAAATCGCCGAGAGGTGATTTTATTAATTAAATCTTACAATTTGGGAATAATTCTAAACATAGCAATGGCAGAAGTAAACAAGTAAATCATAGCCTCTTGGTGATCACTGAGCAAATTTTGGTCTTAGTACAGCAGGCAGCTAACCATAAGCAACTAAATAAAAACAACCCATAAAAACAAAGGTTTTGACTATAAATCCCTTATATATGAGACATAGCTAAGAGTATTGATTATGTTCAATATAGTACGCACCGTGCGACAAACATTAACAGACTGAACGTGACTGAACTCTCCTTTCTGTAAAACACGGGAATGTGGTCATCGATGACTGGAGTAAACTCCAGAAACCATGCAGGTCAACTATTGCAGATGGCTACATAGAGATAAACTAAAAATTCATTAATTTAATTACGGTACTTACGATCAATATGAAAATTTGACACAATGCATTGTTAAGTAACACGAGTCTATGTGCAATATATATATATACTAGTGTATTACCCGTCTAAAATGACGGAAGTTTCAGCTGAAATCTATTTATTTTGAAAAAATTCAATTGTTTTAGGGCGCCTACGGCACCGACCTTTTTTAAATCCCCAACTAACTTATCCTTGTTTGATAAATAGGGCCTACGAAATATTAAACTTTCTGAAATGTACACAAAGTATTTTATAATAGGGGTTGTAGGGCGCCTACGGCGCCCCCTTTGTTTTTTGATTTTATAATTAACCATCATCAAATCCTCTTTTTAAATCATTTATATTAACTCGTGGTGTCTGCGGCCGCCCGCCCTTGCTTGTCGCCAAAACTTTTGATCGATTTTTATCTCACTTGCTCGTAAGCTAGCGAGCTGAAATTTTGCAGGCAGGTTCGTACCGATAAAAAAAACAATGTTTCAAAATTTCAGATCGATCGCATGTACCGTAATTAAATTATTGATTTTTTAGATTATTTTATTTATTCCTATGTATCATGCTATTTTTTGAGATAGAGCGTCGTGGTGCGTATTATATTGAACAACCTTTCTGTCGCGCAATAAGGTGCGTATTTTTTTGACAGCTCTGTTTATAAACATATTCCTGATCGGTGCGCATTATATTAAACATGTTTTACGACACAACTGCAATTTTGTATTTCTGGATGGTCTGGCGCTGCGTATTATAATGAACATTCTTTTAGTTACGTCTCGTACATAAAGGATTTATAGTTTTTACGTTTTTTTAAAATATTACATTGTTCCCTTTTCCAAAATTAAAATATGAACTAAAACAATGACGTCATATAATTTTTTTTTACAGCGCATCTTTAATTTGCACACATTTTGATGCCAGTAATTTGGTGCGCTGCTTTCTAAACTTAGTAGCGTGTTGAAAGTATGTCCGGGAATATATGGGAGTAGTTGCTTACGGATTTAAAAAACGCTTCTGGTTTCAGTCTGGCATTGGATGAATCATGTGATATCACTGACACGGTCCAACTTATAGTTTGGGTTAGGTTTGAATAGGGGCAGACATTTAAAGAAGAATTACTGACACTAATTCCATTAAAAAATACAACCCGTGGCGAGGATGTATATAAAGCACTGAAGGAATTTCTATTAAACAACAAGATCGATTTGAGGAAGCTGATTTCTGTTACAACGGATGGTGCTCCAGCAATGATAGGAAGGAAAGTTGGAATCAATGGTTTGCCGAAGGCTGACATTGATTTTCCAGACATTCAATCTTATCATTGTATAATTCACCAGCAATCTCTTTCCTCAAAGTTGAAGGATGACAAATTGCAAAATGTTATGGATGTTGTGGTGAAAAGTTTTAATTTTATTCGAGCTAATCCATTAAATCACAGGCAGTTTAAGACTTTGTTAGAAGAGTATGATAACAATTTTGGGGATTTTATTCTTCATACTGATGTTCGTTGGCTGAGCAAATGAAAGGTTCTGTCAAGATTTTGGAACCTAATTGACGAAGTAAAACTGTTTCTCAGGTCTAAAAAGAAGGAAGATTTGTTAAATTATATAGAACTACCTGATTTTTTGGTAAAATTAGCATTTCTAACCGACATGACGGATCACCTGAATAAATTAAATTTAAAATTGCAAGGACGTTTTCAAATCTTACCAACGTTAATGAGAGAAATCAGTATTTTTGAATCCAAGCTCGATTTTTTCATCACCCAACTAAATCAGTCAAATTTTACTCACTTCCCAGCTCTTGCCAAGGCTGCTCAACAACTTCCAGAGCTTGTCACAACTGAGCGATTCTATCTTTTATTAGAAAAGTTAAAGCTGGATTTCACAGACCGATTTAAAGATATTCAAAATCTTACACCTGTTTTACTATTTGTAGAAAATCCTTTTACTAGTGATGTCTCTAATATAGCCTCGAAAATGACAATATTAGGAGCAGACGAAGGTGCAGTGCAGCTTGAAATCATCGAGATTCAGCATAACAAGCCGCTTCGTAATAAACATACGAATTCGTCGCCAACTGAATTCTGGATGACATATGTTTCTGCAGATGAATTTCCGCAACTATCGAAAAGTTGTAGAAAAATATTAACCATGTTTGGGAGTAACTACGTCTGTGAAGCTGGATTCTCCATCATGAATAATATAAAATCTAAAAAACGAAACGCTTTGACTGATGAGCATTTGGAAAACTTTATAAGAGCAGCAGTTACAGAATACGAACCGCAAATTAAGAACATTGCAAGTACAGTTCAAAGCCAAATATCACATTAGAGATGTGTTACAGTTTTTATTCATGTTATTTTTCGTATTGATGAGGAGACAAAGTTACATAAGGTAGGAAGTATTTATCCATTTAATAATTTTCTTAAGACGTTAATTGCTTGCGGTCCCCGGCCTCATAGGGAAAAAAATTTTGCCCGCGGGGTCAAAAAGGTTGGACAGCACTGCGCTAGTATACATATTATATATATATATATAAGGGCTGCGGGAATTAACGATTAATTAATCAAATAATGGTTAAAAATTTTAATTTAATCGATTAAAATTATTTTGATCTATCTAAATTCGAATAAAATTTAAGATCATATTTCTAATATTTTGTTTCTCCAATTTATTAATTACTAGCAAAATGCCCACGCTTCACTGCGGAAGTTAGGATTTAGTAAGCGTTGAAAACCCGTTTCACACCAATTCAAAACACCAATAGATTTCAGTCTGCATCATGATTGATATACTTGTTTGTCAATATTTGTCAAGGTCGTGTAATATAAAATGGGTACTAAAATGAGATTACGGGCCCCCGTGCAAAATGGATGCAGCATGTGCATATCTCATAAGGTCTGAGAATTTCAATCTAGGTCATGATAGAGATATGCGTCTATATTTATTTAAATTATTTAAAATCTAAAGGTAACAAAGCTCTAAATGTTTACGAAAAAAATATTTTGGGTCCCGGCCCCGAAGGAACAGACATTCGAAGTTCATTACCCTATAGAATTTTATTTTATTTTTTAAAATTACATTTGGCCATAGTTCATTCATTTACCAAGTAGCCAAATTTTAAATTACCTTTAATATAACTAATGTTAAAATATGGCATACGGGCCCCCAGCCCCGAATAAGTGGTGTTTTTAAAACTTTTACTTTTAATGCCAGAAACCTTCGCTGGAATGTACCCAAAACCTTCCTAAAGCTTAATGGCCTTTGGATGAATAAAATACATTTACAATTAATACGTCTTTAAAAAAATAAAATAAGGGCCGGGGGCCCTATCTCTGTAATATGTATAGTTCAAAATAACAGCTTATTTCAATTTGGATTATGATGAATATATTTGTTAGTAAACATTTGTTTTAAAAAATTGAGTGAAATCAAATGGTCTTAAGACCAAAAAAAGAAATAATAATAATAATTTTTTTTTAAAAAATTAGGGGCCCTCGGGTACAAAATATTGAAAAAATATAATTTTAATGCCAAACGAATTTTAATATAGGCCATCAAGTTTTTATCTTCCAAGTTTTATTAAAATACATTTACACAGTATCCAAAGTTGTTTTTTTTGTAATTTAGATCATATAAGTTAAAAATACTACATTTGTGTCCCGGGCCCCCAGTGATTGATAATTACAAAACAAAATTCGCCTGTTACCATCTCGGGAGTGTACTCAACAACTTCCCAAAATTTCATGCTTCTAGCTACACGGGAAGTTGGAGAATCTGTGATGATTAACGTTTTATATAAGAAAGAAATGGGCCCCCGGCCCCCAGTGAGTGAAAATTTAAATATTTTTGTCTGTTACCATTGCGGGAGTGTATTCAATAATTTCCCAAAGTTTCATGCTTTTACCTACACCGGAAATCAGAGAATTAGCTTTGAGTCAGTTTGTATATAAGAAAATGTACATTTGGGCCCCCGGCCCCTAGTTCATGCTTTCACCTACACGGGAAATCAGAGAATTTGCTTTGAGTCAGTTTTTATATAAGAAAAAGTAAATTTCGGCCCCAGCCCCCAGTGAATGATAATTTAAATAATTTTTTTTGCACTCTACCATCGAGGGAGTGGACTCAACAAATTCCCAAAGATTCATGTTTCTATCTACACGGGACAGTGGAGAATAAGGTGATTTTCAGTATAAGGAAAAAACGCTTTTGGGCCCCGGGCCCCAAGAGTGTGAATTTTAAAATTCTTTTTCGCCATTTTTGTCGTGAGAGGGTACTCAACAACTTCCCAAAGTTTCATGCTTCTACCTGCACGGGAAATTGAAGAATTAGTGATGAGTCAGTTTTTATAAAGAAAAAATTCATTTGGCCCCGGCCCCCCAGTGAATGATAATTTAAATAATTTTTTTTGCACTCTACCATCGCGGAAGTTTACTCAACGACTTCCCAGAGTTTTATGTTTCTACCTGCACGGGAAAGGGGAGAATAAAGCAATTTTCAGTATAAGAAAAATACGTTTTTGGGCCCCCGGCCCCCAAGAGTATGAATTTTAAAATTCTTTTTCGAGATTTTTTGTCGTGAGAGGGTACTCAACAACTTCCCAAAGTTTCATGCTTCTACCTGCACGGGAAATTGAAGAATTAGTGATGAGTCAGTTTTTATAAAGAAAAAATTCATTTGGCCCCGGCCCCCGGTGAGTGATAATTTAGATATTGTTTTCGCCTGTTAACACCATGGAAGTGTACGTAACAACAGTCGAAAATATCATGCTTCTACCTATATGGAAAATAGGAGAATTCATGATTTTCATATTTTATATATCTCATATAAGCAAAAAAATTCATTTTGGCCCCCGGGCCCACAGAAGGTAATAATTTTAAACCATTTTCGCCTGTTACCATCGCGGGATTGTACTCAACAATTTCCCAAAGTTTCATGCTTCTGCCTCTTCGGGAAATAAGAGAATTAGTGATTTTCATATTTTATATAGTCCATATGAGCCCGGAGCGCATTCCAAGAGCCTTGCTTTACGGCGAGCTGGCAACTGGTATGCGGAAGAGAGGACGCCCCTGCTTGCGCTTCAAGGATGTCTGCAAGAAAGACATGACTCTGGCGCAGATTGACCATAAAACGTGGGAGACCATTGCTGTGGAGCGCACCTCCTGGCGGGCAAAAGTGCGCGAGGGCATTCAAGTCGCGGAAACTTCACTTACAGCCAGGAGCGAGGAGAAAAGGGCCAGGAGAAAGGGGAAGGGGGGGTAGAGGAGGATCCATATGGAAAATAGACTTATATAACGATTTGGTACGTTGGCTCCATATGGAATTAACCAAATTCACAATTTTACCTAACTGCAGAATCTTTTTCCCGTTGTGGTTTTAACTGTAACTTTAGACTTTAGATACTTCCTTCTTTTTTCTATATCTTATGTCCTAGTTTGTTTTTGTTTTTCCTTTCATTTTATTTTACATGAATATTTTATATTATTTTATGATAAAATATGTTTTAAGAATTTAAATATATGTAAGTACCTATTTTATGTTATTGTACTGATGAAGGCATTAAGCCGAAACGTCTATTGTCGTTTTAGTATAAAATAAAGCTCAAATTTATTGCTTTAATTACACAATTTGTTTGTGTATTTTGTAAATGTTTGTCGCGTTTGAACATGATCAATACTTTTAATTATGTCTCGTATATAAGGGATTTATAGTCAAAAACTTTGTTTTTAAATCCATAATTAAATCCCTTATATTAACTTCGAAATCTTGTCTCTCTCTCTCTGTCTGTCGTCATCTCTTCGTACGTCGGGCGGAAAAACAAAAGTCAAAATGACATACTTCCCGTGATGCCATCCAGCTGAAATTTCGCCCACAGAGTTGTGTAACGTAACAATGCAACGTATCAAAATTTCAGATCGATCGAACGTTCTGTAATGAAATTAATGCATTTTTAGTTTATCTATATAAAACTATATTGTTTACATTTTACGGGTCAGTTGACTTCACGCCAGCCATCGGTGAACATATCTCGTGTTTTAACTAGGTGGATTTGACTCAGTTTCAGGCTGTAAATGTTTGTCGCGTTGGAGCATAATTAATACTTTAAGTTCTGTCTCATATATATGGGATTTATAGTCAAAAACTTTGTTTTTACGGGGTTGTTTTTATATTAACTTTACAACCGACTCTGTCTGTCGTTACCGCATAGGCGGTCGGAAAAATTAAAGTAAATAAGTAAAATGTAAAAAAATCTTTTTTTAAAAAGGACACGCTTTTATTTACAAACATTTACAGACTGAAACGCGCTGATTTCCCCTGCCCTTGATGTAAACACGGGAATTTACGAGGGCTAGAGTGAAACCAGTGAGCCGTGGAGGTCAACCCTAGCAGACGACTATACATTCGAAATAGTGATAAATAGAGATAAACTAAAAATTGATTAATTTCATTACGGTACATTCGATCGATCTGAAATTTTCATACAATGCATTGTCATCCAAGATCTATCTGTGGTAAAATTTTGAGATCTCTAGGTCCTTAAGAAGTGGTTTAATTTTACGTTTCAAGATTTGAAGGAAGGATACAACATACAAACATTGTGACTTAAATAAAAGCGTGTAAAAATGACACACGTCCCGTGACGCGATCGAGCTGAAATTTTGCACATAGACCCGTGTCACCTAACAATGCATCGTGTCAAAATTTCAGATCGATCGAACGTACCGTAATTAAATTAATGCACTTTTAGTTTATCTCTATAAACCATATGTATCGGTCGCTATTGTTTACATTGTACGGGTCATTTGACTTCACGCCAGCCATCGATGACCAGATCTCGCGTTTTACAGCAAGGAGAGTTCACTCAATTTAGTGCTGTAAATGTTTGTCGCGTTGGAACATGATCAATGCTTTAAGCTCTATCTCATATATAAGGGATTTATAGTAAAAAAAACTTTGTTTTTACGGGTTGTTTAATTAAATCCCTTATATTAACGTTTAAATTTTGTCATCTCTCTCTGTCTGTCGTTCGCCGGCGGGCTGAAAAACAAAAGTAAAAAAATGACCCACTTCCCGTTATACCATCGAGCTGAAATTTGACACATAGACTTGTGTTACCTAACAATGCATCGTATCAAAATGTCAGATCAATCGAACTTACCGTAATGAAGTTACTGCATTTTTAGTTTATCGGTATATAACATGTGTAATTCAAATTCACGGTTTGTTACTGTTTTTCTTTTACGTGCCAGTTGACTTCACGCGTTGACGCCACCCGTCGATGTCCACACACCCTCCCGTCCCTTCCCCCCCTGTTTTAAAAGCCACGGGATATCAATCGGTGTCAGTCTGTAAATGTTTGTCACGTTTGAACATAATCTATGCTTTTAGTTATGTCTCAAATATAAGGGATTTATAATCAAAAACTTTGTTTTTACGGGTTTGTTTTATTACGGGTTGTTTAATTTGAACATTTCAAAAAGAAATGAGTGGCATGCGTGCTCGGCTGGTGTACCGATGGTCACGGGTTTGAATCCATGTGAAGGCAAGGATTTGTTCCTAGGGCCTAGGGCGTCCCTGAGTGCACCCATGCTCTGAATGGGTACCTAACACTAGTTAGGGAAATAAAGGCGGCTGGGTAATGCGTGAAACTCTCATAGCGGTGGCCCGTGAACGCAGCATCACTTGCCAACAGACCGGCATGGTCTGTGGACGCATTAATCTTCTGTATAGAAGGAGCGTCTGTATATATAAGACAAGACAAATAATGGAATCTAAATTTGGTACATTATTATAAAAAGGGAAAATACTGACTTATAAAAATGGAAAATACTGACTTATAAAAATGGAAAATACTGACTTATAAAAATGGCAAATACTGACTTATAAAAATGGAAAATACTGACTTATAAAAATGGAAAATACTGACTTATAAAAATGGAAAATACTGACTTATAAAAACGAATTATGAAAAATGTATGTCGTGAACTATTCAAATAAATTATAACAATAAATTTATATAAATATATAAATATATAAATATATAAATATATAAATATATAAATATATAAATATATAAATATATAAATATATAAATATATAAATATATAAATATATAAATATATAAATATATAAATATATAAATATATAAATATATAAATATATAAATATATAAATATATAAATATATAAATATATAAATATATAAATATATAAATATATAAATATATAAATATATAAATATATAAATATATAAATATATAAAGCTCAGTTGGTGTTTGTATGTTTGTATCTTTCACTTTTCGACTGTAAGTTCCACAATCACGGAAAAGCCAAATGACGGACGGGGACCAAATTTGGCAGGATGGTTCATTTTAACCTGCAGATGGTTTACGTATATTTTTTTGTAATTGTCCATTTTGCCCGAAAGCCATCAATTAAAATATCAGAAAATGTTGAGACAAATAGATAAATATTAAATCCCATTTCGATATTGAACAGCTTAACGCGGACATTCAAAACGTGTTCATTTTTGTGCGGTATTTTTTTCCAATACTTTATTTTGAGCGGCTCGCTTTCAAAAATCGTTTATTGTCAAATTACTGTGCGCACATTTTCGTGTACGCATCTTAAATTGAGATGATTGGTACAAAGCAGTTGTCTTTTTTACGGGTAATATTATAAAATGGTTGGTAATAGAAAAATCTGATAAATAACTTGTTAAAAAATGTTATAATCAGCAACTGTATGTTCGTCCGTCGATACGACGAGGACCACTCTAGTCATCCGAGGGTTTTCTGTGCGTGCGCAGATGGCTGATTAGGCCGATCCTTGCACGGAAGGTTCGGGAACAGAAGGGACAGGGGACGAGTGCGACATCTCCAGGAGGGTTGACAGCATGGGCCTTTCGGGCTTGCCTCTTCTTTTCTGCGGCGGTGATCCGGTTTGCCTCGCATGACCTGGCACCTTCGTGGATGGAAGAGCGCCAGGTGGATCGGTCCATTGCAGCTCGTTCCCACGTGTCTGGATTGATGGCAAACGCTTTCATTGAGGCTTTCAGTGTGTCTTTGAAGCGTTTCTTTTGCCCACCGTGGGACCGCTGGCCATACTGGAGCTCACCATAGAAGATTCTCTTTGGCAGTCTCTCGTCTGGCATTCGGACAACGTGCCCTGCCCAGCGAAGCTGGGTCTGCATCAGGAGGGTGAAGATGCTGGGGTAGACCTGCCTTGGTCAGTACCACTGTGTCTGGAATTTTGTTCTGCCACTTTATGCCGAGAATCTTCCTGAGGCTTGTTGTATGAAAGTGGTTAAGCTTTCTTGCATGGCGCTGATACACAGTCCAAGTTTCACAAGCATATAGCAGTGTGGGGAGCACCACCGCCCTGTACACTTTCAGCTTGGTCTGGATGGTAATGCCTCTTCTGTTCCAGACATTAGGGTACAAACTGCCGAAAGTGGAGCTGGCTCTGGCAATTCTGACGTTCATTTCGTCATCGATGGTGACATTTTGAGACAGTGTGCTGCCTAGGTATGTGAACCGGTGCACTGTGTTGAGTCTCTGGCCGTTGACAATGATGTTGGGCTCTATACGTAGGGCCTTTCCAGGCGCGGGCTGATGGAGGACCTCAGTCTTCTTAGTGTTGATTGTCAGACCAAAGTTTGTGCAGGCGCTGGAGAACAGGTTTACACTGCGTTGCATGTCGGCTTCTGAGACAGCGTTGAGGGCACAGTCATCAGCAAACAGCAGGTCTCTGATGTCTGTCATAACCTTGGTTTTTGCCTGGAGCCTCCGAAGGTTGAACAGTTTGCCATCTGTGCGGTACTTCAGGTTGACACCAACATCCTCGTCTCTGAAGGCCTCTGTCAGCATGGCGGAAAACATGAGGCTAAACAGTGTTGGTGCCAGGACGCAGCCCTCCTTGACCCAGATTGTGACTAGGGAAAAGGGTCAGCACACTTCCGCTACAAAGTGTGGGCATATTTCTTGTAATATGTAATAATAACTTTACACAGAACAGAGCTTTATTTTTTTTAAAAACTAATGAATCGACGAAAATTTGCACTAGTACTAGGACATGATGAACAGAGCAAATGTCTTGACAAATAAATAGAAACAATTCATTGTAATTCAATTATTTATGAAAATGTTGACAAATATTTTCCTCAAATTATGGCACAGATACAGCGCTTTTTGTATTTGTTAGTAATAAATAAAAATAGATTTAATTTCTTTTCATATTCTTGATGACTTCACCGTTGAGGAGTCCATCTTCTGCAGCGTCCTGACCAGTCTTCATTTCGGACAAAGATTTCAGCTGGTCATCTAGTTTGGTGAATATGGGCTCCATGAATAGAGTGATGGCTGACAAGAAGCACATTATACCAATGTAATGAAGGGGCACGATAAATGAACCAGTGGCATCCAGCATGGCACCTAGAGGGAATAAAAAGTACAAAAATATAGAGGGTAGATAATATAGAGGGGAGATAATATAGAGGGGGGGGGGAGACTGCAGTCATGATCAAAACTTTAAATCTATCAATTGAAGGCCTTCTGTATAGAAGGAGCGCCTGTAACAGATAAGATAAAATAAGAGAACAATTACACATTTTAAGCGGACGGATATCATTATATAAAATTTGATTTAGAAAATATTTAGACATTGCAAAAACAACTTAGCATAGGATATGATAATTGCTAATTAAAATATTTCTTTAGTTAAATATTCCTATATATAAATTTACAAAATTCACATTTTGAATGAATAGGCCAATTGAGAACATTTTAACTTTCTTTGATAATTTTAAAAATATTCTTTGCTTTAATAAAAGAGTGATATCAAACAGCCTTTATATGTAACTGTGCATGAATCATGAAGATGGTGTAAGCAAACATACCTAATATTGGATGGTTGATGGTCAGGGTCAGTGTTGCAATGGTCATGATGATGCCATTGGCCTTGGCCATGTTCTCTGGGCCAAAATAGTCCAACAGTATTACGTTAGTGAAGTTCTGCCTGAAGCCTCCAAAAATGCCAACCAAGACGGCAAACACGATAAACAACGTGTACGTGTTGAAAAATCTGGCACACTGACAGATGGAGCAGATGATGAGCTTACTGGCGAGAACCAGCTGAGGATGCGAGGTGTTGATTGTTGTCATAGATGCTGTCAGTGTTAGGTTATATATAGGGTTAGGGTTAGGTTTAGGTTTAGAGATAGCTTTATGGCAAGGGTTAGGGTTAGAGATAGCTTTATGGCAAGGGTTAGGGTTAGAGATAGCTTTATGGCAAGGGTTAGGGTTAGAGTTAGGTTTAGGGATAGCTTTATGGCAAGGGTTAGGGTTAGAGATAGCTTTATGGCAAGGGTTAGGGTTAGAGTTAGGTTTAGAGATAGCTTTATGGCAAGGGTTAGGGTTAGAGTTAGGTTTAGAGATAGCTTTATGGCAAGGGTTAGGGTTAGAGATAGCTTTATGGCAAGGGTTAGGGTTAGAGTTAGGTTTAGAGATAGCTTTATGGCAAGGGTTAGGGTTAGAGATAGCTTTACGGCTAGGGTTAGGGTTAGAGTTAGGTTTAGGGATAGCTTTATGGCAAGGGTTAGGGTTAGGTTTAGGGCTAGCTATATGGCTAGGGTTAGGGTTAGAGTTAGGTTTAGAGATAGCTTTATGGCAAGGGTTAGGGTTAGGTTTAGGGATAGCTTTATGGCAAGGGTTAGGGTTAGGTTTAGGGAAAGCTATATGGCTAGGGTTAGGGTTAGGTTTAGAGATAGCTATATGGCAAGGGTTAGGGTTAGGTTTAGGGATAGTGTACCCAGAGAGACACAATATTATGCATAACCACTGTAACATAAAAACCACTGGCTAAAAGTGCAAAGCGTCAATATCCAAAAGAAGAATGACTAAGGGTTAATAGCAATCCTCTTACCCCTTTATCGCTGAGTACACATGTCCTAATTCATATACATTAATATTACATAAATGCCCGGAACAAAAATACAATATTAATTTATATACCTGATTTTAATCATCATTCTTTAGTTTCTTTTAATCCTCTTTTTTATAATCAGGATTTGATTTGTATAATCTACCACACAATGTAAGAATGTCACCCCCTTCACCCTAATTGTTTCTTCTCTTATTACTAATGAGGTGAATAACTAAGAATTTGTTTAAGGGACCTTGACCTTAATTTTCGAGACGAACTTGAAGTCAGCGATGACCCCTGTGAAGATTCTCGTCACCAGGTCCATGATTCCACTGACCGTCATGAACAGAGCAGCGTCCGGTTTCGAGATGCCAAACTTGAAGGCGATGGTGGGCATGTAGATGGACAGGTAGTTAACGAACACTCCGAAAGTTACAAACACGGCCATCATTCGAAACTTCCAGAGCTGGTGGGATGAGGACAAAGCGAGAAATATTGTGCAACGCTTCCATAAAATAAAGAATTTTTATGAAAGAAAGCAATTTTGATAGATTTTTTGAAGCTTTCTACAACTAAAAGAACAATAATAATGAAATATTCCCAAATTATTGTGAGATTGGAGATAATGAAATAACTAACCTAATCTAATCTTGAAAGCTTGAGATTACTCTCTTAAAGCTTTGGCTAAAACCTGCGCAACCTGCTCGGCAGTGCCATACAACATTTTTAGAACGTGGGACCCACTCGCCACTCACTCGATCTAACTATATCGGCGTATATAAGAGTACGTACTGTTGTGAGTGTTAATTAGTCACCAATGACAGAGAATATTGGACTCTTTTGACGTCAAGTCGGGGTTTGATTCCTGGATCCATTATATAATAGAATAAATTCCCGTAGATGTTTATTCCATGGAATGCATTTTTCTAGGACTGGTACTCATTAAATGTTTTTCCCCGATTAATCGGGGAAAAATTTAATCGATTAATCGATTAATTTCGATTAATTTTATTTTTAAACCGCATATATAGATCAAGTTAAGTCGCGATTCATTATTTCGCGAAATCGGTTAAGTCACGGTAATTCTATTGCTCCCAAATTATGTGACGTCACACAGCAAATTCGTTCAACTATGCAAGAAATAAGGAAGCAAAACCTTTTTGTTGACGTATTCACCGTTTTTCACGTGTAAATAAAAAATAATAATAGGAGGGAAAAGTATGTAAGTAACAAAAAATATGAATTATGAACAAATTGGAATAACAAAATATTAGAAATAATTAGTTAAATATTAATGAAATTTAAATCAATCAAATTAATTTTTATAGATTACATTTTTTAACGATTAATCGATTAATTAATCGTTAATTTCCGCAGCCCTACATTCTACAATTTAAAATTCATTCCTACACTATAAATAACATATCACTACACTATAAATAACACATTGCTACACTATAAATAGCATATCGCTACACTATAAATAACATATCACTACACTAGAAATAACATATCACTACACTATAAATAACATATCGCTACATTATAAATAACATATCACTAAACTATAAATAACATATCACTACACAATAAATAACATATCACTACACTATAAATAACATATCGCTATACTATAAATAACACATTGCTACACTATAAATAACATATCTCTACACTATAAATAACATATCGCTACACTATAAATAACATATCACTAAACTATAAATAACATATCACTACACTATAAATAACATATCACTACACTATAAATAATGCCACACAATCTCCAAACCTGGTCTAACCCGTCGCCAGCTTTAAAGTCAACATCACATATTGTATGATCACTTTGTGTCTAACATCACATATTGTATGATCACTTTGTGTCTAACATCACATATTGTATGATCACTTTGTGCCTAACATCACATATTGTATGATCACTTTGTGCCTAACATCACATATTGTATGATCACTTTGTGCCTAACATCACATATTGTATGATCACTTTGTGTCTAACATCACATATTGTATGATCACTTTGTGCCTAACATCACATATTGTATGATCACTTTGTGCTTAACATCACATATTGTATGATCACTTTGTAACCTATCAATATTACATCCTGGACTTTTGACAACACATAGTTATTTGTTTAACACTTAATCATATCAGCAATTTAGCGCACGTCTTATTTAGTGTATTGATTCGTGATTAAACTGATGTTGCGGCTGGATAACGAAGTGAGTAGAGCGCTCGCCTCACAAAGCTGAGGGGCGTGGGATCGAGCCCACGCAAAGCCACAATATAAATTATAAATGATGCGCTAAGAAAGTCCTCCGCTGTCCCCTTGAAGGGAATTTGTGCACCCACCAGGTATAAACAAGCCCCGAGTAAGCTCTAATGGAAACATTGGTGCACCCACCAGGTATAAACAAGCCCCGAGTAAGCTCTAATGGAAACATTGGTGCACCCACCAGGTATAAACCAGCCCCGAGTAAGCTCTAATGGAAACATTAGGGATCCCTCTACGACCATCGGTCATGTGACTTACTTTTCTTTTACTATAAATTTGCACCAACCCGTTTATGATAAATACAATCTGAAATTCAAAGATATATGTGTGGTTGTGATATGTGGTGATGATGTGTAGTTATGATTATTATTTGTTTTGGGCCCTCAATTCTCTTAAAGAGCAAGTGGTCCATTACTTGGAAATGTTTAGCAATGAATAAACGCGTCTGATTGGTTGCGCTATATTTTGAAGGCAAAAATCATGAACAATCATTTTATATACAATTACCTTGAACAACGATAAATCAATGAAGGCGTTGAACTGACATTTCGATTTTTTCCTGTCCAAAACTTCGTCCACCTCGCTCTGGGCAGGCAGAATACAAGGGAGGTCAGCCTGACTGATGAAACTTAGCTTACTGGTGTACAACTGCCGGTCAGATAGTCGCATTCTGTCAGACACCGCCTCGTTGTTAGACGCGGCGAAAACGTTCCTGAGACTAGAGAATGGTAAAACTACAACAAAGTCATTTGCTTCATTGATATCCTCTGGGTCCTTGGAGCTGGTCCGTTGTACAAACGCAACATCTTCAAGGATGTCTTTCTTTTGACTCAGATCTGTCCGGGAAATTTCTAGATCAATTCCTTCGTCACAACCTTCAAATTCCGAATGTTCTCGATCTATTTCTGAACTCTGTGTTCCTGTTCCCTCTACAGATCCCAGGCCGTCTCTAGCAGTACCACTGGGCGTGTAGTTGAGGCCACCTGATGTCGGCTGACCAATCAGAGGTAGATAATGTCTAGACGTATCCCCCATCGGACCCTTGTATAGAGCGGGTAGTTTTGTCTCCTCTTCCAGTTGTTTCTTCTTTTTGCTGCTGGGGCTGGTGTGGATATTCCTAGTAGGAAATTAATTCATGTGGTCCAGTTATATCACTTGTTTCTATAAGACTCATTTCTATACGACCTGTTTCTAAATGTCGTCTTTCTTTTGACCCGTTTCTGTGTGACTAATTTCTAAATGACACGTTTTGTATGACTTGTTTCTAAGTGACTGATTTCTAAAAGACACGTTTCTTTTGACTGGTTTGTATATGGGCTCGTGTATTTGTGATTCTGAAGATATGTTCTTGCATGCGCTAATGTGTTTGAGTAAGGCTGGTCTATATAAAATAGAAGAAAAAAAACTTTCCCGTACACTTTAAATGTAATATGATTTTATCTTTGACATTTAAAAAGAAAATATTTTGAGTGATTTAAAAAAAAAGCATGTTTTGTTTCATCTTTAATTTTGGTACAGTTTTAAAGTTTGTGTCTCATCGATAGTAAGCTATTTCTTTCAAAGTGATTTACAGGATTTTAAAATTAAGTAATTTTATTTCTCAAAGCACTCATTGATAGACTCACCCAGAACTTGATTATTATATATACTATATATATTATATACTTATCTTACTGCTAAAATCGCGTGACGTCATTTATGGACGGCACCTTATTATAAATAACTTATTATAACTTACTTATTATAACTTACTTATTATAACTTACTTATTATAACTTACTTATTATAACTTACTTATTATAACTTACTTATTATAACTTACTTATTACAACTTACTTATTATAACTGTCCACAGGCCGGAGCAACATATTGAATACCACCAGCTGCAGCTCCACGCCAGCTAAGAGGAGTAATGCACCACGAAATCCAAATTCTTGGCTATTTTTATTGTTTTCGATAAGATAAATACATATATAAATACATATATAAATACATATATAAATATATGTATAAATGCATGTATAAATGCATGTATAAATGCATGTATAAATGCATGTATAAATGCATGTATAAATGCATGTATAAATGCATATATAAATGCATATATAAATGCATATATAAATGCATATATAAATACATATACAAATACATATTATATAAATACATATATAAATACATATATAAATACATATATAAATACATATATAAATACATATTTTCAGCTAAAATTACATCCAATACCCTATTTCAAATTGTTAAAAAAAAAGAAACAAAAAAGTCTAAATATTTAAATGAAGTCATGACACTTGAATATGTAAGTTGTAGATTTATGTTAGTGATATGACTGTATTGAAGTATGCAGGAACACACCTCTCAAGTTTTGGCTCATAGAGAAGAAAATTAGTTTGCACATGAAATGGTAAAAACAAGCTTTTAAATATTTCAGTCTTTTGAAAATAAAAAAATAAAAAGTGGAAAACCACACTATTTATGAGATATTGGTCTTTACATAAATTTATTTTAAATGTCAAATTTCATTTGTGACTTTATGAAATCTTATCGTTTTTTAAATCCCTTATATTAACTTCACCGCCGTCTCTGTCTCTCTGTGTTGGGCGGGCACCACGGAAAAACAGAAGTAAAAAATAACCCACTTTCCGTGATTCGATCAAGCTGAAATTTGGCACATGGACCCGTCACACCTAACAATGCATCGTATCAAAATTTCAGATCGATCGAACGTACCGTAATTAAATTAATGCATTTTTAGATTATCCTTATATAACGTATGTAATTCAAATTCACTGTTTGTTATTGTTTTTTTTCACGTGATTGTGCGTTGACGCGACCCATCGAAGTACCGGCGTGCTTTTGTTTACACTTTACGTGTCACGCTGAGCTCGGTCCAGCGATTGGTGACCAGACTTTTCCCCTCTCCCACCCCCCTCCCCCAGGGTTATGAAGCAAAGTTCAGTTAAGACAGATTCAGTCTGTAAATGTTTGTCGCGTTTGAAAATAATCACTACTGTTAGTTATGTCTCATATATAAGGAATTTTTGTCAAAAACTTTGTTTTTATGGGTTTGCTTTATTAACTGTGTTCCTTTGAGTGTTTTATGTTGACCTCTAGTATCAACGTAAAGTTTCAGTTATTGGGTGGAAAAAGTGGGGGGGGGGAGGGGGGTTAACTAAAGAAGGTTTGTTGTAAAGGGGAGACAAACTTTAGGTTTGTTGGTACCCTGATAGACTAACTGTAGAAGGTTGGTCGTAAGGGGGACTAACCGTAGTAGCTCAGTGATAGGGGGAAAGGCTATGTTTGCAATACAGAATCCAGCATTTGCTATTGATGACGCAAAAGCTCTGCGTTTCTTGAAATAAAAGCCAATCATAGACATGGGGCACACCATCAGACCACCAAATGTGATACCTGTGAAAAATGAACAAGGAGATCACTTTTACATAATTCGGATTTATTGTCATATTCGGAAATGTCTCTAATTTTTTAAAGCTTGTTGGCAAGCAATGAAAACCGTTAAAAATGTTAATAAGCTTAGAAAGAGAAGACTGATAGAGGAGACAGAAAATAATATTTATACGAATTGTTTTTTTTTACTTTAACATTTCTTTAACAAGTAAATCATCGGAAAACGTAATTTAGCACATAACAATTAAAATATATGAGTATTGCAAAGAGTTTAGCTTTTAAATGATTTAATTATGTGTTGTTACCTTTGATTAAAAAAAGTAATAGAAATACGACGATGTTAGGAGCCAAACAGATGAAGATGGACATAATGCCGTTGACCAGGGCGGACACAACTGTGATACTTCGGACGCTGAATCTCTTCATGGCCACGTTGGCTATCAGTATGGCTGTGAGAGGCACAAAATTACGTGGAAACAGACATTTCTGAGAGCATAAAGACAGAACAAGAATAATCCACTCTAAAGCTGATTGATGCATTCACAGTCTTTCTACTTCATTTTATAGTTTCATTGCTTTAAAAATATTCACAAATAATATCAAATTTTTTTTCATTTTAGCGCTAATTAGGCTTATTGTATACAAAATTCATTTTTGTCAATTGTCATTAATTCTGTCAACTGTCATTAATTCTGTCAAATAATTCTTACCAATAGAAATTGGTTCAAAATAGCATTATTCTGCTGACATAAATTGGTTCAAAGCAAACAAAAAACTACTGTCATAGTTTGGTTCAATGCCATCAATTTACCACTGATTCAGTTTGTTTCAAAGTTATCAATATACAAATAATTCAGGTCAATGTGTTATTGGCCCTATGATTGGAAAACAACCTAGAAGGAATATAAAACATAATTTTAATAATTTTATAATTGTCATTTGTTGACATTGATTTTGGTGAACTCATCTTTGTACTACACGACTACTCACACGACATACTCCCCACTACTCACACGACATACTCCCCACTACTCACACGACATACCCCCCACTACTCACACGACATACTCCCCACTACTCACACGACATACTCCCCACTACTCACACGACATACTCCCCACTACTCACACGACATACTCCCCACTACTCCCACGACATACTCCCCACTACTCCCACGACATACCCCCCACTACTCACACGACATACCCCCCACTACTCACACGACATACCCCCACTACTCACACGACATACCCCCCACTACTCACACGACATACCCCCCACTACTCACACGACATACCCCCCACTACTCACACGACATACTCCCCACTACTCACACGACATACTCCCCACTACTCACACGACATACTCCCCACTACTCACACGACATACTCCCCACTACTCACACGACATACTCCCCACTACTCCCACGACATACTACCCACTACTCACACGACATACTCCCCACTACTCACACGACATACTCCCCACTACTCACACGACATACCCCCCACTACTCACACGACATACTCCCCACTACTCACAAGACATACCCCCCACTACTCACACGACATACTCCCCACTACTCACACGACATACCCCCCACTACTCCCACGACATACCCCCCACTACTCACACGAAATACTCCCCACTACTCACACGACATACTCCCCACTACTCACACGACATACTCCCCACTACTCACACGACATACTCCCCACTACTCACACGACATACTCCCCACTACTCACACGACATACTCCCCACTACTCACACGACATACTCCCCACTACTCACACGACATACTCCCCACTACTCACACGACATACTCCCCACTACTCACACGACATACTCCCCACTACTCACACGACATACTCCCCACTACTCACACGAAAGACTGCCAGAGAGAGCGTGGACTGTAAACATCAATGTAATGACTGTGTTCGATTCCTGGAACTCCTGGACTATGTCCACGAACAGGACTGAGAGTGCTCGGCTGTGACCAACGATGATGGTCATGTTTAGGAATATTGCTGGTGAGATGATAACAATAGGAGTCAGTGACTTAGTTATGACTGGTGAGATAATAACAAGACGGAGTCAATGACTTAGATATGGCTGGTGAGATAATAACAAGACGGAGTCAATGGCTTAGATATTGCGGGTTAGATAATAACAAGATGGAGTCAATGACTTTGATATGGCTGGTGAGATGATAACAAGATGGAGTCAATGACTTTGATATGGCTGGTGAGATGATAACAAGATGGAGTCAATGACTTTGATATGGCTGGTGAGATGATAACAAGATGGAGTCAATGACTTTGATATGGCTGGTGAGATGATAACAAGATGGAGTCAATGACTTTGATGTTGCTCACTTAGCCAATGACTTGGATTTAATTATTCAATTAAATTTTCTTGCATATCTCTAAAACAATTTTTTTTTCTACTGACGGTTCCCGGAAAGGTTTGTCAATTTGTTAAGTGTTTAACTTGGTGTTGGTTCCTGGGAAGGTTTGTCAATTTGTTAAGTGTTTAACTTGGTGTTGAAGTTCAGTGTTCAGTTTCCCCCGAAAGAATGTGTTATAGGCTTTGTCACATAATGGCGGAAATCTTTTAATAGAAATATCCGAGGTTTTAAGACGGACAAATTTAATATAAGATACGAGTCAATATGAAGTATGTAGGTATTTTGTTAATTCTTCGTTAATTTAAGGCAGCTTGTGGGACTTGAACTAGAAAAAACTGGTTCGTAATTTTACTATGCACACAATTTTAAAAAATTATTGATTCTTTTGTATTTATGCCTAAAACATTGTTCCCCAAAAGTGTTGTCTAAAAATAGAACATAACACAATGAGTTATAACGTTTTCCGGTCTGAGAAACGACTAGTCCCATCTCTTCGTAAAGCTGGCTCAATGGAGAGAATGGAAGAAGTTATGAACAACGTTGTCACCAACCCTTACTCACCAAAGACGTAACCGACCAGTACTCCATCACTCACCAAAAGCAATGACCCACGCCCATCCTTTATCCACTGGAACTTGGCTTTTCTGACTGGCTCCATGATTTATTTTTTCCTCTTCTTGCCTCTGACCTTCTTCTTTTGTCTGACTGTCTTCTTTTGTCTGTCCGTCTTCCTCTCTCTGACCGTTATTCAGAGAAGTTTCCTTAGTTTCTTCATCCACTCCACCCATGTTCGTCTGTCATAATAAAATTTGCATGTACTTATTTAAATAGAGGAGTATTTATAATTAAATATATATCAGCCAAAGGTCACTTCAATTTATAAGACACATGTTTATCCTCCAGGCAAAAGTTTCGTTGACAATCAGGTTTAAAAAAGGTATATATAGAAAGATTTAACTTGAAGACTTTTATTAATTTTTTTTCCCATATAGATCTTTCAGTGAATCGACTACACATTTATATAAAAACATAAATATATATCTGTGTATGTTTACTACACACATGTGTTAGCCCCGTGTTGGCTTATCAAGTATGTGTTAATGTAAGATAGCAGTATGAAATGTCATATTACAAGTTCTCGTGTTTCATCGCCCAGTTGTCTAATCTTTGGAGTCACACCAGTTGCGTCCCTTGTGCTCTGCTATTGTTATCATACCACGTTGTTTAAACATTCCGGTGACAGCATTTAATCCCAAGAGCTATGTCTACATGTACGCGTGTCTGTGTGTATGTCTTGAGTTTGTCTGTGGTATATGTGTGTGTGTGTTTGTGAGCTGAGATGTTTTAAGTGTACCTGGGTTATTTACAAACTGTAGTGTTGTGGGTGGGGTGTGCGGTCATTTAGTTAAACGGGAGCAAGGACTCAGGCTAACAAGATCAAGACTTTATCTGTCACTAATCCGGGTATTTAAAAACAAATCTACGTGATGTTAATTTGACTGATGTTTAGAACGTATAACAGAAAAACTATATTTAAAAAAGAAAATGAATAGAAATGATATAACACTCACTCTGTCGATATTGGTTTATTATTAGAAATGATATAACACTCACTCTGTCGATATTGGTTTATTATTAGAAATGATATAACACTCACTCTGTCGATATTGGTTTATTATTAGAAATGATATAACACTCACTCTGTCGATATTGGTTTATTATTAGAAATGATATAACACGCACTCTGTCGATATTGGTTTATTAATAGAAATGATATAACACTCACTCTGTCGATATTGGTTTCTACTATTACAGAATATCTCTTAGAACGCACAGACCATGCACAGATAACTTGATTACAAAAACAACAAATTATAGTTATATAAGTGTAGATCTAGGGATATCATAAATGAAAGACTTACATGGATCTGTAGTGTAGATCTAGGGAACCGATATATGAAAGACTTACATGGATCTGTAGTCAAAGCGCCAGGCTGAAGAGCTGCTCATCTATCGGCAAGAATATCCTTGATGACGAAACACTAAACTCATGTCGTCCACCATGATACAACTGGACAGTGTTTATTTTCATTTTTCAAGTGGTCGACTGACATATCATTGCAGTTGACTTTACCAACAGCTTGTAACTTATCTCCAGGCACTCGAACTAAAGCCCCAACATCCATGTGTAGCAATGCTAGTGGTAGTAACAGCTTAGTGTAAGCAGACATGCCATTGGTTATTGCATGGATGACGTGGTAGATTATAGAGTTATGGGCCATGGATGACATGGTAGGTTATAGAGTTATGGGCCATGGATGACGTGGTAGTTTATAGAGTTATGGGCCATGGATGACATGGTAGGTTATAGAGTTATGGGCCATGGATGACCTGGTAGGTTATAGAGTTATGGGCCATGGATGACATGGTAGGTTATAGAGTTATGGGTCATGGATGACGTGGTAGGTTATAGAGTTATGGGCCATGGATGACATGGTAGGTTATAGAGTTATGGACCATGGATGACATGGTAGGTTATAGAGTTATGGGCCATGGATGACCTGGTAGGTTATAGAGTTATGGGCCATGGATGACCTGGTAGGTTATAGAGTTATGGGCCATGGATGACCTGGTAGGTTATAGAGTTATGGGCCATGGATGACATGGTAGGTTATAGAGTTATGGGCCATGGATGACCTGGTAGGTTATAGAGTTATGGGCCACACGTCTCGTGTTTTACTTCTTTAAAAAAATATATTTTCGGCTATCACAGCCTTATATTTATTGTATTTCCTTTTCATTTAAAATGGTATTTAACTAATTCCTACAATTACAACCTCGCCGTAAAAAAAATTCAAGGTTTTAAAACTTTTAGAAATAAGAAGTTATTTAAGTGTGGATGTAAGTAAAGAAATGCTAAAAATTATCCTCAGCAAGTTAAAGACAATATCCGAGAATTTAATGGCAGTAGAAATAGCAGGTTTCAGATTAGGCAGAAGCACAATCGAGCAGATCTCCAATGGTCGCTTGCTTATAGAACAACACATACAGCACAAACGCGAACTTCATTATAACTTTATAGACTTCGAAAAAGCCTTTCATCGAGTATGTCACGCAACGTTCCCTCTAAGATTCGTTGATGCGTGTGCAAAGTAAAGAAAATCGTGTGCAAAATTTCACAGCACCCATTTTTTGAGTAATATTTTTCAAAATTTGCTGCGTGGTAATTCTAAACTGCTGCGCGGCGTCGGTCAGATTTATGTGCGGCCGTGCAGCCGCGTAGCTTAAAGGGAACATTGATGGCACGAGGGACTTTGGCAAGTTATGATTCGTTTAAATGTTGAAGAAGTGTTGGTAAAGATGATTAAAGAACTCTACAATCAGACACACAGTGCAGTCCTATTTAAAGGCGGAGTAGGGTACTTCTTGAAGATGTCCAGTGGAGTCCGTCAGGGCTGCATTCTCTCACCTGTCATGTTCACAATCTTCCTAGAAAAAATCATGCAACAAGCACTCGCTGATCACCACATAAGTAAGTTGGCATGGTTCGGTCATGTGCTGCGACATGGTACCCTGACAAAAATCATCCTACGAGACAGTGTAGAAGACGGCCGGCGAAGAGGCCGGCAGCGGAAAAGTTGGCTTGACAACATAAAGGAATGGACAGGGATGAGGTTGAATGAATTACTGACCGGCGCTCAAGATAGACAAATGTGGAGATCGTTGTCTGCTGATGTGTCCATGCGCTTCCCCCAACGACCGCAACGGTCACGTGACTGATGATGATGATGATGTTCTAAATCAATCATTGATTACGTTTATAGTTAGACGATGTTGGAATCATACCTCAGTCATTGATTAGGTTTATAGCTACACGATGTTGGAATCATATCTCAGTCATTGATTAGGTTTATAGCTACACGATGTTGGAATCATACCTCAGTCATTGATTAGGTTTATAGCTACACGATGTTGGAATCATACCTCGACTGTTAAGAAATGAGCACACTGATAAGTTCAAAAAATAATTATAAACCTTTGTAAATGTCTATCAATTGCAACAAGCAAACAAACAAACACAACGACAAATCAGTAAACACCTCCACCAGACCTGGTACATACACAGACGCACGAAACTACACACATTCACATGCCCGCACACATGTGCATACACGTACACACGAACACTCACGCACACAATCGCATGACATAAGTAAAAATACGCGTGTATACACGCATACGCATGTACACACATATGCTCACACATTTGTATGTACAAGCACGCGCACACACATACATAAGTATTCACACAAAAATACTTTAACACACATCACACACACACTTACACAAACTTACGCATGCACACACGCACACATCCACGCACATACACATACGCACACACACACATATACACACAAGAATGTGCCGTGAACATACAAAATCCTTTGACACATAAATCAATAATTATTTCTTTCCGAGAGTAATATCTGCTTTTAATTCCTAACTTCAGTGAAAGGCAAGGGGACATAAATGCTACACTATAATTATGTGAAAGTATTCTCACCCCTATTTGGTCAGATATAATATAATTAGAGGCCATCCATATATTACGTACGCAATTGCGAGGGAGGGAGTGTTTAATTAATGGCATTTAGGATGCGTACGAGCATTCGAGAACGACTGAATCAAGACTGATAATACTGATATGAAATAATGTTTTACAATTTAAAGCAAACGAAATCCTGAAATTTTAATTACTTGGAAGTAATTAACATTTGATTCAGACCAAACTTTTACACATTACTAAAATATATCCGTCTGATTTATATTTCCATTTCTGGAAATTAGTATAAGTTTCTCTTTCGACCACCTGTGCCTCAGCCGTTATATATACAATAATATACATAACGGGACGGCGATTTCACTACTTGTTTTATTTTATCAGTTATTTTGTTGCAGTGTTCAAGACAATAAACAAAATTTGAATGTTCTATGGGGCCGTCCAAAAATGACGTCACGAGATTTTGGCCGATTTTTACCCCATTGAAAACTACTTCAGTTATTTTTATACTTTTATATTTATATATTTTTACCTACAGGGGGAACGGTAATAGAGCTAACATTATTTACCCACAACTATCACGTCATTGGTCAGCTCACACTATTATTACGTCATTGGTCACTTTCCACAGCTGTTAAGTCATTGGTCAGTTCAAACAACTCTTCTTTTAGCCCGGTCTAAGTCATATCTATCAATACTGTCTCCCTGGTATGGTTTCTGGTTTATTGTCTTGTTATTCACGGAAAAGCACACGAGGATAACATTTTAATTATCTTGAACCTTGGCCCTAACGGTATTTGTTTTAGTATATAAAACAAACACACATCACACACTAACTACTGGAAACACCAATGATCAGAGGCGTCACTAGGGTTGGTGTCACCCGGGGCGGTAGCTCATGGTGTCACCCCTTCACGACTGAAGGGGCCGTCCATAAATGACGTCACGCGAGGTTGCCGATTTTTACCCCACCCTCCCCCAGCGTCATACTTTGTCACAAAAATATAGACCCCGTCCCTTTTTTACGATATGACGTCACAAAGCTTTGACACCCCTCCCCCAAGCCGTATTTTCTCAATAAAAATTAGCATGTTGCAAATTATTTTTGTCATTTAAATATGTATTTATGGTAAGTCTGCACTGTAATATCGTAACACGTGTGAAGTCATTGAAAACGTAATTAAATAAATGGTAAACAATCAAATATTTAAGTGGAACTTTTATTTAAAGTTTCCCGTTTTTGATGTGACGTCACATTTCTTAAACACCACCCTCCTCTTACCACATCGTCGCAGATGCGTGGACCCCCCTATGGCGGATTAAAAGGGGGGGGGTGCTGAACGGGCTAAAGCCCCCAATAATTTAAGGGCCCCCAAACTTTTTATGAATTATAGTGTATAATAAAGATGCAGGCTTTATGTTTGTACGAATCCCTGAAAATGCCTTGGACAGTCAGACGGCAATGATGCAAATGAGTAGGAAGTATAACCGAAAGCAGGCTATTCTTCGTGAGAAGTGCATTGTAGCTCATTATGTGCCGTGCACAGCTCATTCCTTTAATTTGGTTGGGAAAAGAGCAGCAGGTTCTCCTACTGCGGTTAGATTTTTTTATCTCCTGCAAAATCTTTATACCCGACTTGTTGCATCTACTCATCGTTGACAGGTACTTCAAAAACATATGAAATTGATACATGCTAACAAAGCCTTGTCTGACACAAGATGGTCAGCCTGACATTATGCTGTAAGGTCTGTTAATAGCTCATACCATGAGAATATCGCAGCACTGGAAGAATTAGCAACGAATGAAAATCAGACACGTGACTGCCGACTTGAAGAAGAAGGATTTCTAAAGGAAATTGAACAACTGGAAGTCGCTATTTTACTTGAAATTTGGGAAACAATTTTAGAAAGGAAGTATCTCATTGAATTTGTTTTAAAAAAATAGCATTCTTAATTTTATTCCTATGAAGACAAAAGAAAGGAAAAGTCCATGGTAAAAACAGTGTAAACAATCTTCAATACTATCAAACAAAAAAGAAAGCGTCAGTTTGATAAATGACATCAACAAAACAGTATTCTCCTGGAGAAAAAAATTCAAGATTGAGGTATTTCTGGTAATCATTGACAAACTTTCTTAAGCCCTACAACATTGGTTAGGTGCATATAAATACATCCATGAGAAATTTGGCTTTCTTACAAACCTAACTGAGCTCAGCACTTTCGCCACCCGTTGGACAGAAGCCAAGTTAATGGAAGAACATTCAAGTGATTTCGAAAAAGGGGTCGGGTAAATCCGAAGCAACCGTTTCGTCCCCCTCAATTTACTAGCAACGCCATCGAGCGGTGCCGGTTTAGGGCCAGGAGCGCCAGTATGGATTAGCAAAAAGTGCCGCGAAGAACGCATTGGACGCCAGCTCTGAGGAAACCTTCCAGTGGGGGTTGCACCCTAGGTAGGTCTTTGATGATCCCCCGGTCTGCGGTGGTCCTAACCAGGGAGACCCGTGTGCTTTGCCGGGATGGGGCCAAAGTGGTAGCGGGTCGTAGTAGGAAATTCCACCACCTCCTTGTGAGGGCAACTTAGTGGGAGGCATCTTCGACTGTATGTCCTGGATGCCCAGGTGGCCGCTTCAGAAGCGACCGCTTTTTTTTGGGAGGGGGGGGTTCCTCAGCTGTTACATCCCTTTGGTGGCCAGATGGCTAAGGGGGTCTTACGAGAAGACCCATAAAGAGCACTAGGCTCGGGGCTTCTGATTTTCTTCCACATGTAGGTTCATGAGTGATTTCGAAGACTGTTTACCTTCAGAATTAGTCCAATGTTCAGAACTCTTAAAAAATTTATTGTCCAGCCCCAGGCTCATGGTAAGGAAAAGGAATTAGCACAAAGCGAAACTAAAAAAACTTGCACATAGATAAAAATTTTGCTGCTTTTGAATGAGCTATATTTCACACAGTCTTTTACAAATGTACACATCGCACTTCGCATCTATCTTTCAATGATGACATCAAACTGCAACTGAGAACGATCCTTTTCAAAGTTGAAAAGAATATATAATGAGTTAGAATTTGCATGGGACGAAAAAGGCTGAATATGCTCTCTCTAATGAGCATTGAAAAGTAACTTGTAAGCTTACTCAGCTTTATTGACTTGATTGAAAACTTCGCCATTTGAAAAATTCGCTAACGAAAGTTGTAGGTTGAAATAATAATCATACATATTTTTCAATAATTTTTGTTATTTCAAATAGAGAAAAGAATTCGTTACCTCATGAATTATTTTTTTTTAAATACGGAGTTTCGCGTAATACTATTCTTTACGGGGGCGCGTTAGAAGCACTAAACAGCGTAAGTCGGAATGGGACCGTCGTAACCGGAGGACTACCTGTATATAAACATGCATATCTATGCTTTCACGCCTTTAATAAATATATATATAAAAAATATTAAACTCAAAGACATTGAAATCATAATTTTCCTCAAGAAAAATATCAACAAAGAAAACCCATCTTTTGATTTTTTTTCTTTGGGAAAGGGGGGGGTGATAAAATCGTATTCCCCCCACCCCACTGTGGTGGAGGGAGTCGTGAGGTGGGATTCGTTAATGCTGTCGGTGTGTCCAAGCCCAAATGGCTTTATATCTTTTAAAACAGAAGACACTGCCCCTTTCATTCCAGCCTTTTTAAAAGATCTCTCTGCTGCGACTATTTCTTTTCTTTTTTTCCTAATTTGTTTTAATGTTGTTCCTGTGTTGGGACTGTTTTATTATTGCAAGTTAAGTGATATTTTTTTAATAAGAATTTTTCGCGTTTAACGTATTTCATTGTATTTCTTAATTTCTTTCTAGATTAAAAAATTGTTATCTTTTTTTTCAGACTTAAAATCGTACACAGTAAAATTTTAGGCTCGGGTGTCACCCCCTGACGGGTGTCACCCGGGGCGGCCCGCCCCCCCCGCCCCCCCCTAGTGACGCCACTGCGCCAATGATTGATTTGAATAGTGTGTCCTTATAAGTCTTGCATCCAAAGCTGCATAGTGGAATTGACATATAAGGTCACAAAAACAATCCCCTGCACGTATTAGTAGCATTGTTCAGGGATTCTCAGACGAAAATTTTATATATTCTTTTTTCAATCATTGAATGACTTCAATTGATTAGTTTTGACAAAGTTAACTGCAAACCCTTCGACTTATCTACAATGTCAGAAATAGGAAAAAAGTTTAGAGACATTACATTACATGGGTGTGTAGGCTACTGATTCTCGAAAATAAAATCTATCTTATTTTCACTTTCCTACTTAATGTTTGAATAATTAAAAAAATGAATGAAACAAAATTCACGAAACTCACAAGAAAAACCTATTTATATCTATATATAATTCACCTTCGAAGCTTAGATACAAATTTTAAAAAAGTCAGGCCAATTTTTAGTACCCAAAACAGTGGATCGTATTGAGTTGATTTAATTAATGGAACTCTTGAACAAAGAACACTTTATCCAAACTTTGGTCCTTATAATGGGTTGCAGTACCTTAAATAGCAATGTTTGGGCATAAAGACAGCTCAGGGTTCGGTACCACCGATAGCATCCTGTGATTACCGTACGTATCTATCGCATGATCTAAGGGTAAGCAATGACATGCAGGCTGGTATATAAATAAACTCCTTGGTGGAATCTTTCATTACATCTGAGACTATAAGAACGGCCGCAATCACGTAGTGACCCAATAGATCAGAAACATAGAGTGACCCAGGAGATCATTGACCCGACAGATCAGAGGACCAACAGATAAGAGGACCAACAGATCAGTGGACCAACAAATCAGTGGACCACCGAGTGGCCCGCATCAAGTGAACAGGAGATTCTTGAACTTTTTGAATCGGGAAAGGCGAAATCCTTCTAAGGTTCGGTACTGAAATCTATCTCTAGGAATCCAAACAAGTTCGTCATGGCTTCGTTGGAGGACTCTGAAATCAGTGCAGTTGTCATTGACAACGGTTCAGGGATGTGCAAGGCGGGGTTCGGCGGGGATGATGCCCCCAGGAGCGTGTTCCCGGCCGTGACGGGGCGGCCCAAGTACCAGGTGATCATGGCCGGGATGGGGACCAAAGACTGTTACATTGGGGACGAGGCCCAGGCCAAGAGGGGCATGCTGTCTCTGAGGTAAGACCATGGTGGGCTAACCTAGTCTTTGGTACTGTGGTCTCTGAGGTAAGACCATGATGGGCTAACCTAGTCTTTGGTACTGTGGTCTCTGAGGTAAGACCATGGTGGTCAAACCTAGTCTTTGGTACTGTGGTCTCTGAGTTAAGACCATGGTGGGCTAACCTAGTCTTTGGTACTGTGGTCTCTGAGGTAAGACCATGGTGGTCAAACCTAGTCTTTGGTACTGTGGTCTCTGAGGTGTGGTGGTCAAACCTAGTAGTTGGTACTGTGGCGTTATCGTTGGTTGAAAGGTTTTTATTTGGACATAACGCGTGTTGATGTAATCCTAAATGTTAAAAGGAGATTAAGGGTGTCCAAAGTCATGCCCGTGGGCCAAATATGGCCCACGTTCAAATTTTAACTGGCCCGCAACATCATCTTAAAAAGTTGATTGACTTATGGATATTTCTGTAACGGCGACAAATGAGTGCTACAATTGATGATGATTATTGTTTAACAACGTAGATGTTGATATTAAAAGGCCAATGAAGTGATGTGCTGTTATGTGCACGAAATTCGATGATGCCCAATGGCAACATCAATTAAGTAGTATTTTTAATTTTGCCAGATCAGAAAAGGAAATATATGTGGCGTTTGTGTACTTAAATTTAAAGACAGTTTTTACATCACAATTTATTACAAAACATTTCCTCTCTATTTATTTTTCAACACATTTTATTTATTGTTAGGCGCGTAGTATAAAATGAAATCTTTTTTATATAACAAGGAAACTACAATCCAATTTTAGTAATTTCGAATAGATATTAGGCCTGATGTCCTCTTTGTTGAACCCAAAATAACAAACAAAAAGCAATCATTTACATAAATAGCCTGTAGCTCAGTCTCCACATCCGCCATTTTAGTTTTCTAATCTTAATCCCATCCACGGATATTGTACTTAATGGAATGTTGTAAAATGTTTGGACACCACTGCTGAAGGTATATTTATTACAGTTGACATTCAGGTACCAAGTCAATATATTCATTACAATTGACATTCAGGTACCCAGTCAATATATTCATTACAATTGACATTCAGGTACCAAGTCAATATATTCATTACAATTAAGGTACCCGGTGGAGCATGGAATCGTGACCAACTGGGACGACATGGAGAAAATTTGGCACCACACTTTCTACAACGAGCTGAGGGTGGCGCCCGAGGAGCACCCCGTCCTGCTAACAGAGGCACCCCACAACCCTAAGTCTAACAGGGAGAAGATGACACAGATCTTTTTTGAGACATTTAACTCACCTGCTTTTTACGTCAGTGTTCAGGTGGGTCATTGGTGTAAAACCTAGAGTAGTAGGTGTGCTACATGTAGTAATGTCTAGTCCAGGTGTGCTACATGTATTAGACAGATAGACATAAGGATAAAAACACCTTTCTTATTCCGTATGCAAGAACAAACACATTCAAGTTTTCCTTCTTCCCGTCCGGAATTCGGGCGTGGAATTGGTTGCCTGAAGAATCCAGGAAAACCAACACTTTATCAACATTTAAATCTCTAATAAAAATGCAGGACTAAACACAAACCATAGATAAGCGTAGGACGCAATAATCTTCTGTATAGAAGGAGCGTCTGTAAACAGATAAGATAAGATAAGATAAGATGTCTAGTCCAGGTGTGCTACATGTATTAATGTCTAGTCCAGGTGTGCTACATGTATTAATAATGTCTAGTCCAGGTGTGCTACATGTATTAATGTCTAGTCCAGGTGTGCTACATGTATTAATGTCTAGTCCAGGTGTGCTACATGTATTAATGTCTAGTCCAGGTGTGCTACATGTATTAATGTCTAGTCCAGGTGTGCTACATGTATTAATGTCTAGTCCAGGTGTGCTACATGTATTAATGTCTAGTCCAGGTGTGCTACATGTATTAATGTCTAGTCCAGGTGTGCTACATGTATTAATGTCTAGTCCAGGTGTGCTACATGTATTAATGTCTAGTCCAGGTGTGCTACATGTATTAATGTCTAGTCCATGTGTGCTACATGTATTAATGTCTAGTCCAGGTGTGCTACATGTATTAATGTCTAGTCCATGTGTGCTACATGTATTAATGTCTAGTCCATGTGTGCTACATGTATTAATGTCTAGTCCAGGTGTGCTACATGTATTAATGTCTAGTCCAGGTGTGCTACATGTATTAATGTCTAGTCCAGGTGTGCTACATGTATTAATGTCTAGTCCAGGTGTGCTACATGTATTAATGTCTAGTCCAGGTGTGCTACATGTATTAATGTCTAGTCCATGTGTGCTACATGTATTAATGTCTAGTCCAGGTGTGCTACATGTATTAATGTCTAGTCCAGGTGTGCTACAGGCATCAATGTCTAGTCCAGGTGTGCTACATATATTAATGTCTAGTCCATGTGTGCTACATGTATTAATGTCTAGTCCAGGTGTGCTACATGTATTAATGTCTAGTCCAGGTGTGCTACAGGCATCAATGTCTAGTCCAGGTGTGCTTCATGTATTAATGTCTAGTCCAGGTGTGCTACATGTATTAATGTCTAGTCCAGGTGTGCTACATGTATTAATGTCTAGTCCAGGTGTGCTACATGTATTAATGTCTAGTCCAGGTGTGCTACATGTATTAATGTCTAGTCCAGTTGGTATATAGATATCAAATGCTGTTTGTCTTGAGTAGTAATATTAGACTTAAACTCTGCAAGACTTAGGTAGTCAAACTAAATAGTTCCGTGATGTTTTATATGTTAAATAGTTCCGTGATGTTTTATATGTTAAATAGTTCCGTGATGTTTTATATGTTAAATAGTTCCGTGATGTTTTATATGTTAAATAGTTCCGTGATGTTTAATATGTTAAATAGTTCCGTGATGTTTTATATGTTAAATAGTTCCGTGATGTTTTATATGTTAAATAGTTCCGTGAAGTTTTATATGTTAAATAGTTCAAACTATATGTGGTGACACAAACTGGACTGTCTGAAACAGTCAAGCCAAAGACTCTCAGTCAGGTTTCCAGCTAGTCATCGATCTTACGGACTCATGAGAAAATTTAACGTTTTAAATTAAACGGATTAACCGGAAATGACAAAATAATATCAAATCTGAATATTGCTAGAGTTTTTATATATATATATATATATTAGGACTGCGGAAATTAACGATCAATTAATCGATCAGTCATCAAAAATTTTAATCGATTAAAATTAATTTGATAGTTTAAAATTTCATTAAACTTTAAGAAAATGTTTCTATTTTTTTCCCACTTTATCAATAATTTATATTTTCTTTTACATACTTTTCCCTCGTAATATCATTATTTATTTAGACGTGCATGCGTAAAGAAAAAGGTTTTTCTTTCTTATTTCTTGCATAGCTGAACGAATTTGCTGTGTTACGACACAAAATTTGGGAGCCATGGAAATACCGCGACTTAACCGATCTCGCGATATAATGAATAGCTACTTTACGGAATCTATATGTGTGTTATAAAAATATAATTAATCGAAATTAATCGAATAAATTGTTTCCCGATTAATCGAAACAATTTTTTTTAATCAGTACCAGCCCTAATATATGTATATATATTTTAATCTCAATTTGCCGACTGACAATTTTTGTCAATTTACAGCGGCACTTAAATCAGCCACTTTGCCACTGACTGCAGGTACCCTGCTAAGAAGACATTATAACTTATGAAGTTGGAGAGATACTTGGGAAAAGAACAAGGCCACAGTTTAAGATAAATCCAATTTAAATTAGTTCCCCTTGTTTCAAGGAGCCCAGTTTAGTCATGTGACAAGCGACTATATATGGCAGTGATCCCATTTGACAAACCACTATATAGACAGTGATCCTATTTGACAACCCACTATATATGGCAGTGATCCCATTTGACAACCCACTATATATGGCAGTGATCCCATTTGACAACCCACTATATATGGCAGTGATTCCATTTGACAAACCACTATATGACAGTGATCCCATTTGACAACCCACTGTATATGGCAGTGATCCCATTTGACAAACCACTATATATGGCAGTTATCCCATTTGACAAACCACTATATAGGCATTGATCCAATTTGACAACCCACTATATAGGCAGTGATCCCATTTGACAACCCACTATATATGGCAGTGATCCCATTTGACAACCCACTATATATGGCAGTGATCCCATTTGACAAACCATTATATATGGCAGTGATCCCATTTGACAACCCACTATATATGACAGTGATCCCATTTGACAACCCACTATATATGACAGTGATCCCATTTGACAACCCTCTTTATATATGGCAGTGATCCCATTTGACAACCCACTATATGACAGTGATCCCATTTGACAACCCACTGTATATGGCAGTGATCCCATTTCAATTGCCCCAACGAGCGCATTTTTATCGGCATGATTGGGCGTAGACTTGAGTTCAGCACAGGTGATGGAACATTCTAACTAGATTTGAAGCTAAACCATAGGAAACATCAAATCTTTACATTTTCTTAAATAAGCTTGCATTAATACATGGAAGGATTCAATATAAGCAAATAAAATTATTATAAATATGTATAATAAGTAACCTTTACAGGCCATGGCCCGATGTGGAACACTTGAAACGGCATTTACAAGTTTCTCTCACAGAGACTCGAACCCGCGACACTCAGTACGCCACCAATGCGCGGTTACTACTAGGCCAACATGTCCTCTATTTAAGAATTGCAGACACAAATTTTAGGGTTCCCACTTCAATAGATTAGAGCTATTCCGATTCAATAGAGTGTCATAGCACACAGATAAAGTAGTGCTGATGCTAGAGACGATTGACATCTTGTTTACACTTTGGTACGGAGAGTAGGGCCGTCTTTGTACATCTGCTGATAAGAAACTTGAACACAGACATGGGGACATTATAACCATCAGGGCTATTATTATTATTAATTCGTGTTTTTAAAAATCCGATCCAATTTTGAAATCCTTTATATTAACTCGTGGTGTCTGCGGCCGCCCTTGATTGCTTGCTTGCTTGTCGCCAAAACTTTTGATATATTTTTAACCCACTTGCTCGTAAGCTAGCGAGCTGAAATTTTGCAGGCAGTTTTGTACCGATAATAAAAACAATGTATCAAAATTTCAGATCAATCGCATTTCCCGTAATTAAATTATTGATTTTTTTAGATTATTTTATTTATTCCTATGTATCATGCTATTTTTTGAGCGTCGCGGTGCGTATTATATTGAACAACCTTTCTGCCGCGCAATAAGGTGCGTATTTTATTGACAACTCTTTTTATAAACATATTCCTGATCGGTGCGCATTATATTAAACATGTTTTACGACACAACTACAATGTTGTATTTTTGGATGGTCTGGCGCTGCGTATTATAATGAACATTCTTTTAGTTACTTCTCGTACATAAAGGATTTATAGTCAAAAACTTGGTTTTCTACGTTTTTTTAAAAAATTTTAATTGAGGGCAGAAGAGAATTGATTTTTTTGTTGATTATCTGCCTCATAATGTGCTGAGGAAAAGGGCAGGGCATATGGCAATTAGACACAGGCTAATATTAGTGACAGGGCATATGGCAATTAGACACAGGCTAATATTAGTGACAGGGCATATAGAAATTAGACACAGGCTAATGTTAGTGACAGGGCATATGGCAATTAGACACAGGCTAATGTTAGTGACATGGCATATTATGTCAATCATAAAAAACTCTAATTTTAGCTGCGGATTGCAGCTTGATTGCAGTCTCACCCACATTATGTTCAATTTTAGTGGCGGGCATGTGCACAGTATTCGCTTCCATTCACTGCTGCAATAGTCATTATGAGCAGCATCCATTTTGTAGTTCTCCAAACTATCTTTGATCACATGACCTACTTCTGTGTCTCACAGGCGGTTCTCAGCCTGTACGCCTCGGGCCGCACGACTGGTGTGGTCATGGACTCAGGTGACGGGGTCACCCACATAGTCCCCATCTACGAGGGCTACTCTCTCCCCCACACCATCAGACGAGTCAACTTGGCAGGAAGGGATCTCACACGATATCTTCAGAGGATCCTCAATGAGAGGGGTTACACGTACGTAGGATTTACGTCCATTAACTGAAAACTTAAACGTACATTTCATTTTTTGAAAATTGTTTTTATAAGGTGAGTGGGATCTATTTACGTTACTGGACACAAGTAGGGCAGTCCATGCATGTACTTAGGTAACAGAGCAAAAGTAGGGTTGTCCATCTATTTAAGTTCAGCACAAAATTAGGGCTGTCGATGTACTCAAGTAATAGCACAAAATTAGGGCTGTCGATGTACTCAAGTAATAGCACACAATTAGGGCTATCGATGTATTAAACAAGTAACATCACACAATTAGGGCTGTCGATTTACTCAAGTAACAGCACAAAATTAAGGCTGTCGATGTACTCAAGTAAAAGCACAAAAGCAACGCTACTCCTAAAACTAACAAACTGGAGCTAACTTTCAGGAATTTGATGGTTTGATCCAAATGAACGTTTCAGCCTCATCTATATTTGATCCTATCATCTATATTTGATCCTATCATCTATATTTGATTCTATCATCTATATTTGATCCTATCATCTATATTTGATCCTATCATCTATATTTGATCCTATCATCTATATTTGATCCTATCATCTATATTTGATCCAGCCTCATCTATATTTGATACAGCCTCATCTATATTTGATCCTATCATCTATATTTGATCCAGCTTCATCTATATTTGATCCTAGCATCTATATTTGATCCTATCATCTATATTTGATCCTATCATCTATATTTGATCCTATCATCTATATTTGACCCAGCTTCATCTATATTTGATCCTATCATCTATATTTGATCCTATCATCTATATTTGATCCTATCATCTATATTTGATCCTATCATCTATATTTGATCCTATCATCTATATTTGATCCAGCTTCATCTATATTTGATCCTATCATCTATATTTGATCCAGCTTCATCTATATTTGATCCTATCATCTATATTTGATCCTATCATCTATATTTGATCCAGCCTCATCTATATTTGATCCTATCATCTATATTTGATCCTATCATCTATATTTGATCCTATCATCTATATTTGATCCAGCCTCATCAATATTTGATCCTATCATCTATATTTGATCCTATCATCTATATTTGATCCAGCCTCATCTATATTTGATCCTATCATCTATATTTGATCCAGCCTCATCTATATTTGATCCAGCCTCATCTATATTTGATCCAGCCTCATCTATATTTGATCCAGCCTCCTGATAAATGAACGAAAAAAATCATATTTAGATTTTATTTATCACCAAACTAATATAAGAACCTTGAAACATATATTCTGTAGAAAATAGCAACGATTATAATGTTGCTTTCTAGAAGGACCATTATGTATAGAGAGTCTAGTCTCAATTTATTATAGAAGGATCAGTCTCAATTTATCTTAAAATGTTTCATTTTAATTTTGAAGGACCAAACTCAATTTCTTATGTAAGACTAGTCTCAATTTCTTATAGAACGCTCCGTCTTAGTTTGAATCAGGGCCGGGCTTAGCCTTTCAACCACTCCGTGCAAAAGTGAAAATTTGCGCCCCTATGGGGCGTTCATTAAATGACGTCACACAAATCTGGCCGATTTTTCACCCGCCTCCCCTTTTTCGTCACACGTTGTCACAAAAACTTAGGATCCACCCCCCCACCTCTAATTAACGTCACAAAGCTTCCCCCCCCTCCCCATAAAGGCCGTATTTTCTATTTGAAAATGAACATGTTTCAAATAAATTTTTTGTGTCTTTTTCATGGGAGTTATTCCACCTTACAACATTTTATCATATAAATAAACCGAGCCATATTACTAATATTATTAGTTACAGATTTGTCACAAAGGGAAGTAATTCACCAGTTAAAATTAAACCTCATTTAAATATAATTTTTTAAAAGTTTATAATACAGGGAACAATAAATTTGTATGAGCAAATTTTTTACTACGTACAAATGCAATAAACTTTACGTTAATAGTTAATATTTATAAAGTCAGTATATTGAAAAGGTCCTATCTTATCTTATCCTATCTGTTTACAGACGCTCCTTCTATACAGAAGATTATTGTGTCCTACGCTTATCTATGGTTTGTGTTTAGTCCTGCATTTTTATTAGAGATTTAAATGTTGATAAAGTGTTGGCTTTCCTGGTTTCTTCAGGCAACCCATTCCACGCCCGAATTCCGGACGTGAAGAAGGAAAATTTGTATGTGTTTGTTCTTGCACACGGAATAAGAAAGGTGTTTTTATCCTTATGTCTATCTGAGGGTTGTATTAAGTTATCTTTGTGTTGTATTTCTAAATTAGAATTAACTGCTTTATGTATGATTACTACTTTGCTCTTGGTTCTTCTATCCTCTAGTGTTTCAAGGTTTAATGATTTAACTAATGGTGTTATTCTTGTCAGTTTTGAATAATTTCCTATAATGTAATTAAGTTGTAAAAAAGTAAACTATTAAATAAATATGTATTTTTTTACATATATTTTAAATAAACTGTGGTCCTACCAATTGCTATTCGTTCCAGTAGTTCAGCTGCAAGTGGCATGCCACTTGGTTTCGATCCCTAAACTAGGGATAAGATGGATCCCTAAACTAGTGATAAGATGGATCCCTAAACTAGGGATAAGATGGATCCCTAAACTAGGGATAAGATGTAATGACTACTGACTATTCCACCACCCAGGAAAGTTTAGTATAAAAGCCTCAGCTAGAATTGTTTTAAAATTCACAATTTTTAGAAAGACGATGACTTATATACTTATTTTAGATTTTTAGGCCATTAGTTGATTTAATGGCCGATTCATAGTTTGGTCCTAAGGGAACTAAGAAGGATCCAACACGTTATCAACATTTAAAACTCTGATAATATAAGATAAGGGTAACTATGTATGGAGTCAACAATTACAATCATATGGCGATTTCACCAAATCACATACTACTGCCTGCATGTGTAGGCATCACATACTACTGCCTGCATGTGTAGGCATCACATACTACTGCCTGCATGTGTAGGCCTTTATTATTTGTCCCGAAAATCGTTTGAAAAATATGTTGTAAAATTTTTTGTCGCGATGGCGATGTTATCGAATCCTTGGCTCCTGGCAACTTCAGTGTGAAGCAAGCCTCCAGCCTGGCGTCTGATCACAATGACGACAATAAGGACGACGCTGATCACAATGACGACAATAAGGACGACAGTGATCACAATGACGACAATAAGGACGACAGTGACCACAATGACGACAAAAGGACGACAGTGATCACAATGACGACAAAAGGACGACAGTGACCACAATGACGACAAAAGGACGACAGTGGCCACAATGACGACAAAAAATACAAAAATACAAAATTTTAGTTATGTCTCGTACAACAAACATGTTTAATATAATGTGCACCGATCAGGGATATATTTTTAAAAAAGTATCGTCCATATAATACGCACCGAATCGCGCAACAGGAAAGTATTAAACACGTTGTTCAATATAATACGCACCACGACACTCTATCTAAAAAAAATAACACGATACATAGAGATAAATAAAATAATCTAAACATTCAACAATTTAATTATAGTACATGCGATCGATCTGAAATTTTGATGTATCCTTTTTATCATCAGCACGAAATTGCCTACAAAAATTTCAGCTCGGTAGCTTACAAGGAAGTGAGTAAAAATCGATCTAAAATTTTTCGTCAAGCAAACAATCAAGCAAGTGCTCAAACAGACACCACAAGTTAATATAAAGGATTTAATATATAAAAAAAAACCGTAAAAACAAATTTTCGGCTATACATCCTGTACGAGACATAACTAAAAGAATGTTCATTATAATACGCAGCGCAAGACATCCAAAAATACGAAATTGTAGTTGTGTTGTAAAACATGTTTAATATAATGCGCACTGATCAGGAATATGTTTATAAAAAGTATTGTCAATAAAATACGCACCTTATTGCGCGACAGGAAAGGTTGTTCAATATAATACGCACCACGACACTTTAGCAAAAAAAGTTAACACGTTACATAGAGATAAATAAGGATAATCTAAAAATTCATTAATTTTATTACGGTACATTCGATTTATCTGCAATTTTGACACACCATTTTTATCATCGGCACGAGTCTGCCTGCAAAATTTTAGCTCGCTAGCTTACGAGGAAGTGGGTTAAAAATTGATCCAAAGTTTTTTTGGCACCGCCCGCCTGCCTCAATCAGACACCACGAGTTAATATAAAGTATTTATAAAGTTTTATTCGCTATACTATTTAAAACATGATATATGGCCTCATTTTTAGAAATTGTTTTTTAAATTAATTTTTCGGGTCGCTCCTCCACATTTCCATAAATGAATTTTGCGCCCCTCGATTTTTTACTCCGTGCATTTGCATGGAAAGAACGAAGTGTTAGTCTGGCCCTGGTTTGAATATTATGTCAATAAAAAACGTGTGTTCAACTGCATTCCTATCTAGATTCACCACGACATCTGAACTTGAGATAGTTCGTGACATCAAGGAAAAACTCTGCTTCGTGGCCCTGGACTTCGATTTGGAGATGAACACAAGTGCCAAGTCCTCCAGCATCGAGAAGTCCTACGAGCTACCGGACGGCACGGTCATCACCATTGGCAACGAGAGGTTCCGCTGTCCGGAAGTGCTCTTCCAGCCATCGTTCATTGGCCAGGAGACGCCTGGCGTGCACGAGCTGCTGTACGAATCGGTGCAGGCTGGGGACATTGACATCAGGAGTGACCTCTACAGCAACGTAGTTCTTTCAGGGGGAACAACCATGTATCCGGGGATAGCGGACAGGTTTCAAAAAGAGTTGGTGGCCTTGGTTCCACCGACCAGTAAGGTGAAGGTCATCGCACCTCCAGAAAGGAAGTACTCGGTATGGATAGGAGGATCCATCATTGCTTCCTTGTCCACGTTTCAGCAGATGTGGATATCAAAACAGGAATATGACGAGAGTGGTCCATCCATCGTTCATAGAAAGTGTTTTTAAAGGAGCTGTTTTTTTTACTCAAACATTAAACAATGGAAATTAATATAATATATATTATGTATTAAAGTAAATGAATGATAATCTTTTTTTATACTAAAAAATCACGAACATTTTATTGATCGATTAAATACAAACATAACAATTAATAAACTGGTAACACGTATTTGTATAGATGTAACAACGGATGTGAACAAGAGAGATTGTATGCCATTAAAAGTGTACACATATTTGTAACAATAAAATTGGAAGAAGATAAAAATGGTAATTGATTGTTATTTTTAATACGTGGAGATTTGACTTTACTAGTAATTTGTGTGTGTAACTTGTTTAACCCAAAAGGCCTGCACCAAATCGACCTGTTGAATATTCTTGGGAAAACAAAAAGAAACGAAACAACTTAACTGTGCAAGCTGTAATGTTGTATCCGTTAGGTTGTGAGGGGGTGGGGGAGTGCTGCCAGGTTTTTCAAACTAGATCTAGTTTTTTTAAAATTTGTCTTGGTTTCTAGGTTTTTTTAATTTCAAAACTAGCCATAATCTATGGTTTAAAGTAAAAAATAAAAAAAATCAATATAAATTGTGAAAGTACGTAAATAAAAAAATATGTGCAATTAGTATTCTAAATAAATTCGATTTTTCTTCAATAATATCAATACACAGTATTTCTTGTTGTCCATCATCTTACATTATGATATCTATGGCTCTATGCCACTGAATACAAATGGTGGCGCTGCTACGGTATCTGTTAAAAATGTTCTGTTACAAGATAAGACAGCTCGAAGGAGCACAATATTCAATTTTCTTAGACTTAATGACACACTTAACAGCTCTAACATTTTCTTCTGCCTGCGTTGAGAGAATATTCTCTGGAGTATACACGGTATAGAAACCAAGGCTCGCGAGCCAGATGTGGCTCTTTTGATAGCTCGCAGACAAATGTTCGTTTATAAAAAAAATTATTCAGAGAAAAAATTATTTTACTTTTAGTTTTGAAATTACACATAATGAAATTACACAGAATGAAATTACGCAGAATGAAATTACACAGATGAAATTACACAGAATGAAATTACACAGAATGAAAACATTTACTGGAATTTTTAGTTTTAAACAGTACCGGAACGCATGAAAAAGGTACCAGAACGCATGAAAAAGGTACTGGAGCAGTAGTTACTTCAGACCACTTGGAAAAATGATCGGTTGCAGCTATTATATTTTCATTAGTTGTTTCCTGAAGATCATATCAATACCGACTAAGCTCCACACTTTCACAGGCACTGGTATATAGTTCAATGGTGGTGCCTCCTTGCCGGTTTTTGGTTTTATAACAATTTTTTATAAAATCCCTTATATTAACTTCACCGCCGTCTCTGTCTCTCTGTCATGATCTCTGTCTCTCTGTCTTGGGCGGGCGGAAAAAACAAAAGTAAAAAATGACCCACTTCCCGTGAAGTCATCGAGCTGAAATTTGGCACATGGATCCGTGTCACCTAACAATGCATCTTTATCAAAATTTCAGATTGATCGAATGTACCGTAATTAAATTAATGCTTTTTTTGATTATCTCTATACGAGGTATGTAATTCAATTTCAATTTTTGTTATTTTTTTTCTCGTGATAGCTCAGTTCAGGCGTCGACGCGATGTACCGGGGTGCTTTTGTTTACATTTTACGTGTCACGCTGAGCTCGGACCAGCGATCGGTGACCATACCTTCAGGGTTAAAAGCAAAGGGGAGTTAAGACAGATTTAGTCTGTAAATATTTGTCGCGTTTGAACATAATAAATACTTTTAGTTATGTCTCTCTCGGAAGGGGTTGGCCTTTACGGGGCCCGGGAGATAATTAGGGTTGTGGAAGTAGGGCTCCGACTTGAAACTGACTAACCCCGTCGAAATCGCCAAAACACATGCACTGGAACCCTCCGGACAACTGGAGGGATGGGCATGGCCTCATCGAGAGGCCCGGTGCTGGGTGTGGGAACAGGCCCATACCTAACAATGCCCGGCTAGGAACGCCGAAGACAGGAAGACCCTCTGGGCAAGCGGCGGAACGCACACGGACCGTCCTCACGGGGTTGAACATTTCTGCCTACCCCCTCTCTATTCTATGGTTCATATATCGAAAAAAGCAGGTCCCGGAATGGACCTTCTAAACCCCTTCTTGGCGGATGGTGGTACGTCGGGTCGGTTGGCTACCTCCCCTCTTAGAGGCATGGTGACGAAAGACAGGGGTGCGAAGGGCCATCCTGAACAAGCCCTGGTAGTTTTAAAGTTGAATGTCTGTGGCATAAGGCAAAAGTCACACGAAGTAACCAAAATACTCCACGAACGAAAAGTGGAAGTAGCACTGTTCCAAGAAACGCTCCTTAAGGGGAAGCCGTTTCATATCACTGGTTACTCGCTATACCATTGCAAGTGTGACCGGCGATGTCGAGGTCTTGCCACAGCGGTCAGGAATGATTTAACGATGGAGCTGCTCGAAGTTAAGTGTTACAGCAACACTGATACTCTCACCATAAGAGTTTTCAAAGGCGACGTTGGCTTTACAATCACGAACGTTTATAATACGCCCAGAAATCCAATCACACTTCCAGTTGGGGAAGATGTCATTTTTGGAAGAACGATAATATCAGGAGACTTTAACGCATAGTCTCCTGACTGGGGCTATGCCGAACGGAACGCGTCAGGCCGCTACATCGAGGATGTCTGTATTAATACGAATCTCATCAGGCTGCAAAACGCAGACAGTGAACCGACACTACTGCACACGGGACACAACACGGAGTCCCGCCCAGATCTAACGCTTATATCCGCTGACCTAGAGTCGAAGCATAGACTGGAGGTTTTAAAGGAAGTAGGGGGCGATCATCTCCCAATCCTGATCGAAATTGTGCTTGGTGCGGGCAAACCTCGATTTGAAAGAAGGCATTGGCAGTTCCGTAAGGCCGATTGACGAAAGTACGAGGCCGAGAGCGATACCAAGCTCGCTCTGCTGGATGTTGCAGGAGACAACATGGATGTCACATATGGGCGGTTTATTGACACAATCCTCGGGGTTGCGAGGCGAACGATCCCAAGGACAAACGGGAAACAGAAGTTCAGACCTTAATGGAACAAGAGTCTGACAGAATTGGTGAAGCAACGAGCAAAAGCACGGGAAAAGGCCGCTAGGCTGAAGACACCCGAAGCTCGTAGGGCGTACTACAGACTAACGGCTGAAGTCCGGGCCGCTGTCGACAAAGCGAAGAAGGTGAAATCGGTAAATACGTGCGAACAACTCGACCTCGTAGACGGGATAAAAGTTTGGCGGCTCTTATATGCACTATCTGGCGCGGGGAAAACAAAGACTTCCACCCTTTGACGACACCAAAGGGCCAAAGCGCTAGTGAAGTTAAGCGCGCACGAGCGCTAAACAAACACGTTGCCCGGGTAAACAAGAAAGGCGCCAGATCGGACTTTAGCCAAACAATCGACCGAATGCGCAAAGAGGGCTCAAGGAGACAAAGCAAGGTCCCCCAAATAGAGGTTTTCGCGGCCCCCTTCACAATGACAGAGTTGCAAACCGCACTTAACAAGTTCACAATGAAATGCTCAAACATCTGGGCAGGACAGGAAGAATGAAACTATTGAGTTTCATAAATAGAACTTGGACAACAGGCACGCTGCCGAAGCTATGGAAAAAGGCCACAATAACCCCAATTCCCAAAGAGGGGAAACCAGGCGAACACCCGTCCAGTTACCGGCCCATTTCCCTCACATCGTGTGTGGGGAAGGTAGCTGAACGGTTAGTGAACGCACGACTCTACTGGTTCCTCGAAAAGACCAAATGCATTCCAATGACTCAGGGTGGGTTCCGAAAGGGACGCCAACCGATGGACCAAGAGCTCTCCGACTAATTCAGACAATCACGAATGAACTCCAGTCGAGGAATCACACCGTTGCGGTGTTCTTCGATCTGAAGCAGGCATACGACAAGGTGTGGCGTGGAGGGCTACTTTATAAGTTGCAGCAGTTAGGTGTCACTGCGAACATGTACAGTTGGATAAAATCGTTCCTTACGGACAGAACGATCAAGACCCGAGTGGGGGAGTCATTATCCAACGAAGCGCGCCTGGAGGACGGACTCCCACAGGGGTCCGCACTCAGTTGTACATTGTTCTTAGCCTACGTCCACGACCTACAAGGTATTCTGGGGTCGCAGAATGCCATGTTTGCTGACGATCTGGCTATATGGAGTTCAGGAAAAGAATCGAAGACTTAACATAAAATATAGGGTCCTTATGATGAATTTCTAATTTTAAAAAAACACATCTCTTTCTTATGATATCAACATATTTTCCGGTGGGAGGGGGGGGGGCGGTAGATCTGGGTTCTGGTCCGAGCTGCACATACCCACGCTACGCCGTTGCCCGGGAACCCGTTCAAGTTTTGGACTGGTACCCGGCAGCTTTTTTCAACAATATTGACTGCCCTACTGAGATAGATTCGTTATTTCCACTAGTAAAGGTAGATATATTAGAGGCGTGGTATAAACTAGTTAGGTAGAAGTAAATATAGTGATATTCATCAGTGAGGTAGATTTTGTTGTATTGTATTAACTATTGAGTTATATTTTGTTGTATTCACTAATGGGGCAGAGCTGTCTTTACACCAGTTTGGGCCCCTGGGCAAAGAAATAGTGTTGGGCCCCTTCCCCGCAGGAATGAAAAATAAATATACATAATATATATAAATAAACATATTACCATGGGGCCCCTATGCTCATGGGCCCCCGGGACTATGCGTTAAGACGGCCCTGTATGGGATATATTTGTGATATGACCTGATGGGGAAGGAGCTGATTGATTTGGTGAAGTTAATGAACTTGGTGCAGTTGAACTCAGTGCAGTAAGTGCAATTCCTCTCCAATACCTATGGCTGGGGTGGGAAAACTACTGCCCGCGGGCCGCATGCGGCCCGTAGGCATATACATGTTGCGTTCTTATGTCGATGTTAATTTTCTTTGTTTAGCATTTTCGCTTTATTTTAAAAATTTTATTCAGAGTATTTGATTGATTCGAATCTAGGTATACTAAATTAGTTTTATGGCTCCATAATTGATTTATGATCATTAGTCATTAATTGTTAACATCCTTATTCGAAACTGCATTTCAGCTCAACTGTAAGTGGCTTTTGTTTACGATTTACATATTGGCAGTTTTTTAAAAACTTGTAATTTAAAAATTAATTGACGTTGAAAAAAAAAGATTGAGGACGAAGGTCGTGTTTTTATTGAAGAATGGACTGCTAAATATTGCTTCATAACCGTTGGCAGCAAAGCAGTCTGCTTGCTGTGCCCGAGTGTGTGAGCGTCTTTAAGGAGCACAACTTAAAAAAAACAACCCAACACATTTTGATTTCGGGCACTATTTAACGAACGAAGAGAGAAAAATGGAATTTCCAGGAGTTGGTTAATAATTTAGTTAATAATTTAGTTAATAATTTAGTTAATAATTTAGTTAATAATTTAGTTAATAATTTAGAGAAGCAGCAAACTGTTTCCACCAAATAGTCTTTTATACAAGATGCTGCAACCGAAGCCAGTTGTGTACTGTACCATAAGATTTTAAACGGAAAAGGTATTTTTCTGACAGCGAGTTTATAAAGGAATGCTTGTCAGATGCAGCAAGAATTATGTGTCCAGAACAGATAAAAAATTTGATAGCATTTCTTTATCAAGGAGAACTGTTGTCAGGCGTTTAGAAAAAAATAGCGTCAATTTGATGGACCAACTTCGTGATGCAAGCAAAGATTTTTTTGGTACTCTCTTGCGTTGGACGAAGTACCGATGTACAGTATACAACAATTTTGTGGGAATTTATACGGGAAATAAACACTCGACTTGAGCTTACCTGTAGCCGTCTGCTAGAGTTAAACCTCAGCAGTCCGCCTTAGTTCACTGGAGGTGACTGGAGTTCACCACGCCAGCGGGCCAGTAACACACTGCCCTGGTCTGGGTGAGAGATTGATTGTTAATAATGTGGTAGTGTGCACACCCACACAGCGCCGCACCATGTGCACCGCACCGAGATGCACTAGGTGGTATGAGAGAAGAAAGGAAGTAGAGAGAGAATGACAGTTTGATGCGCTAGAAAGAAAGAAGTGAACGTGATAACTAAAGTTCCAATGTTGTGAATAAAAACTTAAAAAGACAACTGTTTCAGTCCCACCTTTGAGACCTGTCTTAAATTAAAGCCTCTACACGGCTACATACCGAAGAATTCTTTAGTGTTGAGCCACTCAAAGACACAACCAAAGGCCAGGATTTATTCAATGCTGTTTAGAAATGTATCGAATGAAAGTGTGATAAACCTCATCAGAGCCAGGTTATAACCACAGGCAGTTCAAGTTCAAGGCAATGCTTGAAGATTTGGAAACTGAATTTTATGATATTATCTACCACAGCAGGGTCCGCTGGCTGAGCCTGGGCAAGATATTGAGGCGAGTGCGGGATCTCAAGGAAGAAATAGTTATGTTCCTGGAGATCAAGGGTTTGTTTGTGACTTTGTTACCAACATTTTTAATGAAGAGTGGAAGTCAGTCTTCATGATACCATTAACATTATGGAAAAGTTGAATGTCAAACTTCAGAGCAATATCTTGTTTGCACATGAAATTTATGTGTATGTCATGTTAAATCATTTCAAGCAAAGCAGGTGAAAACAGGTTTTGCCATTTCCCTTTGCTGAAACAGAAAACCATTTCTAGTGAAAAGGCTAACAAGTACAAGGCTCAGTTGGATGAATTGGTCGTGAAATTTGAAAGGAGGTTCCAAGACTTCAATAACCTTGGAACCACTCTTCAATATCATTAGTTCACGATTTAGTGCAAAAGCTGATTCAGCCCCAGAGGATATACAGGAGATGCTTGACCTAGAAGCAGATTATGACCTGAAAGAGAAGTTCAAGTCATTTCTTTTGCTGGAGTTTAATGGATTTTGTCAGCAGCAGCATTTCTACACTAAAAACCTTTGCTGCAAACTTGTGTCAATATTTGGGTCCACATACATCTGTGAGCAAGCTTTTTCTTGCATGAAAATAAACAAGTCTAAGAAACGATCGATGTTGACTGACTGCAATTTGAATGCCGACATGGGAGTCACAACAAGTAAACTTGTTCCACGGTTCAAGAACATCATTCGAAATTGTAAACAGTTACTTACTTCTCATTAATTATAATTGTAATCTTTGATCGGCTTAAATGTAAATTATGTTCCTACTTCTCCATAGTTATTATGACAGGTATCAAACTTTTGTTGAAATAATAATGAATAATAAAATATTATCAAATTAGAAACTGTTTCAGTTTGTATTTTAAAATGTAATGTACATATGTAATAGTCATAGAGTGTGAAAGTGAAATAAAATGACAAGTACATGGTAACTATCATTAATTTAAATTTAGAAGTTGTCAATTGTAATTGAATTATATGCAGCCCGCCTATAACAATAAAGTTTTCAATGCGGCCCTCCGTAGAAAAGTTTGCCCACCCCTGACTAAAGGTATAAGGTGTTACAGAACCACCTGCGTAGCGTGGGTATGTGCCGCCCGGGGCAGAAGCCTAATTTGCCGCCCCTCCCCCCCCCCTAAAAATATGTTAATGCTATAAGATCCGTCCATAAATGACGTCACGCACCTATATTTGTGACGATGTGTGACGAGGGGGAGGGAGGTAAGAATTGTGACGCCACGTGAAAACACGCTACTTTAAATCAAAGTTCCACTTAAATATTCGATTTCTTACTATTTTTTATGACCTTTTACATGGATTCACGCGTGTTACGATATTACAGTGCAGTCTTACACTAAATCAGTGTTTCTCAAATAGTGGGGCGTCCCCCCAGGGGTGGGCAGGAGGCTCCGTAAAGGGGGGCTCGTTTGGCCGTTATGCAGAGGTGTACTTATACAATTTTATAGACAAATGATACTATTTAAAGTCGCGCTGGGGGGGGGGCGCGAAATGTTTTCTTTCTTCCTTAGGTGGGAGGGCATGACAGAAAATAATTGAGAAACACTGCACTAAATAAATACTAAAATGACAATAAATTGATTTGAAACATGCTTATTTTCAAACAGAAATACTGCTTTTAGGTGGAGGGGTCACAGCTTCGTGATGTCATATTGGAGGCAGTGGCGTAGCGAGGGGGGGGCAGGGGGGACATATGTCCCCGGGCGCCACGTTAGGGGGCGCCAAAATGAGTATTAAAACTCATTACTTAATTGTGTTTTGATGTAAAGTAATGTATCCCAAATACGTTTGCAAGTTTGAATTTTGGAACTCCGAAAATATATTCATGACAAATCAGTTGGCAAGCATGATTTTGGCGCCCCCATTGAGCGTTAAGGAGCGCCAATAAATGACACATCCACAATGAAAGATTGCTGATGGCGATTTTAAAAAAAAACTTGGAGAGACTGGGAGTGAGAGCAGGGGAGCAGTAAGAGACAAAGGCGATTCTATTAATAGAACAGACAGAGATGACACTAAAAGCAACCAAAATGACCAAGACAAGAAAGAGGGGTGGCTTAAAGCAGTAGTTCTCAACCTGTGATCCGTGGACTAGTTGTCCGCGAAGATGTGCCAGGTGGTCCGAGAGCAAAGCATGCAATTTACGCACTGCATGATTCATAGAGAGAGACTAACGAGTAAAAGAATTAACGCTGACTTAAAATATATTTTTGATCTGGCCTAAATAGTTTTTAAATTTTATCAAGACTCGTCTATTAAATTCTAATTTCTTTGATTTCTTATGTTCGAATATGAATCTTGAACATTAACAGTTACGGATGTATACTGATATTCGCTGGTTATCAGAGTTTTGGAATTACGTGATGACGTAAGAGAGTTTCTTGTAGAAAGAACTCAAAGCTTGTTGATCATTTGAACCATAGCTTATGGTGGCTGTTCTGGCTTATTTGGCTGAAACTTTTGAAGAACTCAATAAACTAATTCAACTCGGCAAGGAAAGCAGACACATTATATTACTCTCAGTGACAAAGTGTCTGCTTTTACGAAAAAGCTTGATCTTTGGAAAAGAAAATTATTTCAAGGTAACTTTGAGATGTTTGATCAATCATACGAAATCACCGAGAAACCAGAAAATGTTGAAATAAATAAACAACTGTTGACAAATTTGATTTCTGGTCATATTCGATCAATGCAGGGCCAATTTTAATTCTACTTTGGTGATTTTTAACGTTCAGTGGTTTTTCGAGGGTTTCAAGTCCTAATCTCGCACACATGGTCTCATCAAATAAAATTACCAACATCGTAATTAAACCAATTCATTGAACTGACTAGTGATACCACTTTGAATATGTTGCATCAGAAAGTGAGCTTAATGAAATTTTGGAGTACTCCGAACTGTCTCAGATAGCTTTTAAAATACTTTTGAAAGTGGATTTTCTGCATTCCTTACAATAAAAACAAAGCATCGTTCATACTAAATAAACTAATATAGCAGTCTTTTTAATACAAAACTAATGTTAATGACTTAATTTTTTTCTATAGTTAGCAAGTAGAATTAAATAAGAAGACTATGAGACTAATATAAATGACGTTTGTTCTTTACAAAAGAAATTTATTACAATACTGTTTTTGGAGCACGCAAAACATAGCATATTAGTATAATTTTACTAACTAACATGTATACTATATATACTTATAGCTAACAATAATCTTCTGTATAGAGGGAGCGTGTGCAACAGATAAGATATACACAGTATAATTATATTTAACTTTCCAGCTCGGCAGTAGCACAATTTTTAGTAGTGGTCCGTAGCTAAGACACACATTTTTCAAGTGGTCCTTGAATTTCAAAAGGTTGAGAACCACTGGCTTACAGAAGGTCTCTCCTCTCAAGGGATTGTGTGGGTATGTCAAAGCAAGTTGGATTCCTTTTATATGAAACATCAGTCACCGCCTCTCTTTCCTGTCTCTCTGTGATCAAACTTGATCAGTATGATCAGCACTTACAAGATTCCCGAGAAAATCCAGGTTAAGTATCTTATTTATACAGGAAATCCAAAATGAATGTATCCTTCTACTTTCATCGACTGTAAGGAATCAGCTGTTGAGTGAAATCAGAAAAAACAAGTACTACGGTATCTTACTTGACCCAACACCCAATCTAAGACACCGGGAACAGCTTTCTCAAGTCATCAGATTTGTGGATGTGGATTTTCAAACTAAAAAAGAAACCGTCAAAGAATCATTGTTAGGTTTTATCCAGATACATTCCAAAGACGCAGCAAGCATTGAAAGAGTTATCGTGGAGAAACTAGAATCTAATAACATACCTCTAGCCGACTATCGGTCACAATGTTATGACAATGCTGCTGTAATGACTGGGCATATATCCGGCCTTCAACACCGAATATGTGCCAGAAATCACAGAGCATTGTTCATCAACTGTGATAACCACAGCTTAAACTTACCAAGAATACACTCAGCTAAACAGGATCCAGTTGTTATCACGTTTTTGGAACAGTTGAAAGTATAAATTTTTGTTTTCTCTCGTTAAACAACTCGTTTGGAAGAATTAAAAAGAGTTGTGCCAATCACAATGAAGAGGAAGTCTGAAACACGTTGGAGTTCACGATCAGAAGCTGTTAAAGCAATTTATGAAGGACTAGATTTCACTAGATGATATGGTATAAGAGTTCGAAAAATTATCAAAACATACAAATATGACGCCTGACACCAGAAGTGATGCAGAAACTTTGCTGGCCGGTATATTAAACTTTAAATTCCTAGCTTTGTTAAATTTCTGGAACATCATACTTTGGAAAATTGATCGTGTCCAGAAACGGTTGCAGAATCCTACTGTGAATTTCAAGGAAGCAGCATCTGATCTTGAATCGCTTGAGAAAGAAATTGTCAGCATTCGTGATAATTTGAGCCAGGTTGCGGTAGATAATGGAAAGGAAGATGCACAACTTGGGGAATCGAGGTTGACAGTAGGATTAGACGACATCGGAGGATGCCTGGAGAATTAACAAGAGATGCTGGACTTTCTGCAGAAGAAAAATTGCACGTGATATGAACAGCGTAATTGATAGACTCAAACAGGAGATATCAATACGGTTTATGCGTCTAAGAAAATCTAAACAACACATTTGGATTTTTACAAGACGTCAAAACTCTTCTTGCTGAGACAAAAGTCGATACACTTAGTTAAAATTGCTTAGATTTTTCTAATTTATACGACACTGACGTCAATGGTCATGACTCTTGTGAACAAAATTAAGATTGAAAAATTCTTCTCAGTACCCGGACTGAAGTTCTATCGGAAACTCCTTTGGATGTTCTTGGTTTTATTGTTTCATATGGAGATGACGTATTTCCGAGTCAAGCGCATTTCACTTCAAATACTTCTAACAATTGCTGTTTCAACTGAAAGCTGTAAGTGGTCATTCAGCAAACTGAAGCTTATTTTGTCTTATTTACGTGCTTAAATTGGAAAAGATGGTCCCAGTGATCTTGCACTCCTTAGCATCGAAAGAGAAACACTTGATAATATTAATTTTGACAACGTGATTGACGAGTTTGCGACAATCAAATTAAATCAAGGAGAATCAATTTTTTGTAGACTATGTCTAATCGTATAATTAGTAGAGTATTTTTATTTTCAAATAAATTGTTTACAATCGTATAGAGAATTATTAGTCTGTGTTCTATGTCATTAAAATACCAGAAGCTTCTAAAATGAACTATATAAACCGTAAAATTTCAAATTTTTCTTAGGGGCTCAATGAGCCCCCGGAACCTTTCGGCCTGACAAGGGGCGCCGATTTTGTGTCATGTCCCCGGGCGCACATGACCCTAGCTACGCCACTGATTGGAGGGGAGGTCTAAGTTTTTGTGACGAAGTGTTGTTAAAAATTGACAAAAATCGCGTGACGTCATTTATGGACGGCCCCTAAAGTAAAGGTAGCAGGTAGTCTTTGTTAGAACATAATACAAAGAACCCGTAAAAAACCAAGTTTTTGACTATAAATCCTTTATGTATGAGACGTAACTAAAAGAATGTTCATTATAATACGCAGCGCCAGACCATCCAGAAATACAAATTTGCAGTTGTGTCGTAAAACATGTTTAATATAATGCGCACCGATCAGGAATATGTTTATAATAAAACAAACCCGTAAAAACAGAGTTTTTGACTATAAATCCCTTATATATGAGACATAACTAACAGTATTGATTATTTTCAAACATTTACAGACTGATTCTGTCTTAACTCAACTTTGCATCATAACCCTAGTGGGGGGAGGGGTGGGTGCGGGGGAGAGGGGAAAAGTCTGGTCACCGATTCGCTTGACCGAGCTCAGAGTGATACGTAAAATGTAAACAAAAGCGCCCGTCGCTTCGTTGGGTCGCCTCAATGCGTCAGCTCAAAATTTCACGTGGGAAAAAAACAATAACAAACCGTGAATTTAAATTACATACCTCATATAAGGATAAACTAAAAATGCATTAATTTAATTACGATATGTTCGATCGATCTGAAATTTTGATACGATGCATTGTTAGGTTAGACGGGTCCTGGTGCCAAATTTCAGTTCGATCGGATCATGGGAAGTGGGTCATTTTTTACTTCTGTTTTTCCGCCCGCCGAGCCCATGAGAGAGATGATGATACGGCCGCGAAGTTAATATAAGGGATTTAAAAAGAGTTGTCAATAAAATACGCACCTTATTGCGCGACAGAAAGGTTGTTCAATATAATACGCACCGCGACGCTCTATCGCAAAAAATAGCATGATACATAGGAATAAATAAAATAATCTAAAAAATCAATAATTTAATTACGGTACATGCGATCGATCTGAAATTTTGATACATTGTTTTTATAATCGCCACGAAACTACCTGCTAAATTTCAGCTCGCTAACTTACGAGAAAGTGGGTTAAAAATCTATCAAAAGTTTTTGTGACAAGGGTGGGTGCAGACACCACGAGTTAATATAAAGGATTTAAAAATAAGGACACAATACATTTTTGTGTTATAAATCAAGAGGAAAGCTTCATTTCTTGAATAAAATTGAAGTTTTATGTTTTTCCTATTGCACAATTGTTTTCAGCCATACCATACTCAATAGCCAAAATAACTTTTGATTAGATAATCTTGGTGTATTCAGCATTGATCTTAATTAATTTTTTATTAACTTAATTTTAGAGAATCGATTTTAACGCATTGCATTATTCAAGACATTGTTCGAATTAATGATATTATTTTAGGCAGGTTAAATCTAGCCTAAATATAAAAAATATTTGAATAAATTAACTGGTCTTGAATTCATTTATTCTTTTTTACCCGTGGGGTTCAAATATTCCTTGTTTGACAATGATACGTGAGATATTTTTTATACTCTAATTTGAAGGCAAAATTTCAAAGTCCTGTATATTAGCTGGTGTATGAAAATCTTATCTATTTTCTAAGTTCGAAATAACTGCCAATAACCCACATGAATTTCCACAGTAATCATATCTTATTATTATGAAGAATAAAACTTTCCACATACAATTTTATTAAATGTCAAAGCATCCCTTAGTATTCCATTAATTTCTCTATGAGAAGCCTCTGTTGAACACTATAAGTTTGAAAATAATTTCGGGCATCTTTGATATAAATTATAATGTAGAAAATAAAAAGACTTCATTGTGACTATCAAAGTTCCTGCGCCTGTTCGTGTTTTGAGCTTTTTGTCTGCATCTATCAATTCTTCTATAGCTTTAAAAATAACATCAAAATGTATACCATGGTATATTCACTATTTTGTATCCTGAATTCTGTTTAATGCATTGCTTGTAGAAGCAATGTGATATTCCAAACGAAGTATGGACATGGAAATAATGCGTAACAACGTTCTAGTGTACTAAAACAGTTAGAGTTAGAGAGTTCGTTTCAGTAGGAGTATCATGTAAACATATGAACTTTTTGTGCGAGATTTGACATTGGCATTTAATTTTTTGCGTTTTTCTTTAATTCCTGCATACTTTTCAGCCATAAGGAAATATTAACACACGTTGGGCCTCTGCAGTCCATTATTTTAAGATCATCATTTATTTAAAATCTTTTTAGAAATGTCGTAAGAACCTCTTGCAACTTTGTTTTGTTCTTTATAATAATTTATTATTTTTATCCAATCTATGATTCTTTCCAATTGCAAAAAAATAATAATAATAATAATTAAAAAATGGTACTTTTGAGCACTTGTTCAAGAGTGGCTACTTTTGTGTATGTGTGTGTCAAGTTTTAATTACATTAGATAAGCAATTTTATTCATCATTTTTATTTATTCCACACAAAAAAGACATTAACATTAAAATAATTTTGCTTTGAAAGAAAAGACCATATAACTAGACCATATAACTACGCCAACAACTTTGTTCCAGTAGTTTACCTACGTTAAAATCTATTAAATGTACCAGCACATAATTGTCATGTTGGTACACTACTTCAGCCACAATGCTTTTCAGTTCAGTAGCATTAGTTTTATAAGTCTTTAGATTAATAAAAGAATAGGAGTTTGAAATTTTTGCATTAGAAAAGTCTACGTATTTTAATATAGTTTCTCCTTTTAAAAAAAAGAAGTATCTTGTTTTTTATTTTATTCTGTTAAACTTTATTTTAACGTTATTTATTTTTAGAAGCTAATTAACAACGAGGAATTTGCGTCCCCCCAACAATGTGCCGCTCGGAGAATTCGATTCGCTCATGTTTAAAATTGATAGGGTACAGTAAGATTTGCTTTTACAACAGGAAAAGCTGTCAAATTTTAATAACCAATTAAGTTGATACCACATCAGGTTCTGCTTTTTCAGAACAGTAGCATTAGTATCAGAAGAATTTAAGAAGTTCTGGCAGTTGAAACGTTCACATGCTTGATATTTCCTTTATTTGTTTTATTAATTTCTTATTTGGCTGTTATTTTATTTCGATTAAAATCTCCACTTTCTTACAACATTTTCATTATTAGAAATTCTATATAAAAACTACTAGGAATTTGCCGCCCCTGGCAAAGTGCCGCCCGGGGCAATCGCCCCCTGCCCCCCCTCGCTACGCCACTGTGCAGAACGTATTATGTTATAAAAATAAAATGATACGCGGGAAGGTAAATAAATATACGTGTTAATAGGTAAATAAAAAAGTAAATCTTACCTGAATTAATGCCAACGCAGCTTAGACAACTACTGCTACAAAAGGGACAGCCACACATCGTAAACATCTACATCTGTTCCAGTGTTCGTCTGACTACATTGACATCTACAGCTACACCCGTGGCAGTAAGACAACTTGGACTTCTCTTGATGTTCTAGAAGAGGCCAGTGAATGCGGTGATTCATCAGAGCAAACTGTCCACAACATCGTCAGTTTGGCTTTATAAAGATTTCAAACTGGAGTCGTGATTGCTTGCTCCATTACGTTTTATCCAATAGTATATTGGCATAGATGATGTTTTATACATTAAAGGTGTAATTTAATTGTCTTTGCTTTTGTTGCTTCTGCAGTTTGTTTTGATATCTAAATCTATGCCAAACCCTAAACTTGAGTATTGGACCATGGCTGATGACTTGTGCATAGAATGAATGCTTTAGTCTTGTTTCTCTGTAAAGGAAAAAAAAACTGATTTAGGGGACATACATTTCGGAGAGTCTATAAAAAAAAGACATTAGAGCTTAGAAGATAAACCATTACCAAACTTCTACTAGGTACTAAATAAAGAAAAAAAAAGCAAGCTATTCTTATCGTAAAGTTAGAGAGTGGGCTTATGATGCTAAAAATAAGTCATATAAATATTCTTAGGTTTTTTAAAGAAATAAATTGGAAACAAAAATACATAACAGACACCTGCCGACAAAAAATTGCCATGATGAAATCCTCGACGTTCAAGTAACTCTTTAAAAAAATGCTATTCACTAAAAAGTCACCAAGTTCACTCGCACGGGGAACACATCTGGTGACACATCGCCCCTACCCCCCCCCTCCCACCCGCTTGTATTAAAAAAAAAGTACTGAGCTACAGGGAAAAAGGGGATGTCAAATTTTTTAAAAACAGAAACAGTTTGACCTCGGTTTCATATGCGATGATGTGTGACAACAATCTCGTTGTTAGAAACACAACAAATAACTGGGGGAAAGAGTGGCAGAAATCATTCATCGTCGTCGACGAATGCCCCAGTTAGGGGCCGTCCATAAATGACGTCACGCACCTAAAGAGGGGGGGAAGGGGGTCACACTTTTGTGACGATGCGTGAAGAGGGGCAGGGAGGGGGGTTGAAGAAATGTGATGTCACATCAAAAGGGTAACTTGAAATCAAACTTCCACTGAAATATTTGGTCGCTTACAATTTATTTAATGACTTTTTTAAAAAATCAGTGCTTCTCAATGTGCCGGTCGGTAGGCCATCAGACGCTGGTTGGCGTAAGCTATCAAGACACGAAAATTAAATCTAATTATAATCCTTAAGTTTGAGAATCCCCAAGATAACATATGAAATTGTTACACTGCGTCGTTTGATGTTGACATCAAAGCATTTGTGATGTAACCGCAGCTCCGTTTGATTCTCTCTCGAACTTTTTTGCCCCTTACCCCAAAATATACAAGTTTATGTGTGCGTTACAACCCCCAGACTCTAGGTCCTGCTCACATGACTCGGGTATTCTGGGGAGCGTCGTTAGCAGAATATGCTACTGGTGAGTTTTACAAGCATGACAAGTCTCTAAAAATGATCTGAATAGGATTATGTGTAGATATTTTAAGTCAAAACGACACGGAATATCCTTTTTCTTTAAAAGGGAAGTGGGGAGGGAATCTATTTGATAGAATTAAAAACGTTTTAAGTTTGATATAATTGTTCGATTGGTTTTTGGTCAAACGCCCCTTGCCATTCTAGTCTTCTAGATCAGTGCTTCTCAAAGTGGTGGTGGTGGTCCGCGGACCGGTGTCGGTCCGTGGGCCATCCGCTGCCGGTCCGCAGATGTTCTCACAGAAAAAATTGTGCAATGAAAATAGTGCACCGGTTCCTAGTGCAACGGAAAAAATTCCTGCCGGTCCGCCATACTAAAAAGTTTGAGAAACACTGTTCTAGATATAATGGTAAATGAGCTCATTTAAAATTAGTCAAGTATTCATTAACTTTATTGAATGCATCAAATTCTTGACATTGCAATTCGAGAGGAGCACAAAACAAATTTTCTTCTTAGCTCAGTTTTTAAGGCATTAATTTTAAATATCACAGAAATGATACGTGATACAGACAGTCATGTGGATTAAGATTATTGTCACTCTTGTCAATATAAATGAAAGTAGGGTAGATTTAGGTGTCTTCGTATAGTACGTAGGTAAGAACTTTACATAGATGTCAAATTTTTAAAAAATGCATGACGTATTTTAATATATCTAGTGGATTGTAGTAGATGTTATATGTCCCAAATGAGTCTGCATTACCCCCAAGAATTCCTTTTTTGACCCCAGATGAGGTTATTTATGGACGGTCCCTTAAGCTTACAACATAACAATATAATAAGGGAATGAAACAGACAATAATTAAATATTTTAAAAATCTTTTTTTTAAAAAAAGAACACGCTTTTAACATAATCACTACTTTTAGTTATGTCTCATACATAAGGGATTTATAGTCAACAACTTTGTTTTTACAGCTATTTTTTAAAACTTATAATAAAAACTCTTTAAAATTCACGTCTGAAGCCCACACATCTTTTTAAATCCCTTATATTAACTTCACCGCCGTCTCGTCATCTCTGTCTGTCTTGGGCGGGCGTGGTCGGAAAAACAAAAGTCAAAAAATGACCCACTTACCGTGATCCGATCGAGCTGAAATTTTGCACACGGGCCCGTCTGACCTAACAATGCATCGTATCAAAATTTCAGATCGATAGATCGTACCGTAATTAAATTAATGCATTTTTAGTTTATCCTTATATGAGGTATGTAATTCAAATTCACGGTTTGTTATTGTTTTTTTTCCCACGTGAGAGTTTGAGTTGATGCGTTGAAGCGACCCATCGACGTACCCGCGTGCTTTTGTTTACATTTTACGTTTCATGCTGAGCTCAGCGCCCTAGGGTTATGAAGCAAAGTTGAGTTAAGAGTTTGAAAATAAAAATACTGTTAGTTATGTCTTATATATAAGGGATTTATAGTCAAAAACTTTGTTTTTACGGGTTTGTTTTATTTACCACTATTCTTTTTTATACCAAACACCTCATAAGCGCCCGCCCAACGTTTTATACCACGGTGTTGAGTTCACGTGGTGAACTCATTGATGTCAACAAAGCAGACGGGTACCGATGCTTATATATAGACTATAGATAAACTAAAAAGGCAATAATTTCAATACGATCGATCTGAAATTTAGATACAATGCATTGTCATCCAAGATCTATCTGTGGTAAAATTTTTAGATCTCTAGGACCATCCGAAGTGGTATAATTTCACGTTTCAAATTTTGAAGGAAGGATGGATGGAAGGATGGATGGATACAACATGGAAACATGGAAAGGATGGAAACATTGTGACTTAAATAAAAGCGTGTAAAATGGGTGAGACTGCAATCAGGATTTTAGATAAACAAATATATTTTATTAAAACAGGGTGTGAATAGGCCTGTGCCTGACAAGACGACGCAGAACAACGGGTATATCACAACAATATTATTAGTGAACAAGGATATAAATTTAATGTGGGGATGGCAATTTTGTACATTAACCACGAGCGAAAAAAAATCCGAACTATTCCTCTGGATCATCAGTCAAGAGTTTTCCAAAATATAGTAACATAAAAACATAACATTAGTTTACCTTAGAACTTTGTATTTAGCAAAATGAGGATGACGGAATCAGCTGTGTACATGGACTCGAACAACTCCCAACAACTGGCCGTATGTCCGTTTCTAGTTAGCCCGCTTATTTTACAGCGACAAATGAAATGACAGAGTGCAAAGTTCAGCAAATAGTAACTCAATAGAGGTGTCGACCCAAATTTTCCATCATGTTTATAGACAAAACACAACTGGTTTGCTCCAGTTTCATGGAAATATCTTTAGTTAAGCAGGTCAGCACGAAAGTCCATTCCATGGCCATCGAAGTGTGACGAGTGTTATCAAAGGGGTTTTAACTGTCCAGCATGTGAGGGCCCGTCCATAAAGTACGTCACGCTATTTTTTACCATTTTTAACTCCCCCCTCCCCCCTGTCACAAACTGTCACAAACCTCAGACCCACCCCCCCTAAAATACGTCACACTTTCTAAAAATGTTGTTATTTTTATTAACAAAATAATTAAAATATTAAAATTTAATTGAAAACACCGTGACGTCACACATGGCCGGACACCCTGTCACAAACTGTCACACTTTCTTACAATTCCTCCCCCCTCCCTTTGGAGCGTGACGTACTTTATGGACGGCCCTGACTGAAAACACGGTTTATTGAAATGGTGGCATTCATACCAGAGGCGTCACTAGAGGGAGATGCGTGTGGTGCTGACCGCACCATGACAAGGAGTTACACCAAAATGTAAAATTGGTTCTATGCTCCTGTTACTTGGCACTGGTAGAATTCGGAGCAGATCTATGGGGTTAGTCGTGAGGGGGGTAACATCATGAACTGCCACACTGGGGGACACCAATCCTGGGGGACGCCTCTGCTTCATACACTGACTCTCGTACCTACTAAGATTATTGAAGATTGTTTAAAACAAATAAATGTATCAAGAAATCAAGAGTTACATTTTTGTAGGAGTTAAACTTAATTAAGTCATGCAATTTTGGGAAATACATTTTTAGGTGAATTAATTTGAGTAGCAGCTCTTCCCTGAATACCGAACCTTTCCATTCCCGACCAAGTGTAGAGTATACTTTACGATCGCTGTCTGCGATATGAAATAGAATCTTCGCTTAATAATTAAACTCTAGCTAGCAGTAAAACAAAATTAGCATCAAAAGCATATCCAATATAGGGGTCGTCCATAAATGACGTTCCGCGATTTTGGCCAATGTTTAACCCAACCTCCTCCCGTCACACTTCGTCTCAAAAACTTAGACCCCCTTTAGGCGTTTGGCTAAAATGATTAGGGTTTACAAATGACGAGTAAGAAAATGAGTGAATTGAATTAGTTTAGCCTGAGAAGCGCCCGCCCCACGTTTTTAGTCATATTATAACATAGTACTTATTTAAAATTTTTAAAATTTATTTTCTTCTTTTTAGTCCGCTTATAAAAACGTGGGTTTTAAAAATCTTTTTTTTCTCTTCTATTTATCTACAAAGCAAGTCAACTCTTATGAATTATCTCCCCTGCCTTTAAAAAAAAAGTAGGAATTCGACAACAGTGACATGGTAAAGAATTCAATTGAAAAAGAGAAAGAGCTTTCACAGTTTCACTTCCACCAAATTTCTTAGAAACAGAATACGCGTGTCTGCAGAAAAGCGTAGCTAATGACTGTGTAAGCAGACATAGGTTCAGAAAGATAGGAAAGGCATGACTGACAAAAGACATGGCAGAGAACAGACAGTTTGTAATAAATGCGTGCTTGAAGCGAGAGCCATTGTAGTAGTAGCGTACTATGTTGTGCTGTTTTTTGCCTTAACTATCCATGCATTTCAATTTTGAACTTCTCGTAATTTTTCGATTTTTGTTTTGACGAATCTGAATTAAGGGGCCATCCATATATTACGTTAGCACAAAAAGTCGTATTTCAGTCCCCTGTGTCTACGTACAAATTAGCACCCCACACCACGTTTTAAAAATTAATTTAAAGCAATACTTACAGATATTGCGTCTACCCTTTATAGTCTTTTGTAATATCATGTTTTTCATGTTGAAATTATTAAAGAAATACAATAGAACATTCAAATTTTACTGTCTTGAACACTGCATCAGAATAACTGATCAAATAGAACAATACAAGCAGTGAAATCGCCGTCCTGTTATGCATATATAACGGCTGAGGCACCGGTGGGCGAAAGAGAAACTTCTACTCATTTCAAGGAATGGAAATATGGGGCCGTCCATAAAGGACGTCACACACCTAGGAGGGGGAGAGGGGTTACACATTTGTGAAGTTGTGTGACGAGGGGAGAGGGATGTTGAGAATTGTGACGTCACTTCAAAACACGCAACTTTAAATAAAAGTTCACATAAATATTTGATTGCTTACAATTTATTTAATGACGTTTTACATGATCTGCATGCGTGTTACGATTTTAGAATGCAGGCCTACACTAAATAAATACTTAAATGACAAAAACATGCTCATTTTCAAATAGCAAAAAGATTTTTTATGGGAAAGGTCAAAGCTTTGTGACGTAATATTGGAGGGGTGTCTAACTTTTTGTGACAAGGGGAAGAGGGGATGAAAAATGGGCCAAAATCGCGTGACTTCATTTGTGTACGGCCTTTATAAATCAGATGGATATAATTCAGGTACTCATTTTAGTAATGTGTGAACGTTTAGAATGAATCAAATGTTATTTACTTCCAAATAATTAAAAGTTAAGAATTTCGTTTGCATTAAATTATAAAACTTTCTTGCATATCAATCTTGACTCAGTCGATCTCGTATGCCGTTTGCAGCCTGAGCGGTTTACGTTACTATAGGCTTAGTATTATGAAAATTAAATTTGTTGTGCGTACATACACATTCAGTCGAGCCCCCTCAGCCGCATTACGCATCCGTACGCAAAATCCCGTTAATTAAACACCCCCCTCATTGCTTACGTAATTAAATGGGTGGGTGGCCCCTGAGACGAGAAAGAATAAGAGCACTGTCTAAGATTTTGTATGATGTTAGATAATGACAGATTGAGCTGATCTTACGGATGGCGGTGTAGGCTGATCTGACGGATGGCGGTGTAGGCTGATCTGACGGATGGCGGTGTAGGCTGATCTGACGGATGGCGGTGTAGGCACAGCGAAAGGTGTGAGTGATGAAGTTATTTGAAGACATGTCAGAAATAAAGTTATCAAAATTCCAAGTTGATGTGAACTTTATATCAGAACTAGCTATACGTGAATAGATTTAAGAAGAGACTGTGCGATTTATTATTGCAAAGGAAGAGTGCTTCGGTCTTGTCATTTTTCAGCTTCGCTTGCTGAAAGTTATTTATCCAAGACTCGACCTAACAAATGCCATCTTGCAAGTCCTGGACTGTACACGTGTGCAGCTGTGTATAATCTGACAATGATTGGCTTTTAACTGCATGATTTTAGAGCAGTAGAAGAAGTGGCTTGGTGTACATGAGTGGTTCCCAAAGTGGACCATACGGACCCCCAAGGGTCCCTGGTACCATTCATGAGGTCCGTGGAAAATTAAAATTGATTTGGGGGTCCCTGAACATCGTCAGGGGGTCAGCGCAAGGTTTATAGGAAATAATAAAATTGTGATCCATTTTTATTATTATTGAAATTAAAATAAATACAATAGTATCAGAATTCTTTTTCTACTAATTAAAAACCGTCTTAGATGCTATCAGTCATGGAATACAATTTTGTTTTAGCTAGAAAAAGGAAGTAGAACTATGGTTATTTCCACAGCTATAACCAATCAGAATACTTGGTTTATTGAAAGTTCAAGTTTGGTGCTTAAGAAATGCGGAATTCCTATAATGTGTTGAGAAGTTATATGTATCTAATTGTATTTCATCATCAAATAATGTTTTCAAAAGGGCTTTTTTATGCATTTCACCAGGTACCGGTGCATTCTTTTCCCGTTTTGACGTGATTTTCCCTGTACTGACGTGATAGCAAAATGAGCCCCCACATGGCTTAAAGCCCTATAAGATTAAGTATGGACTCGGCTTGTTTTGAATAAAACTTCTTTTTTTTAAAATTTGTTTGGTTACCAAGACATAGCAAGACGGCTAACGAACAATGCAGCGGTAATGCCAAAAACCAGTTGATGTGATTAACATTCGCGATTGAGCTCGCGAATGTGACTTTTGATATTACAAGGATTATTTTATTGTTGATAGACCTAGAATATATATATATATATATATATATATATATATATATATATATATATATATATATATATATATATATATATATATATATATATATATATATATATATATATATATACAGGACGATTCCTCAAATTGATTTCGATCTTATAATGACAGTTTACCTGCTAAGTAGATGCACATCAAAGGAATTTGATCTAAAATTACCACATTGATAGAAATCTCATGTTTTCTAAAAATTATTTGGTATGCGCTGGAAGAGGAATATGGCGAGTACTGTACGAACCCCACATTTGTACAGGAAAGTAAGGTTTCATCTTGTGCGTCGCAAAATACAGTAATACTGCAAGTTGAAGACTGAAAAATACTATGACATTAATAAAATATCAAATATTATCATAACTTTTTACTCCGAAGCTCATGAGTTTTTTTCTTTCTTTTTATTTTCGTTGTATGGACGAGGCGTGTTTAAATTGTTGCATTCTCTTGTGGAATTTATAAACTAATGAAAAATACATGGCTACCGATATCGGAGGACCTCTGGCAACGCACACAACAAGAGCCAGTGGAAGAACTAATACGCCAGCGCAGATGGAGATGGATTGGCCACACTCTCAGAAAGCCTACATCCAGCATTGTGAGACAAGCCCTCACATGGAACCCCCAAGGCAAAAGGAAAAGAGGTCGTCCCAAAATGACCTGGAGAAGAGAACTGGAGGCAGACACAAAAATGAGCGGGCACAGCTGGGGGCAGATTGAGAGACTGGCGCAGGACCGGGATGCCTGGAGAGACTTTGTTCGCGACTTTGCCCCAGATGGGACGAAGGGCGATGATGATGATGACCGATATCGGGCGATTTAACCGAGGGGTCTGTGAACAGCGGTAAATTATCCCATTGGGGTACAAAGGGAACTCTTGGCGTTTGACCAAAAACCAATTGAACAATTATATAAAACTTAAAACTTTTATAATTGTATCAAATAGATTCCCCCAACCACCCCCCCAAATGGATATCGTGTCGTTTTGACTTAAAATATATACACATAATCCTATTCAGATCATTTTTAGACACTTGTCATGCTTGTAAAACTCTCCAGTTGCTTTTTCGCTAACCATACTCCCCCAAATCCCCGAGTCAAGTGAGCAGGACCTCGAGTCAAGGGGGTTGGGGGGTAACGCACACAGAAACTTGTATATTTTGGGGTGAAGGGCAAAAAAGTTCGCCGACTACAATGAGAGACCCAAACCGAGCGGCAGTGACATCAAAAATGCTTTGATGTCAACATCAAACGTCACAGGGTAACAATTTCATACATTCTCATGGGTTCTCAAACTTAAAGATTATAATTAGATTTCATTTTAATTTCTTGATAACTTACGCCGACCGGCGTCTGATGACTTACCGACCAGCACTTTGAGAAGCACTGATTTTAAAAAAAAGTTATTTAATAAATTGTAAGTGACCAAATATTTCAGTGGAAGTTTTATTTTAATTTACCCTTTTGATGTGACGTCACATTTCTTCAACCCCCCCCCCTCGTCACGCATCGTCACAAAAGTGTGATCCCCCCCCCTCTAGGTGCGTGACGTCATTTATGGACGGCCCCTTACTTGTTAAAAGAGAGGCTTGAAAAAGAACTTAACGGATTGTTGTCAGTTCTTTGAGTAATCCAGCTTGTTATTCATCCAGGTGGCTGTCTCAAAAATACCGGACACTAGTGTCGAATTATGTCGATGACACAATATTTCAATGTAAAATGTCCGGTATTGCTTCCATTTTTCCACTGGACAAATAACGATAATACCGGACAGTCTGGTACAAAACCGGACATCTGGCAACCCTACGAGCAGATCAGTTTTTTCCATTTGTTAGAAGTTTATTCTTGTGTCCTTCATCTTCAGAAATATTACCATTTTCTTCTATTTTTTATATGTTTTTAGAGACTTACATCTCCCCTGGGGCTGACTATATGTTGATGTGAATTATGTTTTTGAGGATGTTAGCTTTGATATTAGCATCATATTATATTGCTTTGACCGTTTAGTAAGGCTAACACTTAGAATTAGGCACTCGTCACCCAGATAAGGTCTGAGCACTGGTCCACACGGAGTTACTTGCAACGGATTGACAATAGAAGGTATATCTGTTGATTGTGACGGGACGGTTGCCAGTACTGTGGAAAAGTATCTATATGGCGATGCCCGCTTAATGAGGCTTGCCATTAAAATCATGAGCCGGGTTATCAGTTTTAATTAACGTGACCATAAATGTCAAACATGTAATAAGGCTACCTCTGTAAGTCCCATTTTTCGACAAATAAATATTAAAGAGGGATTTTTTAGGCATACATTTTGTGCATTAGACTCATTTGTAAAAAGTTGTAAACATTATAATAGTGGTAGTAAGTCATTTTTAACGAAACAGCTCTTGGAAAATATATAAACTTTGAAAGTTCAACAATTCGTTAAACTTTTTGAAAGAATTTACAGACTTTGAAAATAAATCCGGAGTCAGAAGTCGTAGAAAGCAAAAATTAAACTTTCCGATTCGCGGGGAATTAAAAGGGAGAGCACTATCAAAATTATTCCGGGGTGATAACTCAACCGGAACTAAAATAACCAGGAAGTGAAACGAAAATAGTAAATCGAACAATTACAGATTCTGAGATTAGCTAGCACAGCTTGTGACATGTAGACATAAGCCGCCCTGTATGGTAAAACTTTCTTAATTTAATCTTAATGCAGATACTTTGTTAAATTAGGCTAATTACCGTTATTGTTACAATTAAATAAAGTAAATTAAATAGCACTGGTTACTGTTGGCGTTGGGTAATCATGCAGTTTCTACAGTCTTCTACACGTATATTATTTCACAGCGAAATTTAATTTTCTAGTGAGAGCTTACGTTTTTAATTTATTAAATGAATAATTATATGTCGTATTTGAGCTATTACAGCATTAATTTGTAAGTCTTATTAATTTCTAAGACTTTTTTTCGGCCCTTGAAGCTACATAATCGGAGTAGGATACATCCATTTTGTCTATCTAGTACCCTACTTGCTAGATTGTTACAGTAAGATGCCAAATGAAATTTTCTCACTTAAAAAAGAGAATCAAACATCTAGTAACAAAAAAAAATGATATAGTCTTTAAAATTTTTATTTATCTTCTAAACTAACAACATTAAAATAGAATTAATAGATGAATTATAATTATATAGAGGTACTTTGATACTCGTTCGCGCATCGTTCTGCGCATGTCGTAAATTCACGCAAAAACTGTCATGGCGATTTTACAGTCGGTCTTTCGGCCACATCGGTAGTTCGCGTTGTACGTCACAGTTTTCTAAAAAAAAGCCCACTTCGTCATCACAGTTTTAGACAGCTTGGTTTTCCGAACATATCGATACCATTTTTGAAGCCATTTCGAATTTCAACCGGCGGTGCTATACGTTTGAATTGAATTGTGTGACGGTAAACTAATAAACAAATTAACCCTGAGTATTAAGAGTTTGTGGTTTCAATGTAATCCTGCAACATTCATTTTCTGATTTGAATAACTTTACTTCGTTAAAATTGGCGTAGGTACTCGTTAGTTATGCTTGGTACAGTGTAAGGACTTGAAGCGAAAAAATGTCAATGCCTCATAAGTCACCTCCCTTCATAAACAAAAGCGTGGGTTGTCGGAAATGGATTCGCCGATCAATTTACGCAAAAATGAATAAATATAATTATATATTGTAATGGTAAAGTTTACTTAGAGTTATTACAAGAATTGAGTAATTATATTAATAGTATTTTGAATAAAAACACAAAAAATAATAAAAAGGACACTATCATTGTGTCAATAATATTTTAACGACTAATACTAATACTAATACTATTCAATACTACTAGTACTAGTCTAATTCTAATAGTTAGAGTTCATTATTCGTAATATTAAAGTCAGTTTACAAAGAAATACAGGTCCAATTAACATTAGACACTAATACTATTAGTTTCCTAGTATTAATTCGTAAAGTATTAGTTGAAAGTATTAGTTAATGATATTACAATTACTTTTTATTTATATTATTAATATTTATAACTATGATAAATAATGATATGTCATGTCAATGTCTTGTGGTGTACTATTAATATTAATTATAAGAGCATAATTAGAAGATTTTACTAATGCTAAGTCCAAACTGACTGATACTTACCTTAGAATTAATAATGATAATAGTGATGTAATCCTTTTATTTAATGTTTGTTGGTAAACATTGTTTGTTATATTTATATCTTACTCACCATCTTCTTTTTACAAAGATGAGGCTCATGAGGACATACACTTTTGACAACAAACACTTAATATTTTTTACATAAATAATCAAAATAAATAAATCTCAATAATTAAAATACATTATATGTAATGAGATACTTAAATCTTCAAATACTAATTGATTTTAATTTGAAATTTCAGTAATCAGGCGTCAATGTGGGGTATTTCCAAAAATAATTTATTGTAAATTGCATTCAGTTTTATTTTAAAAGTCAAATACTTACCCTTTAAACATTTAAATATAGTTATTGATTTAAATTTACCATATAATTAATTAAAATACATTAGGCATGCAACAGTTTGTACTGATTTATATATATATATATAATATATATAGGCCTATATATATATAATAATGATTTTCGCTATGATTTTTTTCAACGTAGCCTTTAAATATATTTTTTCAAAATTCAAAATCTTGATATACTTTAAACATATCTTGTTCATTGTTTTGTAAATTGGATTGTGAATGTATCCTAAAAATTTGATACCTTTATCTCTAAAATTAAAAAAGTTGTGAGGGAAAGTGTACAGAATTTTGAAATTGGGGTCACAAGTTTTTTAATAAATTATATAGGTTATATAAGGGGCAAAAAAAATCGACAAAAAAAATCATAACTCCACTTCTATAAAAGATAGAAAGACAAAACAAGTGTTTTTGAAAAGGTCTTAGCAAGCCCTTTAAAATGATATATTATTTAAGCCTATTGGACTACATTTAAATTTTCTGTCAAAGTACCTAATTATTATACTTAAAAAAAAATCTTCAGTCAGTAAATTTATTTTAGCATGGCTAAAAAAATATCTTTTTTTTTAGTGGAGGGAGACAATAAAGGTAAGGGGCAAGTAAATGCAACCTAGACGGGACCGGCATCTACGGCCGCCATCTTTTATCCGTCAAACGATAATAGCCTAATCTTCTTCTCAGAAAGAGTGTCTTTAATGATAGTACTAAATTAACTTAACTAAGTATAGCCATGTCAGTAGTTTTTCAAAGTTAAGATTAAGACCATAATTTTTTTTAAGCGAGGGGGTTTTCCCCATTCGTCATTCATTTCAGGACTAGTTTTTATTTGAAAGATTTTGTTTATGGTTTGGTGATCTTAACTTATCTTTAACTATTAATTATTATTGAATTTTGAATAAACTTTTTGTGTGCCACATTGCCCACATAGCTGTATCTTATAACAAAATAAAGGAAATGGAACAGAGAGTAATAGTATGTAGAAGAATATTACAATGATGGTAATAGTTAAAGTGTCTAGATGCCTGGCGGGCTATTGTGACCACTTTGTGGATTGTCACAATTAAAACACAGAAAAATTAAAGCACCTGCTCTGTAGCTCAATTGGTTGGAGCTCCTGTCTGGTAATCAGGAGGTGGAAGGCTCAAATACCTCTCAAGTCCCCAGGAATATTGGCAGTGATCAAAGTTTGGTTAAAAAAAAGAAAATTTAACATTTTATTAAAACAAAAAACAAATTTGAACTGCCTACTTAAAATATTTTTAGTTGTAAATTGCAATATTAGACATGTAATTACTGCATTCAATCTTTTTTAATAATAGTACCAAATCTGCAAATTTTTAGGTAACATAGACCGTGACCCGTCAAAACGGCCCCAGACAAACTTGTTTACATTTTTAACACAAAATTTACATTTTTTTTCATTTTAATAAGCTTTTGTCAATTTTTTCACCCTTAAAGAAAGTGGTAAAATTGTACATTTATTTCTTGTGATGTTATTACATTATTTCTTCTCAACAAACAACTGTGACTTGGTACCATATCAAGTAACTGTTATTAAATTCTTTCTTGTGATGTCATTACTATTGTTTCTTGTGATTTAAACCTCGGTGAGTAAAAATACTAATAGAATAATGCATTGTATTTTTGAATGTTAGTCCATGTATTAGTCCAGGGCAGTTTTGATCGCGGGCCAATTGTCCGGGGCTGTTGTTGGTTAACCAAGAGAGACATATGTGCATTCACAGAAACAAACTTTTGACAGCCATACAAAATGTACATATATCAAAAGATCAAAACTACTCTTTAGATATAAATTTCATTGAAGCAGACACAGTTTAATTGAAGCAAATCTTTGATACAAAACAAGATCATTTTTATTTTTAAAGATTTGAAAAATATAAAAGTAGTTTTAAAATCGTCCAATGATGAAGAGGGTGAACGAGTAGCACCTCCATAGTATTTTGCTATAAAACAGAACTAATTCACTAGGACTTTTTGCTCTTATTTTTTGGTACCAAAAGAAAATTAATTTTATTACGGTACCAGGGTTCATCATCTTTTAATTCAAAAATAATCTTTTAAAATATGTTGTTTTGTTTTGTTTTGAATAACTTCCTTTTACAGTACAGTTAATAGCAAAACAAACTTTCGCAACTAAATACTCAGCGTTTAAACAACACCCAGCGTTTAAACCTATGTATTCTTTTTTTTTAACTTACAAGTCATGATTATTAAACCTTTAAAAAAATGTCTAACTCTCTATTGCAATATGTGAGTACATTCATACTGATGAGTTTACTGAAATAGTACAAGTATTTGATCTTTTACAATTTGTCTTACTGTTTGTTTTTTAAAGCTGTGCAATAAAAAGACAAAATTGTATTATTAAAAATCTTCATTAACAAAATAAATTGTTAAAATTTAACAGAGATGTAAAAAATATTATTTTATATTTAAGTATTCTGAAATAGAGATTATCCTATTTTCTATAGGCAATAGGCTTTCAATTATTTTAGTTATGCAATTAAATATAAGGTCTAAAGTATTAGGAATTCTATTTTGTGTTGGACAAGCAGTTGTAGTACTGTGAATTATATTTTGAATAATGTTTACAATAATATACAACATAATCAATAAAGTTATACTTTATTTGATAATAATAATAACATTTTAATAGCTCAGCTAGCAGCCGGGCTCATCGTGCTGTACATAAAAATTGTAACACACACCAATTTATTAAGACATTCGGTGTAAAATACTCTTATCTTATTTAAACAAAACAGAATGACATTGATGTTGCACATGGGCTACATTTATCAGTCAGAGAAATTTTTGATTGTCAATTTGGAATGTAAAGTTTGAAAAAATGTGTCTTAAGTGCAGTTTTGAAGACTGTAATAGTTGGAATATTATGAATATGTGATGGTAGAGAATTCCATTCTTTTGGGGCAGAAAAAGAGAAAAAACTTTTGCCAAATGCTTTAATTGAACTAAAGCAACTTAGAAACAGAAAGAATATGTGTGTCTGCAGAAGAGCGTAGCTGACGAGTGGGTGAGTAGACAGAAAGAAATTCAGTAAGATAGGAATTGCATGAGTTGGAAAAGAAGTTTTATCAGAGAACGGACAGTTTGTAATGAATGCACCCTTGTACAGGGAGCCATTGAAGTGAATAAAGTAGTGGAGTGATAGGGTCTTGTACATGGGGCCATTGAAGTGAATAAAGTAGTGGAGTTATAAGGTCTTGTACAGGGAGCCATTGAAGTGAATAAAGTAGTGGAGTGATAAGGTCTTGTACAGGGAGCCATTGAAGTGAATAAAGTAGTACAGTGATAAGGTCTTGTACATGGGGCCATTGAAGTGAATAAAGTAGTGGAGTGATAAGGTCTTGTACAGGGAGCCATTGAAGTGAATAAAGTAGTGGAGTGATAAGGTCTTGTACATGGGGCCATTGAAGTGAATAAAGTAGTGGAGTGATAAGGTCTTGTACAGGGAGCCATTGAAGTGAATAAAGTAGTGGAGTGATAAGGTCTTGTACAGGGAGCCATTGAAGTGAATAAAGTAGTGGAGTGATAAGGTCTTGTACATGGGGCCATTGAAGTGAATAAAGTAGTGGAGTGATAAGGTCTTGTACATGGGGCCATTGAAGTGAATAAAGTAGTGGAGTGATAAGGTCTTGTACATGGGGCCATTGAAGTGAATAAAGTAGTGGAGTGATAAGGTCTTGTACATGGGGCCATTGAAGTGAATAAAGTAGTGGAGTGATAAGGTCTTGTACAGGGAGCCATTGAAGTGAATAAAGTAGTGGAGTGATAGGGTCTTGTACATGGGGCCATTGAAGTGAATAAAGTAGTGGAGTGATAAGGTCTTGTACATGGGGCCATTGAAGTGAATAATGTAGTGGAGTGATAAGGTCTTGTACATGGGGCCATTGAAGTGAATAAAGTAGTGGAGTGATAAGGTCTTGTACAGGGAGCCATTGAAGTGAATAAAGTAGTGGAGTGATAAGGTCTTGTACATGGGGCCATTGAAGTGAATAAAGTAGTGGAGTGATAAGGTCTTGTACATGGGGCCATTGAAGTGAATAAAGTAGTGGAGTGATAAGGTCTTGTACATGGGGCCATTGAAGTGAATAAAGTAGTGGAGTGATAAGGTCTTGTACATGGGGCCATTGAAGTGAATAAAGTAGTGGAGTGATAAGGTCTTGTACATGGGGCCATTGAAGTGAATAAAGTAGTAGAGTGATAAGGTCTTGTACATGGGGCCATTGAAGTGAATAAAGTAGTGGAGTGATAAGGTCTTGTACAGGGAGCCATTGAAGTGAATAAAGTAGTGCAGTGATAGGGTCTTGTACATGGGGCCATTGAAGTGAATAAAGTAGTGGAGTGATAAGGTCTTGTACATGGGGCCATTGAAGTGAATAATGTAGTGGAGTGATAAGGTCTTGTACATGGGGCCATTGAAGTGAATAAAGTAGTGGAGTGATAAGGTCTTGTACAGGGAGCCATTGAAGTGAATAAAGTAGTGGAGTGATAAGGTCTTGTACATGGGGCCATTGAAGTGAATAAAGTAGTGGAGTGATAAGGTCTTGTACATGGGGCCATTGAAGTGAATAAAGTAGTGGAGTGATAAGGTCTTGTACATGGGGCCATTGAAGTGAATAAAGTAGTGGAGTGATAAGGTCTTGTACATGGGGCCATTGAAGTGAATAAAGTAGTGGAGTGATAAGGTCTTGTACAGGGAGCCATTGAAGTGAATAAAGTAGTGGAGTGATAAGGTCTTGTACAGGGAGCCATTGAAGTGAATAAAGTAGTGGAGTGATACTGTCTTGTTTTCAACTGTAAAAACTAACCTGGCAGATGAATTTTTAACTTTTTGTAGATTTGGAAGTGTTCTTTTGTTAATTTGATAGAAGTGAGTTACAATTATTAACATGAGACCCATTAAAAAATAGCCCAGACTTGAGTTTTCATTGCACTAACTCTGAGGTACTGGGAGAATTAAGTTGTTCTGACAAGTGATCGCTAGACAGCACAACAAGGTCTTTTTTATCAAGTGAAATTTACAACAAATCTAATCTCAACATTTTATTTTAGAGGTAATTTTAAAAAAATAGCTTCAATATTGTATTGTTACACAAAAGGAAACAGATTTATTGTTATAACAAATTTTTATAATTAAAGATCAACTCTAAATTTTAGTTATCTTTTTCTTGTCAAACTCTTTTCACTTAAAATGATTCCTATTCAGATAATGTTATAAGTTGTAGGTTATAAGTTGTAAGTCTCTCTGTCTCCAGTGTTAATGGTTCACTTTATGTTATAAGTTGTAAGTCTCTCTGTCTCCAGTGTTGATGGTTCACTTTATGTTATAACTTGTAAGTCTCTCTGTCTCCAGTGTTGATGGTTCACTTTATGTTATAACTTGTAAGTCTCTCTGTCTCCAGTGTTGATGGTTCACTTTATGTTATAAGTTGTAAGTCTCTCTGTCTCCAGTGTTGATGGTTCACTTTATGTTATAACTTGTAAGTCTCTCTGTCTCCAGTGTTGATGGTTCACTTTATGTTATAAGTTGTAAGTCTCTCTGTCTCCAGTGTTGATGGTTCACTTTATGTTATAACTTGTAAGTCTCTCTGTTTCCAGTGTTGATGGTTCACTTTATGTTATAAGTTGTAAGTCTCTCTGTCTCCAGTGTTGATGGTTCACTTTATGTTATAAGTTGTAAGTCTCTCTGTCTCCAGTGTTGATGGTTCACTTTATGTTATAACTTGTAAGTCTCTCTGTCTCCAGTGTTGATGGTTCATTTTATGTTATAACTTGTAAGTCTCTCTGTCTCCAGTGTTGATGGTTCATTTTATGTTATAAGCTGTAAGTCTCTCTGTCTCCAGTGTTGATGGTTCACTTTATGTTATAACTTGTAAGTCTCTCTGTCTCCAGTGTTGATGGTTCACTTTATGTTATAAGCTGTAAGTCTCTCTGTCTCCAGTGTTGATGGTTCACTTTATGTTATAACTTGTAAGTCTCTCTGTCTCCAGTGTTGATGGTTCACTTTATGTTATAACTTGTAAGTCTCTCTGTCTCCAGTGTTGATGGTTCGCATCATGTTATAAATGGCTAAGGACTCATCCCCCAAAAGCCTGGACACACTCTTTGCCAACTGTACGGTGGAGGACATTCTACAGAATGACAAAAAGAGATGTGAGGACATTGACCTCAATGTAATGTGGTATCACGGGAAAATGCAACGCCATGTTGCTGAAAAGCTTCTAAATGAAGGTCAGTTGTGAATATATTTTTTTTTCACTGTAGCTAGCATTGTAAGAAACACATTGTCATGAATACATAGGAAATTGTTGGTATAATGCAGGGGTGCGCAACCTTTGGGCTGTTAACGGCCGCATTAAAAGAAAAAACTTTTGCTACGGCCGCCAAAAATTTTTCACTGAAAAACGAAACGGTCACTATAAAAAATTTACCTCTCGTAATAGTTAACGCGAGATATTAATGACAAAATCATAATGTATTGTACACAGTGCTTAATTACAAACAAAAACAATTCCATCGATATTCTCTTATATTTCTACTTTATTGAACATGGTCATGTAAACCTAACATTATGTCAAACACTTACAGCATGAGTATATTGTTAGGTGGCATTAGTACACTGAGAACACAATAATTGAATAAGTGATAAGCTGCTTCACTAACACTTTCCATGTAACTTAGCAGTCCAGAGTCCAGAAATTAGTGGCTGCCTTGCTCTTGGATGTTCGCGCAAAGTCCTGGCACTTGCTGGAGATCATCATTTGTATTCCTAACGCCAGATTGGTGTCCACCAGTCGGGCTCGATATTTGTTCTTGAGAAATTTCATTCGTGAAAATGACGCTTCGCACATGTAAGTGCTTTCAAACAGCACTAGAGTGTTTCTTGCTATTTTGTGTAGCTAGGGATACTCCACAGCTATTTTCCATATCTCCAGTAGATCGTTTTTGTGCTCGAATTTCTTTATAAGCTGCTAGTTATTTTTTAGTTCGATCAGTTGGACATCCAACGGCGCACTGACCAAATGTGGAGAAGCAACGAGTCTCATATTTTCTGAGCTCTTGTCGAAATCCTGAAAACGTTCTGCGAATTCCAACAACAGCACTTCGAGGACGCCTGAAAAGGATGTAGCCGGAATTCATCTTTTCTTATTTCATGGCTCTCGATTAGAGCGGTGAGTTGCTGGAAATGATAGAGATTGAGCTGTTGGATATGACTTTGTAGTAGAAGACATTTATCACAGAAATCCTGTACTCCTCTGTGCATGAGGCAAACTGTTCCTTTGCTTTGTCTAGCTCTATAACCATGATAAAATTAATAATTTTCATTAAACGCTTTTAAACTGTTATGTTTATTCACTGGTATGTCGAGAATATGTCTGGATTTCTGGTGCAGCTGCCAGCTAAGAGTGATACTTGAACACAGGCCTCTGGGTATTTGCGTGTACTGTAGCAGCTACTGAAGTTGACCGACAGGTTACACAGCGCAAGCTAAATACCGCGAATGAGCACATCACAGGTTTCGGCGTGCTTCAATATTAGGCTGATAAACTTCCCTGCCTGCCCTCATTAGCTTAAGCTGCAGCCTAACACCAGAGCGGCAAGAGCTACTTCAATGTCAATGAGCGCTAAACACTGCAGCTAACGCTACAGCTGCCGGAGTCGTAATTTGTTTCGCAATAACTAGTGCTTAAGGGTGTAAATGAATATTCAATACTGCATTTACAACTTTGCATAATATATTGCCAAATTGCAAATATTTGACGACCGCAGGTTATTATAATTTAAACAGATTGCCACGGCTGCACATTTTCGTGCCCACGGCCGCATGCAGCCGTACGGCCGCAGGTTGCACACCCCTGGTATAATGAATAATGTCTTTTGGATAAAACATTCTTTGAGTGATCTCAAAGCATCTGTCAAAATTAAAGCTAGATTAGAAAACAAAAATCTAGAATAATTGGGCATGAGTTTATTTCAACTGACCTCTATCAAATTTTTTCACTACCAATTATCAATTTTCTGAAATTTACCATTGGAAATCATAATACAAAGTAGTTATTTTTTAATTGTTTTTTTTTAGACAGCTATTAATGTGTCAATAATTATAGTGACTGTTAATTTTAAGTGTGCTCAACAAACAATACAATACAATTTTATCTAAGAAAGTTTTAGGTCCATCTACTCTGATTCTATCCTTTGACTTAGCCATGCTGAGAATGTTAGACTTAGATTCAGACAGCTTGTTCTATTCTATCCTTTGACTTAGCCATGCTGAGAATGTTAGACTTAGATTCAGACAGCTTGTTCGATTCTATCCTTTGACTTAGCCATGCTGAGAATGTTAGACTTAGATTCAGACAGCTTGTTCTATTCTATCCTTTGACTTAACCATGCTGAGAATGTTAGACTTAGATTCAGACAGCTTGTTCTATTCTATCCTTTGACTTAGCCATGCTGAGAATGTTAGACTTAGATTCAGACAGCTTGTTCTATTCTATCCTTTGACTTAGCCATGCTGAGAATGTTAGACTTAGATTCAGACAGCTTGTTCTATTCTATCCTTTGACTTAACCATGCTGAGAATGTTAGACTTAGATTCAGACAGCTTGTTCTATTCTATCCTTTGACTTAGCCATGCTGAGAATGTTAGACTTAGATTCAGACAGCTTGTTCTATTCTATCCTTTGACTTAGCCATGCTGAGAATGTTAGACTTAGATTCAGACAGCTTGTTCGATTCTATCCTTTGACTTAGCCATGCTGAGAATGTTAGACTTAGATTCAGACAGCTTGTTCGATTCTATCCTTTGACTTAGCCATGCTGAGAATGTTAGACTTAGATTCAGACAGCTTGTTCTATTCTATCCTTTGACTTAACAATGCTGAGAATGTTAGACTTAGATTCAGACAGCTTGTTCTATTCTATCCTTTGACTTAGCCATGCTGAGAATGTTAGACTTAGATTCAGACAGCTTGTTCTATTCTATCCTTTGACTTAGCCATGCTGAGAATGTTAGACTTAGATTAAGACAGCTTGTTCTATTCTATCTTTTGACTTAGCCATGCTGAGAATGTTAGACTTAGATTCAGACAGCTTGTTCTATTCTATCCTTTGACTTAGCCATGCTGAGAATGTTAGACTTAGATTCAGACAGCTTGTTCTATTCTATCCTTTGACTTAGCCATGCTGAGAATGCCAGACTTAGATTCAGACAGCTTGTTCTATTCTATCCTTTGACTTAGCCATGCTGAGAATGCCAGACTTAGATTCAGACGGCCTGTTCTTGGTGAGAGACAGCACTGCCTCTGATGTCGACTTCTCCCTGTCATTCCTGTATGAAAAGAGATGCTACCACTTCTACATTGAGCGACAGAAGGAAGGCTTCTTCTTCATTGAAGGTGGTCCAGTGGTCCATGGTGAGTAGTACACATCTATAGAACACTAGTGGTGTATGGTGAGTTGTACACATCTATAGAACACTACAGTGGTGTATGGTGAGTTGTACACATCTATAGAACACTACAGTGGTGTATGGTAAGTTGTACACATCTATAGAACACTACAGTGATGTATGGTAAGTTGTACACATCTATAGAACACTACAGTGGTGTATGGTGAGTTGTACACATCTATAGAACACTACAGTGGTGTATGGTAAGTTGTACACATCTATAGAACACTACAGTGGTGTATGGTAAGTTGTACACATCTATAGAACACTACAGTGGTGTATGGTGAGTTGTACTCATCTATAGAACACTACAGTGGTGTATGGTGAGTTGTACACATCTATAGAACACTACAGTGGTCCATGGTGAGTTGTACACATCTATGGAACACTACAGTGGTGTATGGTGAGTTGTACACATCTATAGAACACTACAGTGGTGTATGGTGAGTTGTACACATCTATAGAACACTACAGTGGTGTATGGTGAGTTGTACACATCTATAGAACACTACAGTGGTGTATGGTGAGTTGTACACATCTATAGAACAATACAGTGGTGTATGGTGAGTAGTACACATCTATAGAACACTACAGTGGTGTATGGTGAGTTGTACACATCTATAGAACACTACAGTGGTGTATGGTGAGTTGTACACATCTATAGAACAATGCAGTGGTGTATGGTGAGTCGTACACATCTATAGAACAATACAGTGGTGTATGGTGAGTCGTAAACATCTATAGAACACTACAGTGGTGTATGGTGAGTTGTACACATCTATAGAACACTACAGTGGTGTATGGTGAGTTGTACACATCTATAGAACAATACAGTGGTGTATGGTGAGTCGTACACATCTATAGAACAATACAGTGGTGTATGGTGAGTTGTACACATCTATAGAACACTACAGTGGTCCATGGTAAGTTGTACACATCTATAGAACACTACAGTGGTCCATGGTGAGTTGTACACATCTATGGAACACTACAGTGGTGTATGGTAAGTTGTACACATCTATAGAACACTACAGTGGTCCATGGTAAGTTGTACACATCTATAGAACACTACACTGGTCCATGGTGAGTTGTACACATCTATAGAACACGTTATGGAGCAGTGGTGTGGGGGGGGGGAGGGAGATGTCAAATTTATTCTTAAAATTGAATTATTGTGTGCTGTTCTTGAACATTTCCTTTGTCACTATATCACTATAGATACAGATAGATGCAATAAATATTTCTCAGAAAGGAAGACCTTTATCAGATATTAAAAAAAAACATGACATGCTTGGCTCCTATTGTAAAAACTCATGATTTGTAAATGTGAACAAGAAACGTTGGTCTATAGGGAAGTAAATTTACTGATTACTTACAATGACTTAGTATCTATGTAGATAAGAGCTCTCTTGTTCAATGAACAAAATATTGTACTTCCTGTTTCACCTATGTTATGTATGGATATCTCACATGCCATAGTGTTCCATGTCTATGTTATGTATGGATATCTCACATGCCATAGTGTTCCATGTCTATGTTATGTATGGATATCTCACATGCCATAGTGTTCCATGTCTATGTTATGTATGGATATCTCACATGCCATAGTGTTCCATGTCTATGTTATGTATGGATATCTCACATGCCATAGTGTTCCATGTCTATGTTATGTATGGATATCTCACATGCCATAGTGTTCCATGTCTATGTTATGTATGGATATCTCACATGCCATAGTGTTCCATGTCTATGTTATGTATGGATATCTCACATGCCATAGTGTTCCATGTCTATGTTATGTATGGATATCTCACATGCCATAGTGTTCCATGTCTATGTTATGTATGGATATCTCACATGCCATAGTGTTTCATGTCTATGTTATGTATGGATATCTCACATGCCATAGTGTTCCATGTCTATGTTATGTATGGATATCTCACATGCCATAGTGTTCCATGTCTATGTTATGTATGAATATCTCACATGCCATAGTGTTCCATGTCTATGTTATGTATGGATATCTCACATGCCATAATGTTCCATGTCTATGTTATGTATGAATATCTCACATGCCATAGTGTTCCATGTCTATGTTATGTATGGATATCTCACATGCCATAGTGTTCCATGTCTATGTTATGTATGGATATCTCACATGCCATAGTGTTCCATGTCTATGTTATGTATGGATATCTCACATGCCATAGTGTTCCATGTCTATGTTATGTATGGATATCTCACATGCCATAGTGTTCCATGTCTATGTTATGTATGAATATCTCACATGCCATAGTGTTCCATGTCTATGTTATGTATGGATATCTCACATGCCATAGTGTTCCATGTCTATGTTATGTATGGATATCTCACATGCCATAGTGTTCCATGTCTATGTTATGTATGGATATCTCACATGCCATAGTGTTCCATGTCTATGTTATGTATGAATATCTCACATGCCATAGTGTTCCATGTCTATGTTATGTATGGATATCTCACATGCCATAGTGTTCCATGTCTATGTTATGTATGGATATCTCACATGCCATAGTGTTCCATGTCTATGTTATGTATGGATATCTCACATGCCATAATGTTCCATGTCTATGTTATGTATGAATATCTCCCGTGCCATAGTGTTCCATGTCTATGTTATGTATGAATATCTCCCGTGCCATAGTGTTCCATGTCTATGTTATGTATGAATATCTCCCGTGCCATAGTGTTCCATGTCTATGTTATGTATGAATATCTCCCGTGCCATAGTGTTCCATGTCTATGTTATGTATGAATATCTCCACTACTATCTCTCAGGTTTAGAGAAGCTGATCGAGCACTACATTGAAGCTCCTGACCGTTTACCAACTCGTCTGAGCAAACTTTGTAAAGGAACTCTCCCTCCGGCCAAAGTCCGCAAAGATGGTCCAACTAACATCCTCCACAAGGCAATATTAGAAAGTAAGAGCCAAACTGTGATTTCAGTTATTAACTTGGTCGCCCTACAAACCTGTGCAACAGAAAGTAATAGTATCTCTAGTTTTGTCAGCCTGTTAAAAGATTCAAGTGAGAAACTAGTTTTATCAGTTGTCAAAAATTTGAGGTTCAGCAAACATTATTCATTCGATCACTACTTTTATATCAATCATACTTTAAATAGTTTTATTTTTATCATTGGCAGAAAGAGAAGATCTGGCAAAAAAAATTATTAATCATCCTTTACGGCCTGATTTGGATGCTAAGAATTCAAATGGTTAGTATTTGTGGCTAAGAATTCTAATCTTTATTAAGAGTAAGACTTTTAAATTTATTTGTCAGAGTTAAATTTTTAATAGTAAATTAAGTAAATAGCTGGATTTATAACTCAAGTATATTCAAAACTGACCTTGAAGTAAATCATGAAACCTAGAAACAATAGAGGAAGGCAATTAATTCTAACTTGGAAATACAACACAAAGATGACCTAATAAAACCTCCAGATAGATATGGGGTTAAAAACACTTTTCTCATTTCGTATGCAAGAACAAACACATACAAATTCTCGTTCTTCCTGTCCATAATTTGGACGTAAACTTTAATTCATAGGTTATAAAAGATTGACTTTAGTACAGAGTATGTAGTATCTGGACTTATTTTCTCCGTCTATATATCCAGCCATTGTATTAGTCTTGTCCTCATGTTGACATTGTATTAGACTTGTCCTCATGTTGACATTGTATTAGACTTGTCATCATGTTGACATTGTATTAGACTTGTCATCATGTTGACATTGTATTAGACTTGTCATCATGTTGACATTGTATTAGTCTTGTCCTCATGTTGACATTGTATTAGACTTGTCCTCATGTTGACATTGTATTAGATTTGTACTCATGTTGACATTGTATTAGACTTGTCATCATGTTGACATTGTATTAGACTTGTCATCATGTTGACATTGTATTAGACTTGTCATCATGTTGACATTGTATTAGACTTGTCATCATGTTGACATTGTATTAGACTTGTACTTATGTTGACATTGTATTAGACTTGTACTCATGTTGACATTGTATTAGACTTGTCCTCATGTTGACATTGTATTAGACTTGTCATCATGTTGACATTGTATTGGACTTGTCATCATATTGACATTGTAGACTTGTGCTCATGTTGACATTGTATTAGACTTGTGCTCATGTTGACATTGTATTAGAGTTGTGCTCATGTTGACATTGTATTAGATTTGTACTCATGTTGACATTGTATTAGACTTGTCCTCATGTTGACATTGTATTAGACTTGTCCTCATGTTGTCATCTAACAGGCTCCACAGCGTTACATGATGCTGCCTTCATGGGACTGGACCAGACTGTGAGGCTACTCCTGCGCTTTGGGGCCAATATCAAAATCAAGAACAGGGAGGGGGCCACACCACTTCATGTGAGTTAGTTTCAAGCCAATATCAAAATCAAGAACAGGGAGGGGGCCACACCACTTCATGTGAGTTAGTTTCAAGCCAATATCAAAATCAAGAACAGGGAGGGGGCCACACCACTTCATGTGAGTTAGTTTCAAGCCAATATCAAAATCAAGAACAGGGAGGGGGCCACACCACTTCATGTGAGTTAGTTTCAAGCCAATATCAAAATCAAGAACAGGGAGGGGGCCACACCACTTCATGTGAGTTAGTTTCAAGCCAATATCAAAATCAAGAACAGGGAGGGGGCCACACCACTTCATGTGAGTTAGTTTCAAGCCAATATCAAAATCAAGAACAGGGAGGGGGCCACACCACTTCATGTGAGTTAATTTCAAGCCAATATCAAAATCAAGAACAGAGAGGGGGCCACACCACTTCATGTGAGTTAGTTTCAAGCCAATATCAAAATCAAGAACAGGGAGGGGGCCACACCACTTCATGTGAGTTAGTTTCAAGCCAATATCAAAATCAAGAACAGGGAGGGGGCCACACCACTTCATGTGAGTTAGTTTCAAGCCAATATCAAAATCAAGAACAGGGAGGGGGCCACACCACTTCATGTGAGCTAGTTTCAAACCAATATCAAAATCAAGAACAGGGAGGGGGCCACACCACTTCATGTGAGTTAGTTTCAAGCCAATATCAAAATCAAGAACAGGGAGGGGGCCACACCACTTCATGTGAGTTAGTTTCAAGCCAATATCAAAATCAAGAACAGGGAGGGGGCCACACCACTTCATGTGAGTTAGTTTCAAGCCAATATCAAAATCAAGAACAGGGAGGGGGCCACACCACTTCATGTGAGTTAGTTTCAAGCCAATATCAAAATCAAGAACAGGGAGGGGGCCACACCACTTCATGTGAGTTAGTTTCAAGCCAATATCAAAATCAAGAACAGGGAGGGGGCCACACCACTTCATGTGAGTTAGTTTCAAGCCAATATCAAAATCAACAACGGGGAGTGGGTCATACCACTTCATGTGAGTTAGATTTAAACCAATATCAAAATCAACAAAGGGGAGGGGGCCATACCACTTCATGTGAGTCAGATTTAAGACACTCAGTGGAACAATTCTGTTAACTTTGTGTTAATAGGATAGTCTTTAGAATTTTTTTTTCTGATGTGGCTTAATGCCTGTACTCTTTATGAACAGTTGTTTTAGAAGATGAGTAAAGACAAAGTTTCAATGTACACTCAATGTACACCTAAACATGTTTGGGTACAAATACATTTGCTACTGTTGCATTTTTTACATGTTTGTGTCTTTAGCCATTTAATGGGCATAGTGGCTAAAAGTGCCTTTGCTGTTTTTGGGCAAAATTACCAAAAGTGGCCATAGCGACATAGCAACTTTCTTTTTCACTTTTCAAAATCTCAGATTTCCATTTGATAACAGCCAGTTTATTCAAATCTTTTTAAAAATAGAAGAAACTTTTGAAAACTTTTCATGTATGGTTATGGGACTTGAAATGTGATGCAATTGTGACAAATGTCCTGAAAAATTCTTTCCCTACAGAAAGTAAAAAAATTGAACATATTTTCCCAGTAAAGGGTAAAGGAAAATTTGTTTGGGATTCAACTTTTAATTTTTAATTTCATTTTCTTCAAAATCTTTATGTGATGTAAAAGTCTCAAGGCAGAGTGATTTAATAAGTTGATTTTGTACATTTCAGAAAGCCTGTGAGGCCAACAAACACACAATTGCTGTGTTACTCATCAACCAAGATAGCACCTGCATGCAGGAAAGGAATCCTCTGGATAGTTGGGTCCCCCTGCATACAGCAGCTTTCCACGGGAACACAGAGTGTGCAACTGTAAGTCAGTTGTTAGCACCGAGTGTGCAACTGTAAGTCAGTTGTAAGCACCGAGTGTGCAACAGTAAGTCAGTTGTTAGCACCGAGTGTGCAACAGTAAGTCAGTTGTTAGCACCGAGTGTGCAACTGTAAGACAGTTGTTAGCACCGAGTGTGCAACTGTAAGTCAGTTGTTAGCACCGAGTGTGCAACAGTAAGTCAGTTGTTAGCACTGATTGTGAAACTGTAAGTCATTTGTTAGCCCAGAGTGTGCAACAGTAAGTCAGTTGTTAGCACCAAGTGTGCAACAGTAAGTCAGTTGTTAGCTATTGACGCTAAGCTGCAATGCTGCAAGGCAATAGTTTTATGAAAAGCTATTGAAAGCATCTCATACAAACTCAATTTCTTCATAAGTCTACTTAATCAGAAAATGTCATAAAATATTGTTGGTTTCTATTTTTGTCCAGATTCTTTTAAGTGCTGGTGCTGCCCTCTACCCCAGAGACCAGACTGAGGCAACGCCCATACAGTTGGCTGAGCAGTACAGAAGGAAGGAGTGTGTGGAGTTGATGTGTAGGTGTGGGGGGACTGAGATGTGTTGTTAGTTTGGTGTGGGGGGACTGAGATGTGTTGTTAGTTTGATGTGGGAGACTGAGATGTGTTATTAGTTTGGTGTGGGGGACTGAGATGTGTTGTTAGTTTGGTGTGGGGGACTGAGATGTGTTGTTAGTTTGATGTGGGGGGACTGAGATGTGTTGTTAGTTTGATGTGGGGGGACTGAGATGTGTTGTTAGTTTGATGTGGGGGGACTGAGATGTGTTGTTAGTTTGATGTGGGGGGACTGAGATGTGTTGTTAGTTTGATGTGGGAGACTGAGATGTGTTGTTAGTTTGATGTGGGAGACTGAGATGTGTTGTTAGTTTGGTGTGGGGGGACTGAGATGTGTTGTTAGTTTGATGTGGGAGACTGAGATGTGTTGTTAGTTTGGTGTGGGGGGACTGAGATGTGTTGTTAGTTTGGTGTGGGAGACTGAGATGTGTTGTTAGTTTGATGTGGGGGGACTGAGATGTGTTGTTAGTTTGATGTGGGGGGACTGAGATGTGTTGTTAGTTTGATGTGGGGGAGACTGAGAAGTGTTGTTAGTTTGATGTGGGGGGACTGAGATGTGTTGTTAGTTTGGTGTGGGGAGACTGAGATGTGCTGTTAGTTTGATGTGGGGGAGACTGAGATGTGTTGTTAGTTTGGTGTGGGGAGACTGAGATGTGTTGTTAGTTTGATGTGGGGGAGACTGAGATGTGTTGTTAGTTTGATGTGGGGGGACTGAGATGTGTTGTTAGTTTGATGTGGGGGGACTGAGATGTGTTGTTAGTTTGATGTGGGGGGACTGAGATGTGTTGTTAGTTTGATGTGGTAGACTGAGATGTGTTGTTAGTTTGATGTGGGGGGACTGAGATGTGTTGTTAGTTTGATGTGGTAGACTGAGATGTGTTGTTAGTTTGATGTGGGGGGACTGAGATGTGTTGTTAGTTTGATGTGGTAGACTGAGATGTGTTGTTAGTTTGGTGTGGGAGACTGAGATGTGTTGTTAGTTTGATGTGGGAGACTGAGATGTGTTGTTAGTTTGATGTGGGAGACTGAGATGTGTTGTTAGTTTGATGTGGTAGACTGAGATATATTGTTAGTTTGATGTGGGAGACTGAGATGTGTTGTTAGTTTGGTGTGGGGGGGACTGAGATGTGTTGTTAGTTTGATGTGGGAGACTGAGATGTGTTGTTAGTTTGATGTGGGAGACTGAGATGTGTTGTTAGTTTGGTGTGGGGGGGACTGAGATGTGTTGTTAGTTTGATGTGGGAGACTGAGATGTGTTGTTAGTTTGGTGTGGGGGAACTGAGATGTGTTGTTAGTTTGGTGTGGGGGGACTGAGATGTGTTGTTAGTTTGATGTGGGGGGACTGAGACGTGTTGTTAGTTTGATGTGGGAGACTGAGATGTGTTGTTAGTTTGATGTGGGAGACTGAGATGTGTTGTTAGTTTGGTGTGGGAGACTGAGATGTGTTGTTAGTGTGGTGTGGGGGAACTGAGATGTGTTGTTAGTTTGGTGTGGGGGGACTGAGATGTGTTGTTAGTTTGATGTGGGAGACTGAGATGTGTTGTTAGTTTGGTGTGGGGAGACTGAGATGTGTTGTTAGTTTGATGTGGGGGAGACTGAGATGTGTTGTTAGTTTGGTGTGGGGGGACTGAGATGTGTTGTTAGTTTGATGTGGGGGAGACTGAGATGTGTTGTTAGTTTGGTGTGGGGGGACTGAGATGTGTTGTTAGTTTGATGTGGGGGAGACTGAGATGTGTTGTTAGTTAGGTGTGGGGGGACTGAGATGTGTTGTTAGTTTGTTGTGGGGGGACTGAGATGTGTTGTTAGTTTGTTGTGGGGGGACTGAGATGTGTTGTTAGTTTGGTGTCGGAGACTGAGATGTGTTGTTAGTTTGGTGTGGGGGACTGAGATGTGTTGTTAGTTTGGTGTGGGGGGACTGAGATGTGTTGTTAGTTTGATGTGGGGGAGACTGAGATGTGTTGTTAGTTTGGTGTCGGAGACTGAGATGTGTTGTTAGTTTGGTGTGGGGGACTGAGATGTGTTGTTAGTTTGGTGTCGGAGACTGAGATGTGTTGTTAGTGTGGTGTGGGGGACTGAGATGTGTTGTTAGTTTTGTGTGGGGGGACTGAGATGTGTTGTTAGTTTGTTGTGGGGGGACTGAGATGTGTTGTTAGTTTGATGTGGGAGACTGAGATGTGTTGTTAGTTTGATGTGGGAGACTGAGATGTGTTGTTAGTTTGATGTGGGGGAGACTGAGATGTGTTAGTTTGATGTGGGAGACTGAGATGTGTTGTTAGTTTGGTGTGGGGGACTGAGATGTGTTGTTAGTTTGGTGTGGGGGGACTGAGATGTGTTGTTAGTTTGATGTGGGGGAGACTGAGATGTGTTAGTTTGATGTGGGAGACTGAGATGTGTTGTTAGTTTGGTGTGGGGGACTGAGATGTGTTGTTAGTTTGGTGTGGGGGGGACTGAGATGTGTTGTTAGTTTGATGTGGGGGAGACTGAGATGTGTTGTTAGTTTGATGTGGGAGACTGAGATGTGTTGTTAGTTTAATGTGGGGACTGAGATGTGTTGTTAGTTTGATGTGGGAGACTGAGATGTGTTGTTAGTTTGATGTGGGAGACTGAGATGTGTTGTTAGTTTGATGTGGGAGACTGAGATGTGTTGTTAGTTTAATGTGGGGACTGAGATGTGTTGTTAGTTTGATGTGGGAGACTGAGATGTGTTGTTAGTTTGATGTGGGAGACTGAGATGTGTTGTTAGTTTGATGTGGGCGACTGAGATGTGTTGTTAGTTTGATGTGGGAGACTGAGATGTGTTATTAGTTTAATGTGGGGACTGAGATGTGTTATTAAGGACATTCATGTTCAAAGCAAGTCCACGTTTTTTTAATAGTTATGTTAATTTTTGAAAGACTTTGAATAAAGAGTTCCAATGTTAACTGTGTCATTGTCCACCACCAGCCAACTTTAAAGAACTGCCAGTGGACACCCACAGATCTGATTGGTTCCATCCAGAGTTGGACAGACAGGTAACTGACCAGGGGACGCATTCAGTTAGTGATGTTGGCAACTATCTTTTGGTTCATAGAGGTTATCTCAACAGTCAATCTTAGTTTAAAATGTCCAGTCCTAGGTCCAAGGTCCTTTGTATTCAATGTAATGATAGCAAACATTTGATGATGAAAACTCGGCTTACACCCCCCCCCCACCAGCACCCCACACCATCTTTTCTGTCCACCAAACACACATCTCCTCGGTGTTCCCATCTTTTGTTTCTGCAATAAATAAAAGTTTGCTTTTCAGGGTGCAGAGAATGTTTTCAACAGTCAGCAAATGACCAGTGGTCTTTTCCTGATCCGACCCAACAAAAGCATAGAAGGTCAACATGTATTAAGTCTTGTCAGAGACAGGAGCATCTTCCACTATGAAATTAAAACCAAGGTGAGTCCAAAATTAAAATGTTACATCTAGTGACTGTATGTGTGTGTGGGAGGGGAGGGGGAATAAAACCAAGTTGAGACTAACTTGAGCCATCAGCAATGACAATTTCAAATAGAGTATTACAAAGAGTTAAGTGAAGAGAACAGAACTTTTTTTTTATAATTTAAGGCTCCACTTGTTACAAGTATTAAAGCTAACCATAAAATTAATACAGTGTTTTGAATGGCCCCCTGATGAGACAGCGTGGAACCGGTAAAAGTGGCAGGAATTTTAATTGAGCTAATGCCATACTGCCAACAGGAAAACCAACTCTGGATTTATTTTAGAGTTGTCTTTCTTGTATATGAGCTTACGAGTCCCATCCACCCACAGATTGTCAATGTGCAGGGGGTCCTCGGGTTACGACGTTGATGCATTCTTAAGAATTGTTGTAAACCGAATTTTAGTTTAAGTGGATACATTAAAAAAGTATATAATATACTGTAAAGTACTGCATGTACAGTGCTATAAAAAATGTAACAGTTAATGACACTAAAAAATATTTAGCAAAGAGAAAACAATTCCTTACCACATGAAAAAAAAAGTTTTAAAAAAAAGGATAAAACACGATAGAGAGAGAGAGAGTGAGATGGTGTAAACAACTAAAATGGCGTATGCACTGAGGCTGAGCGTATGTACTGAGGCTGAGCGTATGTACTGAGGCTGAGCGTATGTACTGAGGCTGAGCGTAAGTACTGAGGCTGAGCGTATGCACTGAGGATTAGTGTATGCACTGAGGCTGAGCGTATGCACTGAGGCTGAGCGTATGCACTGAGGCTGAGCGTATGTACTGAGGCTGAGTGTATGTACTGAGGCTGAGTGTATGTACTGAGGCTGAGCGTATGTACTGAGGCTGAGTGTATGTACTGAGGCTGAGCGTATGTACTGAGGCTGAGCGTATGCACTGAGGCTGAGCGTATGTACTGAGGCTGAGCGTAAGTACTGAGGCTGAGTGTCTTCCTCCCCCTACAACCACAATAAAGCATATTCTTCCGCTGTGTGCCCGAAACATAAAAAAAATGTAACAGTTAATTACATATAAAAAAAGTATTTAAAAAAGAGTAAACAATATCTTTACCACATGGAAACAAAGTTTGTAAAAAAAAATTCTTAATGCCGCGTAATATTATTTTTTATATTTTATGGGGGCGCGTTTGTAAACACGAAACAGCGTAAGTTGGGACCGGCGTAACCGGAGCACTGCCTGTATTATTTTTGTCTTGGTCAGAGCTGCTAATTCAACTCCATCAACAAGTATCTAGTGGTCATACGGTCATATCATGAACTTGTTAAATATCAGGTTGACCAACTCAATCAACAAGTATCTAGTGGTCATATCATGAACTTGTTCAATATCAGGTTGACCAACTCCATCAACAAGTATCTAGTGGTCATATCATGAACTTGTTCAATATCAGTTTGACCAACTCCATCAACAAGTATCTAGTGGTCATATCATGAACTTGTTCAATATCAGGTTGACCAACTCAATCAACAAGTATCTAGTGGTCATATAATGAACTTGTTAAATATCAGGTTGACCAACTCCATCAACAAGTATCTAGTGGTCATATAATGAACTTGTTAAATATCAGGTTGACCAACTCCATCAACAAGTATCTAGTGGTCATATAATGAACTTGTTAAATATCAGGTTGACCTCATGTAAACATTTTCTTATAGTTTTTGTTTTGTTTATTATATGTCCTTTTTATACTTTTTTTCCCTTTACATTCCCAAGATGAGTTTCTTAAATTGTGTGTCAATTAATTTCCCCGCAGGAATACCGTAACAACTGTGTTCACTACATTGATGACGGCCCCTTCCATCAGTCCCTCGAGCATCTAGTCCAGTATTATCACAGGTTTGAAGACGGTCTGGGAGTACCTCTCAAAGCTTCAGTCTCCACAAGTCAGTAGTTGCCTGTCTCATATGTTTAGTTTATTACACTTTATTCTCTTATTGATTCTTTCCTGACTCTTTAACACAACAATTCAAGTGAATGAGGGGTGTGTGTCATGGTGGTCCAGTGGCATGGCTGGCGTACTGGGAGTCTTGGGTTCCAGCCTCTGTGAAGGAAGGCAGGAACCTGTTCCCATGGCTTAAGTTTTTACTTGAGTCCATCCAGCTCTGATGGGTGCATGACGTAAGCCAGGGAAAAAGCAAGGAAAAAGGGTCCATAACAGTTTAAAACTATTTTATTGTAGAGTCTACAAATCCACAGGCCAGTGCTAGTTTCTGTAGAGTTTTGTGCACTGAATGCTGGGCTATGTCCAGTTACCTGTTGTGCTAGTGTATATAGCTGTAGGTTGACCCAAATGCCAGGTAAGTGCACGCACTCACATACATAAAACAGCAGTCTCTTGATGCTTGACTGAATTATGTCACCATCACCAAGCCACATACACACATCATCGTCAGTGCTGATGGCTGATTCAGTCAGCTTCTGTCATCAAGGCCAGAAATGACACTGATATAAATGGCTTACATACCACATGATGCCACCAATGAGAGGTTGTAGGCCTAATAAATACACCAGACGAGTGCGTTCAGTGTACGGTCAACTAATAGCCTTGAGGCTTGGCTTGTGTACTGCTAATACAGAGAAGTAACTGTTTGGTTTTACCAGGATCTGTACCTAGGTAAATCCCTTCACAGTCACATTTACACATCCATTCCTACCTTCACAGTCACATTTACACATCCATTCCTCCCATCACAGTCACATTTACACATCCATTCCTCCCATCACAGTCACATTTACACATCCATTCCTCCCATCACAGGTAATAAAATCAAGGAGTTGAGTTTTCAGGAGACTTACAGTAATCTCACATCTCCTAAGTCTCCCTCCTCCAACACGATTTCATCTCAGAAAGGTAAACAATAGATATAACATTCGTGCAGTCTAGGTAAAAAATAGATTTGGCATTTGGTTAGTCTAGGTAAACAATAGATATGACATTTGTTTAGTATAGGTTAACAATTAGATATAAAGTTTTAGTTTAGTCTTGGCAAATTCACCAAAATTTTTCAAAACAATTTACACAAATGAGTAATTCTATATTAATGTTAAACATAGAAATAATTAGATTCCAATGAAAACATGTTCATTTTTCTTTAGATAAAGTCAAACCAAAATTACCTCCACGACCTCCGGACTTGGATTCACCCCCTCCCACATCTGCTCCTTCTCTACCTGTAAGTCAAGCTCATCTCTATTTCCTCTTATTTTTTTAGTGGTTTTATAGACATGTCCTGGTTATACAAGACCAAATTTAAAATCTTAATCTCTAACCTTATTGTGTCAGAATTGAACTGAAATTAATTTTAACATTAATGTCTGCTTCTAAGGTATGTATGCATTTAGCATTTTAAAAAATTTCATTAAAAAGCTCCATGCATAACTGAAATAACGATTTTTTGTGTGATGAAGTTATTTAAATTTTAATTGTGATGTTTACTACCAAATTTATTGTGAAACAACCAAAAGAAAGAAATTCATTTTGATAGTCAAGCTGAAATATTTATTTGTTACCTATGATATGTCAATGCCTTTGTTTTTGGAGGTAGCAGAGAGTCATTAAATAAACAATCTACAAGTCCTTATATGATCTAGATTTACTGTCTTCAAGTTAAATCAGATATTCCAAGTCCTCATCACTTGCATCATCATATGTGTCTTTATGTTTCATTTCTGGAGATTTCACTGAAAACTTTTGTTGTTATCGTTTTCTTTGTGATGTGTTTTATGATAAAGGATTCAGTGATATCAAGCTGCATATTCAATATGTGCATTGAAAACATCTGTTGTAAGTTCATCACCAACTTTAATGATGTGAAATATATTGTAAGTTCATCACCAACTTTAATGATGTGATGTATATTGTAAGTTCATCACCAACTTTAATGATGTGATGTATATTGTAAGTTCATCACCAACTTTAATGATGTGAAGTATATTGTAAGTTTATCACCAACTTTAATGATGTCAAATATGTTGTAAGTTCATCACCAACTTTAATGATGTGAAGTAAATTGTAAGTTCATCACCAACTTTAATCATGTCAAATATGTTGTAAGTTCATCACCAACTTTAATCATGTCAAATATGTTGTAAGTTCATCACCGACTTTAATGATGTGAAATATGTTGTAAGTTCATCACCAACTTTAATGATGTGAAATATGTTGTAAGTTCATCACCAACTTTAATTATGTCAAATATATTGTAAGTTCATCACCAACTTTAATGATGTCAAATATGTTGTAAGTTCATCACCAACTTTAATGATGTCAAATATGTTGTAAGTTCATCACCAACTTTAATCATGTCAAATATGTTTTAAGTTCATCACCAACTTTAATGATGTCAAATATGTTGGACTCTCTATCCCTTACAGGCCGCCACGGCACCAACACCAACAACGGCATCCCCACCAACCGTTGCGTCTGCCCCGGTGCATGCTGGGGAGGAGGAGAAGGAGGAATTAAAGGAAATACTCATCAAAAATCTCAAACTGGGTACGTACAGCTCCCTCTTTTCAGTGTTGTTTACCATGTAAAGATCAAAGTAAACAAGAATATGGCGCTGTTATTTTCTCTCTGCCAGGTAATGAGCTAGGTAAAGGTGAATATAAATCTGTATTTTCTCTTTGCCAGTTAATGAGTTGGGTAAAGGTGAATATAAATCTGTATTTTCTCTTTGCCAGGTAATGAGTTGGGTAAAGGTGAATATAAATCTGTATTTTCTCTCTGCCAGGTAATGAGCTAGGTAAAGGTGAATATGGTTCTGTCCTGAAAGGTGAGCTGGTGGTGGAGAAAAAACTCTTCAAGAAAGAAAAGGTGAGGTTATCATAAGGTGAGGGTTGGGAGTCAAATGTTGACTTGGGGCATAGGACTATTGGTATACATTAGGGCTGTTAACGATTAAGTTAAATGTAATCGTTAACTTTTGAAAAATTAACGATTAATTAATCGTTATTTTCGATTAAAGCCAAAAATTGAAATTTATGGTGTCATAAGTAACTTTTATTAACATACTTGTTGAAAATCGAAATAACACTGGAATGTCTTCTTTATGTGACATCATTTAAGTAACTTTTAACCAACAACGCAAACAGACAAGTGTATTGACATTATTTGGTTCAAGTGATAAGCGGGTCTTATTGACAATATAACCAGTCGAGCTGAATAATCATTCACATAACTTTAGATTGTCTCAGCTGAAGTTTCCGATACTGTAGTGGACATTTGGTTTGCAGGGGATATGTAAGCGAAGTGTAAGAACCATGGTAGCAATGTTCCCTTTCAGCCGCAGCGGCTGCGCATATATTTGACAGACGCCACGCAGTTTCTTGTTATAGTCTTTGTTACGGTCAGATGTTGTGGTGTGGGGATGACTACACATAAATGGGGCTGTGAACACTTGTCCTCGTGGAACGGGGGCAAGTGAACTCAAGGTACGTGCAAGTTGTAATGAATTGACAGGACCACGGTAAAAGGGAGACATGGTGATTGACCGAGGGTCCAGTCAAAAACCGGTCGGACAAGACGGGGGTATAATAGGGGTCACATTGTGTGTCGCAAAAAGTGTGTTAAGTTGCCAAGTAGCAGGCAGGTGAAAGACGTACGATAGAGTGTGGAGTTTTGTGAACGTGGTCCAATCCGGTCAAGCTGGGCCGAGGACTCTGGATGGTATGACCATCAACTGTAAACTGCCAATTGTACTGTACCATAAATATGTTCAAAGCTTCTGGATGTCATTAAACTTATGTTGAAAGAAAACAACACAGCGTTGCTAAGTCTTTTACCCGTCTACGTGGTAAATATCTGTGGCTAAGGGGGACCTCAACCCCTAGACAACGACTCCGCCACAGTGGGGGCCCCGTCGAAAAACCGAGCCAAGACGCAGTGCATCAAGACACGTCACTAAAGGAGAAACGACGAAAAACACATCAACGAACTGGCCGTACTAGCCATCCCGATAGCAAGATCATCACGAGAGCGTAGGGCTTACACCTCGTAACGACGAGACCAGGGGTGTTGAAGACAGCCGTAGCAGTGATGTTGAAGACAGCCGTAGCAGTGATGTTACAGACAGCCGTAGCAGTGGTGTTACAGACAGCCGTTGCAGTGGTGTTGTAGACAGCCGTAGTAGTGGAATTGCAGACAGACGCAGAAAGGGAGGCCATACAGACTACACCCGGAAGAGCATCGGAGGAATAACGAACACTAACTTAGACAGTAACACAGAAGCTGACTACAGCCTGGACAACTTCGAGGTTACAACCTCAGTAATACGTGACAGTGAAGGCGGTGACTTTGTGACTCTCTCGCCTATGGATACTGATACTGCCCTGGTATAATGTGTTTTTCTTATGTATGGGTACTATTTGTGTGGTAATTTCTATCGTACAGGCAAGTACAACTTAATTTCTAATATTAAATTAGTATGTTTTAGATATTATATATTATATATTTGTATATGATGAATCCCCAAATTGTATTATTGAGATAGTAATTGTTATATTGGGTCCCTAATACAAAACGATAGGAAGACGGTAGACGAATTTGAGATTGTGACCGTAGAGTAACTACTAATATAGAAACATCGACATGGAATTGCCTAATGTAGAAAAACTGAGACAAAGTGCCCGGGAGCTGGGATTTGAAGGGGAGGAGGCAAAGAGATGGGTTATAGAGGCGTACAAGAGGGAGGAAGATGAGGAAAGAGGTAGAAAGAAGAGGGAGGAAGATGAGGAAAGAGGTAGAAAGAGGAGGGAGGAAGATGAGGAAAGAGAAAAACGGAAATTCAAAAGGGAGGAGGAGAGTAAAAGGTTGGAGCACATTAGGATAATGGAATTGAAAGCGAGGGAGGAAGAGACCCCGCGGGTAGAGGAAAAAAGCACAGGGAACTCGGGAAATAAACTACCAATGTTTGATGGGATAGGGGAGAACTTAGAATTTTTTTTGGTACGATTCGAGGACGAAGCGAGACACAAGGAGTGGCCAGTGAAACATTGGGGGTATGAACTTAGAAAATTGATGCCACAACCGCTACTACCGGTGTGTTATGCGGGGAGTGGAAAGGGAGTAGAGGCCTCATATGAGGAGGTGAAAACCGCTTTATCCAGGCATTTTGGGCTAACAGCCCAAGGATATCGAGAAAGGTTAGCAGGTGTTAGACCCAGAAAAGGAGAGGACATATTAGCTTACTCAAACAGAATTAGACACTACCTGACCAAGTGGATAGAGCTTTCAAAAACCGAGAAAACCTACGAGAAACTATTTGAGCTCACGGTAGTGGACAAGCTATTACAGACAGTAAGCGGGGGGGTTGTTGAGCACATATTAGAAAGGGGAAGTCTGGATTTAACATCGGTTATTAAAACGGGTGAGGGATACATGGCGGCACACCCAAGTGTGAAATTGACAAGGGATAGTGCACCACTCATAGGGAATCAGAGAGTCCAAGGTAGGAGGGAAGAAAGCCGAAGAGAAGACAATTATCAATGGAGGGGAACAGGCTACCAAACAAAAAGATGACAATCTAGGGGTTTTGCTGGGGTGGGAGAAGTTAATGGGGTTAAGGTTAAGGTTGTAAGGGACACGGGGTGCGGAATCGTGGGGGTAAGGGAGTCTCTAGTTGATAAGGAGTGTGTGACAAACGAGACAGTCACTTGTATATTGTTTGATGGGGAGAGAAAGGTTTATAGGGTAGGATATATACATGTGAAATCACCGTATTTTACGGGAATGACAAAAGCTGCCCTACTAAAGAACCCACACGTTGACCTAAATATTGGAAATATCAAGGGAGCTACCATGGGAGACGGGTATAAAGGGGTAAGGCCAATACACAGGGGCAGAGGCTACAGCCCTGGGCCCAATACTACAATAAAACAAAACCACATTAATGCAAATTGGAATAGAGACAGCCATAGATTTACAAAAATAACTAAGGAGCATAGTTCGAAAGGGTACAAAATAGAAAACATCGGGACAGAAGTAGTAGCAGGGGCGGTAACGACGAGGGCACAGAAAAAAAACCCAAAACAGTACAGTAGTACAGTGAAAAGACACCTCACGGAGTTTAATATACAGCCAGAGGATTACAAAAGATTACAAGCCGAAGACGTCACGTTAAGACGAATACACGAGCATGCGAAAAAAAGGAGTATGAAGGGGACGGAAAAGTCATTAGTTAAATACAAGGGAGGACTACTAATGAGAGAGTATAATGACACACACATCAACCCTAATATTAGTCAGGAACAATTGGTTGCACCGAAAGTATTAAGAAAAAACATATTGGAGATAGCCCACGATAATAGTTTATCTGCACACATGGGGATAGCTCGCACCAAGGAGCGAGTGCTAAAAGAATTCTGGTGGCCGGGTATAGCCAGTGACGTACGTCATCACTGTAGAACATGTGATGCATGCCAAAAAGTAAAAAAAAGCGCCGGAGGGATTGCCCCGTTAGGAGACATGGAACTAATAACAAAAACATGGAGTAAGGTTGCTGTCGACCTTATCGGACCAATAATACCTACATCACGGAAAGGTTATAAGTATATTCTCACACTGGTGGACACAGCGACCAGATGGCCAGAGGCTAAACCATTAAAAAAGATTGACGCCGAGGAAATACAGGAAGCACTTCTCGGCATGTTTACAACAATGGGCTTACCGGATGAAATTTTATCAGACAACGGCACCCAATTTAGGTGCGACTTAATGGCCCAAGTTTGTAAGCTAATGGGAATCACCCAACGGTTCAGCACTCCTTTACACCCGCAGAGCAACGGAATGGTGGAAAGGTTTAATGGGACGCTCAAGACGTTACTTATCAAAGCATCATTGGAACAACCGAAAGACTGGGAAGACCACGTACAAGGGATACTATTCGCTTATCGGGAGGGGAAGCATGAATCAACAGGGTTTTCACCATTCGAACTAATGTTCGGACGCAAAGTAAGAGGGCCCATAAATATCCTGAGAAATATTTTCGAGGGGAGTGATGAAAGGATAGAGGGACAAAAGCCACACGAATACCTAAATAAATTAAGAGATCGATTACGAGTAAGTGGCACACAGGCGAGTAAAAACTTGAAAGCAGCAAAAGAAAAACAAAAACTACTCTATGATCGTAGAGCCAGAAAACGAGAGATTCTTGTAGGAAGTCGTGTGGTTGTGATGAAAGCGTCGGCGGGTAGTAAACTACAAAGATCCCGATGGCATGGACCATATAAGGTCGTAGAAAAAGTAGGGGATTGTAATTATGTAATCCTGGAAAAGGGAAAAAGGAAAACATATCACATAAACTTGCTAGAGCAATATCATAGTAGGGAAGAATCAAGTCAAAAGCATACTGAGACATGTACCAATCACCCTATTACAAACAGCAGTGCGAAAAACACGGCTTACGCAGTCGTTATAGAGGATAACGAGACAGAAAATGAAAGCAGAAACATTAGTTCGTTGCCAACACAGGCGAGCGGGGTTAAGGAATCGACGAAAGATGTAAGAATTAACCCCCACCTCAAAAGGTATGAAAGAGAACAAATAGAAAGGATACTAGATAAATACGCTAACGTTATAACTAACACACCAGGAAAATCCACTGTAGTAGCTCACTCTATTGAGCTAAACACAGAAAAACCAATCTGTCTGAGACCATATCCTATACCCTTTTCATCAAAGCAAGATATAATTAAGGAAATTCGCCAAATGGAAGGGGAGGGCATTATAGAAAAGTCAACTTCACCCTACTCCTCGCCAATAGTCCTAGTAAAAAAAAAGATGGGTCCACACGTTTCTGCATTGATTACAGGAAACTAAACGCCATAACGATAACAGACGCAGAACCCATACCCAATCAGGAAGATTTATTTATTCAATTAGGACAAGCTAAATATTTCTCAAAAATTGACTTAGTGAAAGGTTATTGGCAATTACCGGTAGAAATAAACTCGAGGAAATATACTGCTTTTCAAACTGACTTAGGATTGTATCAGTTTAAATACATGCCATTTGGGCTGTGTAACGCACCAGCGACATTCGCACGCGGCATGCGTCGAGTCTTAGGTGATCAAAAAAACGTGGTCAGTTTTTTTGATGACATTTGCGTGTTTGGAAGATCCATAACAGAACATAATCATACATTGGATCAGGTACTAAACAGATTGAAAACTGCGGGGTTGACAGCTAGGCCAACAAAAATGGAAATCGGGTTTTCAGAAATTGAGTTTCTGGGTCATATAGTCGGAGGAGGTACACAGAGACCTAACGCCAGTATAACAAGTAAAATATTAAATATCAAACATCCGAACACAAAAAAACAAGTGAGGAGCTTATTGGGGCTGATCAGTTATTATAGAAAATTTGTTCCGGATTTCGCAGATATATCGGCCATTCTATCGGATCTGACAAAGAAAGGAAAACCAGAAAAAGTACAATGGACTAGCACATGTAGAGAAGCACTAGAAAAGATCCAAAAGGCTCTATCTACACAGCCGATCCTTATACTGCCAGAGGTAAATCGTGAGTTTGTAATCAGAACAGACGCGAGCGAGTCCGCTATAGGGGGATGCTTAATGCAAGAGCGGGAGGGATTATTACACCCGATAGCGTACATAAGCAGGAAACTATTACCCCGGGAGACCCGATACTCAGTAATTGAAAAGGAATGTTTGGGGGTAGTTTGGACGATAACAAAATTCTCAAGATACCTTTTTGGTAATCACTTTACTATCGAGACGGGCCACAAACCATTGACGGTGTTACAGACATCCAAGAGCATTAATAACCGCGTGGCACGATGGGCTTTAACATTACAAGAATACAAATTTACTATCAGACCGATCCCAGGGGCTGATAATACATTGGCTGACGTGCTTAGCAGACAGTGGTAGTGGGACAGACACAGACTGATAGAACTAAGTCCAATTAAGGCTACCAGTTTGTGAGCGGGTTAGTACAATAAGAATAATATATTTTTGGGATTGAAATTGGGGTCTAGTGGCCTTGGACCAGTATCATTATGATATGAAATAAAGTGATTCGTATGTTCATGACAAATTTGTTGATCATATAAGAAATTTTGTGCACTGGAGACCTCAGTCCAAATTTTTATGATAAGAGATGTTGTTATGATGATAATGTTTTGATTAGGATGATGATGATGCTATTTTTTGATAACTTTGAGTTATGATAATGTATTTTTGTATTTACTTGGGGGGTCTGAGCGACCAATTCCCAGTATTACTATTATATGAATTGATAAGACAATTCTTATGTGCACGACACATTTTGATTATGTAAGCACAACATGTTTGGAGCCCTCAGGCATTTGGTATAACATTGATAATAGGTATTTATTATATGTTATGATGATGAAATTTTTGATTCATGAATATTGTGCCGATGATTGTTATGATTATGAACATAATAATTTGTAACCCATTAACTGGTGGTTATAACTGGTCCCAGTATGAGGGACGTTAAATATACATAATGGGTCCCAGTATGAGGGACGTTAAATATACATAATGGGTCCCAGTAGGGGGGACGATAAATATACATACGAGGTCCCGCTATGGGGACAGAAAACCTACATAACATGTCCCATACAGATGCAATTATTAATGAAAAGGGACAGAAAATTGGGTGGATAGTGATTGCCGTGACACATGATTAGCAATTAAACCATTGAAGCATGCCATTCATTGTTTGTGAGACATGTTGAGCAATTAAGTCACTGAACCATGACTTTCTTCGCTTGAAAAACATGGGGATCATCTAAATCTTTGAACCATGAGATTCTTTGCTTGTGAAACATGGGTGTCATTTAAGTCATTTAACCATACCAAGATTTTTTTTTGTATGTGAAGAATATTAATACTTCAAATGTGACAAATATTTTTTCTTTTGTATATTGATGTATATATATCGTTAACATTTTGAGTAGTAATAACCTTTGCTACCCTCGAAAGCAAGGTAGTATAGGACTAGACTCGTACGCAGGTACGAAAACCGGGTAGTTCCACAATGTACATAAAACGATTCCTTATTATGTATGTGTGAATATACACCAGCTATTGTGAAATAATAATTTTTGGAACCTATCGTATTACGGGTGAAAATTCTGTATATAGTACACATTGCAATTGTTAAATATTGTTACAATAACTATATATTATTGAAATGCCTGGGTGTGTAAGAATGGGATATATTATTAGTAGATCATGACACACCAAAACCTCAAGACCTTATGTTTATAAACTCGCGACATTCTTGCTAAGGTCGCTCGTGAGGAGGGGGGTGTTACGGTCAGATGTTGTGGTGTGGGGATGACTACGCATAAATGGGGTTGTGAACACTTGTCCTCGTGGAACGGGGGGCGGGTGAACTCAAGGTACGTGCAAGTTGTAATGAATTGACAGGACCACGGTCAAAGGGAGACATGGTGATTGACCCAGGGGCCAGTCAAAAACCAGTCGGACAAGACGGGGGATATAATAGGGGTCACATTGTGTGTCGCGGGGAGAGTGTTAAGTTGCCGAGTAGCAGGCAGGTGAAAGACGTACGACAGAGTGTGGAGTTTTTGTGAACGTGGTCCAATCCGGTCAAGCTGGGCCGAGGACTCTGGATGGTATGACCATCAACTGTAAACTGCAATTGTACTCTGCCATATATATGTTCAAAGATTCTTGATGTCATTAAACTTACGTTTAAAGAAAACAACCCAGCGTTGCTGAGTCTTTTACCCGTCTACGTGGTAAATATCTGTGGCCAAGGGGGGACCTCAACCCCTAGACAACGACTCCGCCACACACGTGAAGCCTTTTAAAACTTCATTAAATAAATTGAAAGCAATTCAATTAGTTAAGAGGAAATTTTATTTAAAGATTCCCGTTTTTTGTTGATGTGACGTCACATTTCTTTAACCCCCCCTCCCCATCTTCACACATCGTTTCAAATGCTTGAACCCCCTCCCCCCTAGGCGCGTGACGTCATTTATGGACGGCCCCTTGCTTGAAAAAAACAGGTTTGTGTTTAGTCCTGTATTCTTATTAGAAATTTAAATGATGATAAAGTTTTGGTTTTCCTGTTTTTTTCAAGTATGATAGCAAAGTCTAATTCTTGCATCTTCTTTGTCATGTCTTCTGCTTCTTCCCTGGTGTCCCCTTTCTGTGACCAGTCTCCTTGTAAATATTCTAACGCTTCTATAATCTGAGGATGAGACTTTAAAATAGCTTCAGTTGCAACAACATGTGCTTCCCATCTAGTATAGAAAAGAGACTTTTTCAGCGTGTCATTCACAAGGCATACTTTCAGAATCTTCTGTCTGTTGGTTGGAGCTGAGAAAAAGTATATATGAGTTGCCCTTGTATGGAAGAAGTTTACTGCCTCTACACAAGAGTAAACGGCACTTCTGCCTACCAGATTTAGTTAATGGACAGATAGGGGTATATATATAGCAAATTCATTTTCCTCTAGAATTTCTTTTCTGCTTGTCCTTGTAGCACCCAGATATATTAGCTGTGTTATCGTATGAGTTACCTCTGCAGTTCGAAAAATCAATATTGTCAATTTCGTGTAAGTACTGCAACACTTGCTTAGACAAACGTTTACCCGTGTGACCTTGCAGCTCCAAAAAAGTAAAAAAGCGCTCTATGGGCACATCTACCACATATAAAAAACAACGCTTAATTGATCTATATGTGAAATTTCGAGTGTTGAGTCTACTGACAAGCCGAAATAACCGGAAGCCCTTACTTCATCTACAATTACTTCATGGACTTTTTGGGACAATATTTTAATGATTTTTTCACACATAGTTTCGGATAAATAAGAAGGATTTTCTTTTCCAGAATTTCCATATAATTGGCAATGTGTTATGCTAAAAATAGATCAAATTGACTGACCCACTCCAGCAACCCAAGATAATTTTCATTTTGTAAAGATCCAAATTGTTCATTTGTCTCTCTAAAAGCCAAACCACGTTCAGCTATGGTACAAATAACTGCTACTGCTGGCCCCAAAACATCTTCCAAGCAGCTGTACTCTTGATTTGCTTCCTCTTCTATCTTTTGTTGTAGTAGACCCAAGTCTTGTCGACGAGTCAGGTATGCAGTCTTTATGAGTAGCGTTTTGTTCATGATTATCAACTTACGTAGCAAAAACACATTCCTTAAACAAGATTTCAAACAAAAGCACAGAAAAACTCGAGGCAAAATATAAAAATAGTTGGATGGGAGGTATTTTACCCCTTAGGTTGTGGGACCAAGGTTAAATAATGAGCGATTCAATTATACATTTGTGATTTGTTAATGTCATGTCGATAACGAGATGATACCGGGACAATATACACATTTTCTTAAGGACTTGTGGTGCCAAACAAATGCTTGGTGCCCTAGGCACGTGCCTTGTTTGCCTAATGGTTAATCCAGGCCTGGGGCTTTGGCTAATCGACCCTAGCAATTTCGTGAACTCGCCGGCCAAAGCGGGAATTTCGGGCTTTGGCCGGCTAAAATACAGCAACATTGGCCGATTTCGGGCTTTGGCCGTAACATATGTATATGAAGTCGTCACACCACACACTTAATTATGAAATGTTTTAACATACAATTTTTAATTACCTCCCGACTCCCGATTAAAGTGGAACTAAACTGTATATGATGATTACCTGCTCTTCACTCAGTTCTGTGAAGTTACATTTGCTGAGTTGACATGTAGCCTTTAAATACCATAATAAAATGTTCATATTTATCTGAGAGCAAATCGTAAGACAAGAAAATAACATTCTCAACCAATTGTAAACGAGAATAGGCGCTACAATATTTAACAACTGATGGATGTGATATGTTTTCTGTGATTCTAAACTCAAGCGCCAACTTTTATTTCCAGTGTCACAAAATGAAGTCTCCTCCTAAATAAAGTATCCCGTGGAAAGTTTATTTGCAAACAAAGTCTCCGGGCGTGACTTCTTTTTACATTAGTTCTAGTCAAGCTTATACTACACAACTTTTTATTTTCCAAATTATTTTCATTTTAACTTATTTATTGTAGTTATATGGTGTTTTATTTAACTTATATAAACTTTAAAAAAGGTTAAAAATTTAATAATTTCCGAAAATCTTTACCCAATGGAGCGAAAGTGGGGAACGGGGTTGAAAACTCATGGTAGTATAGGAAACATTGTATATACAACTAACAGTTGGTACTGCTCTGACCTTTTGTTTTGAGTTTACCATACGTATATGACGCATAATAACAGCGGGATTAAAGTAAGTGAAGAAAAAGGCTTTTTTAAAGGGACCGATTTTATTTGATCCTTAGCTGCTTATTATATCCCGCATTGAGACTTTTTTCCCCTAATCATTTTGTAACAAAACTGCTCTGTTACTATGTTTTAAGACCCTATTTCAACAAGTTTACAAATTTTTAATACAGTGGAACGGAAATTTGTGTACATATAAATATGAAAACTACATTTCACTATCCTTCAAAATGTTTATTTTGAGAAAAGTAAAAATTTAACTTTTATTTGAAGAAACGAAACTTTTGCGCATAATTACAAGAATGCTTTATCTTATTCAATGCGAGAACAAATTGGTTAATTTAAAAAAAACGTAAAAAAACAAGTTTATTACTATAAATCCTTTATGCACAATACGTAACTAAAATAATGTTCATTATAACACGCAGAGCAAGACAATGCAAAAATACAAAATGGTGGTTATGTGTCGTCAAACATGTTTAATATAATGCAAATCGATCACGAATAAGTTTATAAAAATAATTGTCAATATAATACGCACCTTATTGCAATAAAATTTAACATGTCACATTGAGATAAATAAAGATAATATAAAAATGCATTAATTTAATTACTGAACATTCGCTTTATCTGAAATTTTGATACATCATTTTTATCATCGGCACGAGTCTGCCTGCAAAATTTCAGCTCGCTAGCTTACGATGAAGTGGGTTACATCGATCCAAAGTTTTTTCGGCACCTCCCGCTTGCCCGCCTGCCTTAAGCAAACACCACGAGTTAATATAAAGTAATTAATTTAAAAAACGTAAAAAAACAATTTTTTCACTATAAATCATTTATGTACGAGACATAACTAAAAGAATGTTCATTATAATACGCTGCGCAAAACAATACAAAAATACAAAATTGTAGTTATGTGTCTTAAAACATGTTTAATATAATGCGCACCGATCAGGAATATGTTTATAAAAAGTGTTGTCAATATAATATGCACCTTATTGTGCGACGGGAAAGGTTGTTCAATATAATACGAACCACGACACTATAGCAAAAACATTTAACATGTTACATGGAGATAAATAAAGATAATCTAAAAATTCATTAATTTAATTACGGTACATTCGATTTATGTTAAATTTTTATTCAACATTTTGATTTCTCGCCACGACTCTGCCTGAAAAATTTCAGCTCGCTACCTTACGAGAAAGTGGGTTAAAAATCGATCCAAAGTTTTTTCGGCACCACCCTCCCGACCGCCTGTAACAAGCAGACACCACGAGTTACTATAAAGGATTTAGTTTTAGAAATTAAAAAAAACAAGTTTTTGACTATAAATCCTTTAAGTACGAGACATAACTAAAAGAATGTTCATTATAATACGCAGTGCACAACAATCCAAAAATCCAAAATTTTAGTTATGTGTCGTAAAACATGTTTAATATAATTCGCACTGATCGGGAATATATTTTTTTTTAAATATCGTCAATATAATACGCACCGAATCGCGCAACAGGAAAGTATTAAAAAGGTCGTTCAATATAATACGCACGCGACCCTCTTTCTAAAAAAATAACATGATAAAAATAAAATAATCTAAAAATTCAATAATCTAATTACAGTACATGCGATCGATCTGAAATTTTGATACATCATTTTATCATCGGCACAAAATTGCCTGCTAAATTTCAGCTCGCTAGTTTACGAGGAAGTTGGCTGGAAATTGATCCAAAGTTTTTTCGACAAGCAAGCAAGGGTTCAAACAAACAGAAACCACAAGTTAATATAAAGGATTTAAAAATTATGACTGGTACTGATTTAAAAGATTTTGTTAGATAATTCCTAAGAAAATGTAATTGATTAATCGATTAATTTTGATTAATTATATTTTTATAACGCATATATAGATCCCGTTAAGTCCCGATTCATTACTTGACGAAATTGGTTAAGTCACGGTAATTCCAGGGCTTCCAAATTTTGTGACGTAACACAGCAAATTCATTCTGCTATGCAAGAAAAAGGATAAAAAAAACTTTTTCTTTACGTATGCACGTCTAAATAAATAATAATAATAGGAGGTAAAAGTATTTAAGTAAAAAAAAATTATTAATAAATTGGGGAACAAAAATAATATAAATAATTTTTGAAATTTTAATCGAATTTTAATCGATTAAAATTTGTAACGTTTGATCGATTAATTAATCCTTAATTTTAGCAGCTCTAGTTAAAAATCATCATAAAAGAGTTCCAAGGACAAATCAACGAGTTGATTCCAAACAATAAATCCTCACTAATTATTTTGAAGTTTTAAAAAAGATAGTCAATCTACGTATAATTATTATTATCAATCACAAATGGCCATTTCCTAATCAGGTGTATAATGTTTGAGCTCCTTACGTTGTAATAAACTGTTATGGTTGTATTCAACTCATTCATATCTTTTAATCATCTATTGTTCACAGCGATTCTGTTCTCAGCATTGCCAGTGCTTTCCGAGTGTTAAATATTAATGTGTCAGCGATTTAATTAACTAAATTAAAGTTTTGTTTTTCTTTTGCAATTGTCGAGAACCATATAAAGAAGACCTAGGGATAAGTTTACGATCTCTCTTTCAGCTTCACACAATTTAACCTTTATTTTTATAAAAACAAATATTAGCATTTTTAATTTGATCTTCTTTATTCCATTTAATTCATTGTTAAAATAGCCCCTGCATTCACTGCTCATCTCTAGATCTAACCTCATCTCTACAGGCCCTCGTCAAGCTCACATATAATTCCATACCACTCTAAAATTCAGTCTCACTCCAGGCTCTAACCGAATGCACATTACAGGAACATTTTTATTTTAATAATTCCAATCAAAATGTCACCTCTATAGAAATTCTTGTCCAGGCCTGACTCATTCAGAAATAGCTCTTCCCAACTGCTTGAAGAAATGCTTCTTTAACATGTACCATAAACTTCCCCGTTTTCCTCCGTCTATCTTGTTTCCACCTTGAAAATTGGAACTTTAACTTTTGGATATCAACGTTCAGAAGCGGACTTTGGGGTTGGCAGCTGGGGCAATCGCCCCAGGCCCCGCGCTTAGGGGGGCCACGCGTCTCAGACTTGAGAATATTTCGTTCAAGTTATAGGCCTATTCACCTTAAAAAAACAATAAATTGCATTTTAACGTAAGTCGTTACGGTATTTTTCGAAAAAAAACCAACATTCTCATAAAGCGCGAAAATAAATATATTTTAGTAACAAAAGAGTCGGCAGATATTGCACTACTGAGTTTGCGCAAGAATTGATCTAATAAAGATATTATAACCTTTTGGGCATATTAGCATATTGGTAGTTCGCGATCGTTACCAGTTCTCTGGTTCCGCGAGGTCATTGTTGCAAAAGGCCTCGCGCGTACATAACGCCGCCTCTGTCCACGTTTTTCGAAAACTTATGTTAGAAAAAAAATGTAATACAACCGTTTTTTATTATGGATATGTGTTATCTATCATTAATAATAATACCTGTCAACAATTAGCTTTTAGTAGGTTTCAATTGATCAACCTTTTCTGTAGATTACGAATGTTATCGACCCAGAATATTTGACCTTTCTTACTTTTATTATTATTGAAGGCTTGGTGATAGTGCTTTTAATATCAGAAAATTCGTGTAATTTAAAACATATCATAACAATTCTTTGTCGAAATGTCTTGGTAAGGACACAGTAACTAGCCCCGCGCAGATGCGTAGCTTGTTTTTCAGTGCCCTTGGCTAATCCATTTTTGGCGCCATTGAGAAATAGGGATAACACTAAATTATACAGAATAAATTGATTATTAAAGGATTAGCCCTCGGCGCTGTCGAGTACCAAATCATATGTTTGAGAATCGTTTTATTTTAGAACCGTTGGGGGACAATTTCAGAGGTAATGTGAGTAGTGTGAGACACTATCTTTGGAGGGACAAAGATTTGGAAACGCTGGTGATAGGTCAGCGAAAGTTTAGCGGGACGAAATAGGATACTTAGGCTAGACCAATTTTGGAGGGATGCTATACATTTTACTTGGGTTAGACAAAGTCTGAGAATCGGATGCTGCAGGGGTCACCCAAAAGTTATTGGAACGTAGGGCTTAACCAATAAGAATTAAGTTTGTCACATGTACCATCCATAGGACGAAAGGTTCAACCAATGGGAATTTAGGGCAGGCGTGGGTGAGCGGTCTTTATATACTGGGACATAAGACACATTCGCTCTCTGCATTCCAAACCCTTGTAGGACGGGTCTTGTGAAGGGAGCCTTGCTGGTGTGCAGGTTGGACTTAGATTATACTTAGGATATAGTCAAATGTATAATTGTTATGTTGAAGTAGATGTAGTATTCTTTTATATACTATATATTCATTAATTGGTTATTCAGTTTTATGTGTATGTTATTTCAGCAAGTAAATGTAGGGTAGTGTTACCTACAGTGGAGCAAGTAAGTGTAGGGTAGTGTTACCTACAGTGGAGCAAGTAAGTGTAGGGTAGTGTACCTACATTTGAGCAAGTAAGCGTAGGGGCTAGCATAGCCAAGCTTACGTAGTATAGAAGTTGAGCACCAGATGTGCCACTGGCAAAAGTGGGCAAGACAACCCTGAGCCGGACAGAAGACTATACTGTTAGTAAACAGTGCAGCCAGCTGTGACGCGGTCAGTCACAGGAGTCGTAGAGGGACGTGGTGTTACCGGCCTTACAGACGATGAATGGGTTAATAGCATCGCTGACCACTGAGGCGGAACATGGACTGACCCCGTGACCTGAGACAGTGTGTGATGTGAGATCGGCAGACATACAACAGGAGCTGGCCGATTAAGAAGTCATAGAATGTATTTGTGAAGTTAAGTTGTAATCTGATTGTATTTACTATTTGAGTTATTGAGCTATAGTCTATACATTATATTGTGGAATCAATTCCAATGTGTATTTATATGATTTACTTAATGTAATTAAATATTCTCTCTGTTGTGTACAGAGGTGTTTTGTGTGCTTATTTATATGTATTAGGTATTGTAGCGTAGTTCTATACTAATACTTAATACTGGGGGCTAGAGCCGATTAGAGGTAGATAATATAAAGATAACATTTTGTAAGTAGTCTGGGAGCTCAATTAGCATCCCGTAATCTGTAACCCTAGACAACAAGAGTCATATACAAGTATTGATGTCTATAGAATATAGTCCACAATATTTAACAGTGGTATATAGACATCTGTTGTATCCATCGGTGTTATGTTTCCATATACAGTAAATTTAGTTCTTAACATTGGGAGCTCATCCCACAGTTCGTAACATTGAGAGCTCATCCCACAGTTCGTAACATTGGGGATCTCGTCCTAAGCTAAATTGTTAAGGGCTTTTGGACTTAGGGCCATTTTTTATTCTGAAGTATTATTCCTAGTTAATTGATTACTATTTTCATAAATTAATGAGTGATTATATTTGTTGGAAATATATTATCATGTACTAATTGATGATTATTTTAATTAAATACAGCGCAACTCTGACAACACCACCTGTTCCTGTTGTGAGTCAGGCTACTAGACGGACAAATTTACGTAGACCAGACACCGCAACGAACCAGGACCGAACAGGTTCAAGAGTTCAAACTCGCCCCACCAGCGTGAAGCGAATAAAGGGAAACACATTTCAGGGGGAGGTAAGGAAAGTTTGCTATTGTCCTCACAGTTTACAATTTAACAGAGCCACTTGTATTTGCTTAGTTCTTAGAATAGTGCTGTGTGTTATATTTTTACGTTTAGAATGTGCAAGAGTAATGTAATCTGAGTTCGTATGCCCGTAAGAACGAAAAAGTAATTTCGTTGGGGACTCCTATTACATTTTGTCTAGACAATACTAGTAATATATAGGTTAGTATATATTAGCATTTTGTTGAGTCTTGTTTTGTAAGGCAAGGTATTGTTACTTGATTTTCTGTGTTCAAAGTCTTTTGAAACACTTTTAGAAATGTCTTTTCTTCCGACATTGTCAATGTTGCATTTGGGTAAATCTGTAGAAGATTTTAGATATGAAGCCACAGAAATGGGTTTCGAAGAAATAGAAATAGAAATTTTTATTCAGGAAGAATCAGTGAGACAACACTTTGAGAAAGAAATAGCAAATTTACTACAGAAAAGACACAAGTTACTTGAGGAACGGAGTAAAGTACTAACAGAGATTCATCGAGAACAATTGACTAAAATAGATCTATTGATAAACAAAATAACTTATAGTTCAGATCTAAAAGAAGAAATACAACAGGAATATATAAATGAAAAAGAAAGAACAAGAATATTTGAACAAAAAAGTTTAATGCAATTAAAAGAAGTAAGGTTCGAAATAGAGGATAGAGAACGAGAATTCGAAATCGCGTTAGCTAAGATTTCAGAAGACATTACAAGAAAATGGTTAGTGAACAAAGACAAAGAGAGTCTGTTGACAAGGAACAATGAAACTAAGGAAGAAATGTTGACCTTGGTCAAGAACGATGACCAAAAGGGGTCAAAAATTAGACACAAAGAGAGGCACGCTAAAAAATCAACAAGTACAAAGGTGACACCTTTAGTTGAGACAAAGTTGTTAAAAGTATCAGAAAGAAAGACAGACAACTGTAAGTCAAGGGTATCCGCAGCAAGGGGGGATAACGGTAGGACGGACGCGGGGAACATAAAATACAATAGGCTCAGGCAAGCCACAGCGACCGTGAAAATGAGCAATATGGAGGGGGGTCAGGGTGAAGTGACCGTGACGGATGGAGTAGGTTCGCGTCATTGTGGGAGGGGCAAACAAAGCGCACAAGACTTAACGGGAGAGACCGTTAGAGTTAAGGTAGGGGGAGACAAGCGCACAAAAGCGGTCAAAGAGATCAATGACATGCCGACCAGTCACAGGTACAGTAAGGATTTTGGTCAAGGTGAAGTTAATGATCCCAAAAGTTTGCGTCTCAGGGACAAAGGCAAACAGACCACGCGAGAGTTAACGCGGTGTTGTGTTAATGAGGTAAAGGAAGGAGAGATGGATTCAGAAAGAGAATTGTGTAATTCAAAACAAGAGTGTCTTGTTGAATGCTTATGCTTAGGCATTGATGAAATGGTAAGAAATGAGTTTATACCAGTAAGTCACGAGAATCTTGACTTTGCTGATAGTTGTATTGGTCTAGAACAGACTAAAACTGATTGGAGTATTACTAGTATGCAAAGAAAGTTCCAGCAGTTAAATGTGGATGTTAAGTGTGAGAAGGTGAATACGTTCAAATTGAGTTACAATTTTGTGCCGCCCGCAGTACTTATGAAGTTGCAAGTCATACGTACACCAGCCACGATGGACCATAGGCTAACAGGTAAGCCAACTGTTAGATATGGGTGGCCTGTTCATTGTAAGAGTATGCTGACATGGCAAACTTTTCATTTAATGAATATGTTTCATTTAATTCATGAAAATATTTCTTCAAGTGTAGATATGCCCAGAACGGGGATAGGCACATTAAATGTCGCAGGGGAGAAAACTCTTGAACTTTTAAGTATCGGACTTACTGAACTGGACCGTTGATACGACTATGAGTTTGACTATGATTTTGTTTTGGAACTTTCAAGATTTGATTTTGTTTTTAATTTTGAAAATATTTACTTAGCACTTATGAGTGTTTATGACTGTTAAAAATATGATTGGAGTACTATACTCATCTATTTTTTGGAATAAATTGAATTCTCGCTATTTGCAGCATCTGTGTTTAATAAGCTTGTTGATATTCGATAACTAAAGATTTGTATACACTTTGAAACTTGCGTGTTTGAATTACTTTAATAACTTGTTTGTTTTTCAGGAACATTGGCCTTAGTTAATTTTATGGTTGTTTTATAACTAATAAGAGTCTTAGTAGACCACTTTGAATGTAAATGGGTTAAGTACGTTCAATACTTGGTTGTTTGCAGGATATTTTTTGCTTTAAAAATTTGGATGACTATTTTGAAAAACTGTTGTATTTTCAGGATTTTTCTGCTTTATTGAAATTATATTGATACAATGTTTTTTTGATGATTTGAAATGTAGTTGCTTATGAATACTTGTGGAAACAGATTTAGTTATGAATACTTAAAAATTTTTTTTTAATGTGTTAATACTTTGAAACTTTCCTTGTGTTTCAAAAATGTATTGTTTAACTGAAATTGTCACTGATATGTTGTGAGTAACTGCGTTTAAAAGCATATAGTAATATAAGAGGATTTTTAAAAAATGGTAATGATGGAAACTGATGGTTTTATTTTTTTTAAGGACTCACAAATCATGCTTTATGATTTTGATAGTATATAAATGGTAATATGTTTACACTTTGTTATAATGGTTACATATTTGAGCATGTTAGACTTTCTGTTACACTTGTGTGCTACTGATTTTTTTTTGATGGGTTAAAATGATGTGGAATGTATACTTATTTTTATGATTGCTATGAGCTCTCATCTTTGGTAATGGTAAAAGATGTCATAATTTTAATTAGAAATGTTTTCATGTATGGTTGTAAAAGAGTACTATTGATGTTTCGGAATTGATGATTTCACACTTTAGTATACATACGTTGATGATAACTAATTGCATATGATGCTCTAAAATAATTGACTGCTATCTAACTTTGAAAATGAAAGTCTTATATTAATGTGTTCTATTTTTCTCGTTTCAGACAGGAGTATGATGTTAAAATTGTGTAATTACTAGTTAAGATTTAATGATATGTAGAGTTACTAAAGTTAAAATGATAGCATATATGAATATGTATTGAATATATGATTTACGGCTTGCATTCATATTTTATAACTTTTAGTTGTTTGATGTTGTCATTGGTGACATTGTAGTAGTGACATGGTATTAGTAATGTTGGTCATGTGAACGAGGTGAACTTAGCATGATATTTTCATAACCATGTAATGTTGATAGATCATGATTTTGAGTACTCAACTTGTACTTTTAGGTGTGACAATACAAGTATTGTCAAAGAGAAGAAGGGGGGATTGTCGAGTACCAAATCATATGTTTGAGAATCGTTTTATTTTAGAACCGTTGGGGGACAATTTCAGAGGTAATGTGAGTAGTGTGAGACACTATCTTTGGAGGGACAAAGATTTGGAAACGCTGGTGATAGGTCAGCGAAAGTTTAGCAGGACGAAATAGGATACTTAGGCTAGACCAATTTTGGAGGGATGCTATACATTTTACTTGGGTTAGACAAAGTCTGAGAATCGGATGCTGCAGGGGTCACCCAAAAGTTATTGGAACGTAGGGCTTAACCAATAAGAATTAAGTTTGTCACATGTACCATCCATAGGACGAAAGGTTCAACCAATGGGAATTTAGGGCAGGCGTGGGTGAGCGGTCTTTATATACTGGGACATAAGACACATTCGCTCTCTGCATTCCAAACCCTTGTAGGACGGGTCTTGTGAAGGGAGCCTTGCTGGTGTGCAGGTTGGACTTAGATTATACTTAGGATATAGTCAAATGTATAATTGTTATGTTGAAGTAGATGTAGTATTCTTTTATATACTATATATTCATTAATTGGTTATTCAGTTTTATGTGTATGTTATTTCAGCAAGTAAATGTAGGGTAGTGTTACCTACAGTGGAGCAAGTAAGTGTAGGGTAGTGTTACCTACAGTGGAGCAAGTAAGTGTAGGGTAGTGTACCTACATTTGAGCAAGTAAGCGTAGGGGCTAGCATAGCCAAGCTTACGTAGTATAGAAGTTGAGCACCAGATGTGCCACTGGCAAAAGTGGGCAAGACAACCCTGAGCCGGACAGAAGACTATACTGTTAGTAAACAGTGCAGCCAGCTGTGACGCGGTCAGTCACAGGAGTCGTAGAGGGACGTGGTGTTACCGGCCTTACAGACGATGAATGGGTTAATAGCATCGCTGACCACTGAGGCGGAACATGGACTGACCCCGTGACCTGAGACAGTGTGTGATGTGAGATCGGCAGACATACAACAGGAGCTGGCCGATTAAGAAGTCATAGAATGTATTTGTGAAGTTAAGTTGTAATCTGATTGTATTTACTATTTGAGTTATTGAGCTATAGTCTATACATTATATTGTGGAATCAATTCCAATGTGTATTTATATGATTTACTTAATGTAATTAAATATTCTCTCTGTTGTGTACAGAGGTGTTTTGTGTGCTTATTTATATGTATTAGGTATTGTAGCGTAGTTCTATACTAATACTTAATACTGGGGGCTAGAGCCGATTAGAGGTAGATAATATAAAGATAACATTTTGTAAGTAGTCTGGGAGCTCAATTAGCATCCCGTAATCTGTAACCCTAGACAACAAGAGTCATATACAAGTATTGATGTCTATAGAATATAGTCCACAATATTTAACAGTGGTATATAGACATCTGTTGTATCCATCGGTGTTATGTTTCCATATACAGTAAATTTAGTTCTTAACATTGGGAGCTCATCCCACAGTTCGTAACATTGGGAGCTCATCCCACAGTTCGTAACAGGCGCCCTTGGCGACTGCCCCGATGTGAAGTCATTGTTACGCTTCTGGCCCCGCGTGTTTTACAACTACTGTCCATGTCAAGAGCACATGACAGCTATGGTAATAAAAGTCGTTATTCATCAATTATTGGTACCCCTCTCCCCACACACACCACCCACACATCATAACAATTCTCATTAACTACCGGCCAGCGCTTGCAATACAATGTCTACACGGAACTGAATCCGACATTTCGCTTGCCTCGTTTTAGTACTAACAACATTGCTATGAGAGATGATTAATGTCCATGCTATGAGTTACTTCACAACCCCACCACTGTGACCACCTCACCCTCTGCGGTTGTCTTCCCCTCACATTACACCCCACTCGCCGCGTTCTCTACCGATCGAATTTTTAGAATACTAATGTATAAAACAACCGTTTTTATCATTTATCTTATGATTAGATCGTGCACGAATTCGAACAATCATAACACCCAAATTACGTGTGCTAATTTATCATTACATTTACAGGTACTGATGTTCTGGCAAATATATAAGCATTTATACATGCATTGATAATTTCATATGTACTTCTATATGTACCGTCATTATGTACTGTCATTATATGTTGTATTTAGGATATGAATATTTCAAATTGAATCCTTCGATAATTATATGTAAATTATTTTTTGTGAAGCGCCGTGACGCCAGTTGCTTACAATGCTATATAGACTATCAATTAATTATTATTATGCATATATGAGAACCAAATGAAGACACGCAATAATTGTAGGTTATCGAAATTCAGTTTTCAAATCAGGCGCATCAAAAGAGGGAGGAAAGGTTTGGGGATATGTGGCATCCGTCCGTCCTCAGAGGACGATGGCTTTGACTCCTTCTCCTCGTCACCCAAAGAACACACAAATGAGGGAATGTTTTGGAATATTCTATGTGTTATAAAGAAGTCCAAGGAAATATGAAAATTTTTAGAACCTCTTTCATAGCCAGATTGTGCATCCATTCAAGTTGTCAGAAGCGCAATAACTCAATCAGGGGCTAAAGTAATATTTCTCCATCCCACCAATTGTAAAAGTAATAATGTCTTGCTCTTTGAATGATGCCTTGCTTTTGGCCCTGTTTACCCAAGCATGACATTGATTTTAAAACAAAGTCTCACCAATTAACTTGGATTTATAACTGAAAAAGACTTGCCCATACTTGGATCCTTGCCATAATACAGTGGCCAAGTTAGCATCCTGTTGCATATTTGTGTGGGTTAATTTTTCAATTATACAGAGCTTTATTTTCAAACGAAGAAATGTTTATTTTGTGTACAGGATTCAACAATTTCACTAGAGCGGAGCAACTGGTAATGGATACCATACACTCAGCGCGGAAACACAGGAATAGCTACTAACAAGCTGATTCATTTCAGATATTCCAAACGAATGAAAAATGAAAAGCAAATATTTACACAACAATACAGTTGACACCCCCCACAATTCCTACAATTTCCATCTCATTTATTACGCAAGTCTTTCAGTCATTCAAAATTGTCGATATGTGACATCAATAAATTATTAAAGAAATAACTTTGGCAGTAGGGAGAACTTCATGTTAAGTGTATTTGATATTAGATGCATATATCCCATGATAAACAAAGATGCTTGATAAGTGTTAGATTAGCATAATAGTATAGTCAAGTAAAATACCAGTAAATTAAATAATTTTTAAAAACTTTTGTTGTATGCTTTTGAAACAATTGGCTGGTCTATTTTGTTTTATAATAATAAAAATAATAATAATAAATTGATAATTTATATAGCGCTGTATCCCAGCAAGGAACCGGGCTCACGGCGCTTTACATAGAGATAATAACATACACATAATAATTCAATTACCATTCATATCATAATAACAACATAAATGACAGTACGTTACACATATAAAGCTACGTTAATCATAAAAAGAAATGTTGTTTCATTAATTTTGTAAATACATTGTGAAAAGATGCGTCCTAAGTGCACTCTTGAAGGACTTGGTAGTTGGAATACAACGAATGTGTAATGGTAGAGAATTCCATTGTTTGGCTGCACAAAAAGAGAATGTCCCTTCGCCAAAAGTTTTAGTTCGTGTCTTAGGAACACAGAAAATACGTCTGTCTGCAGAAGAGCGTAGCTGAAGACTGGGCGAATAGACAGACAGAAGTTCAGTAAGATAGGAAAGGGATGAGTCAGAAAAGAAGTTCACCCAGTTTGTAATCAGTTCGGGATTGTATAGATAGCCAATGAAGTGAGTAAAGTAGCGGAGTACTATTGTCATGTTTTTTTGCCTTAAGAACTAGTCTGGTTGCTGAATTTTTGAAATTTCTGTAGTTTTTCAATGCATTGTCATCCAAGACTTTACCTCACCAATGCACTTCTGCATCTATTGAACAGGGAAGTCAATATCAGAGGGATCAGTGTGAGTGTATAGCTGAGTATCATCTACAAATGATTGGATTTTAACTGAATTCTTTTCGAGCAGTAGAAGTAGTGGCCTTGTATATCTTAAAGCCAAAGCCCGAAATACAGCCAATTCGCGAAGTGGCCAACAAGTCTGGCCAAAGGCCGAAGTACTTACAACTAAAATTGTAATTCGGGCTTTGACCGCCAATTCGTGAAGTGGCTGGGTATCCTCGGTAAAAGCCCGATGTGGTAGTGGAAGACTGCCAGGTTAGCGGCACATCTGTCGCTTCTGGTGTGTTGGCTTGTACGGGGTATTAAAAAGTGTGCCACGCTGTGACGATACTTGCAATGGTAGGCAAACAATTTCTCTCAATGGACACAATAATCTTTATCAAAATTTTGAATATTCACGTCAGTCAATAATTTAAAACCACCATGTTCGTGTAATCGTCCGGAACTTAGTTTATACTTATCGGCCGAAATATGTCACTTTTTCACATTCAGTGCATTTATAAATGGTAGGTCGATTAATCGTTAAAAATAATTAATCATTAAAATTTTTAAACTATTAATTTATCGTTAATTTCCGCAGCCCTATTTACTATACCTATTAAGTTTCACTTTCATAACTGGTTTTTATCATTCGTTACTAACAATCAATGTTAAGTATTAAATCTTACTGGTCAAACTTCAATCTGCTCATGACTGCTTTCTTCAGGCTTTGGTCAATCAACCCTAGCCATTTCGCAAACTGTCCGGCCACTTCGCGAAGTGGCCGATTTCGGGCTTTGGCCGTAATATATACATTACGAAAAGTCTCGGACCCAAAACGGAGCCTTGAGGCACACCATAAACCAAGTCAGCTCTGTAAATACAGCCATCTACTGATACCATCTGTTAGATAAGTATTATTGAAACCAAGCCAGAACTCAGCCAGAAATCCCAAAATAATTTTGCAGGATTTTTAGCAATGTTTGATGGTCGACGGTGTCAAAGGCCTCACTAAGATCTAAGAGGACCAATATAGAGATATTCCCACTGTCCGGTGTGAGTAGGAGGTCATGTGTTACCTTCAACAGGGTGGTCTCTGTGCTGTGAGAAGGTCTGTAGGCCGACTGATTGGGGCTTAGAAGAGTGTTGTCGTTAAGATAAGCAAAAAGTGTATACATTTAGAATAGTAAAAAAAAATTATGCTTAAGGATGATGACTTTCTTTAATGGTAATTAACAATAAAAATAATATGGTAGGGGCGTTCAAAGTCATTATATTTATAAGTATAAATGATTTTCAAATTATGTTCTGTTCTGAGTACAAAAAACAATGATCTATGCTGTTTTATAATTAACTACTTTGGACATTGGTTACAAAATGCTGATAAAGTTATGTGAGGTGTGTAACAAACTAGATGACATTATTGGCATGCGTGCTCGGCTTGCATACCGATGGTCACAGGTTTAAATCTCCATTAAGTAAAGGACTTCATCCAAGGGCATAGGGAGCCCCTGAGTCTACCCAGCTGCATTGTGAACCTGAGACTAGTTAGGGAAATAAAGGCGGCTGGGAATAGTGTGGTCCCTCATAGCCGTGTACCTGAGACTAGTTAGGGAAACAAAGGCGGCTGGGAATAGCGTGGACCCTCATAGCCATGTATATGAGACTAGTTAAGGAAACAAAGGCGACTGGGAATAACATGGTCCCTCATAGCCGTGTACCTGAGACTAGTTAGGGAAATAAAGGCGGCTGGGAATAGAGTGGTCCCTCATAGCCGTGTACCTGAGACTAGTTAGGGAAATAAAGGCGGCTGGGAATAGCGTGGTCCCTCATAGACTTGAACCTGAGACTAGTTACGGAAATAAAGGCGGCTGGGAATAGCGTGGTCCCTCATAGCCGTGTACCTGAGACTAATTAGGGAAACAAAGGCGGCTGCAAATAGCGAGGTCCCTTATATCCGTGGCCGGTGAATGAAATAATGAAATTCTTTACCGAGAAGCATATGTAGTAATCTTGCTACAAAAGACTTCAAGACTGCATTAAAAACGCATCTTTTTAAAATGTACTTCCCTATTTAGCTTCACCACAGAATAATAAAGGGCTCTTCTAAATATAGAAACATCTTATATGGCTTTGATCGTTTTATGAAGCTTGTCAGTAAAACCATGAGCCAGGTAATGAGAGTTTGAAAGTAAATCGACCCTCCCAAAAAGAGGGGCCACATTCGAAAACAGCTAATAATATTGTTTTCTTTTTTCCCCGTTAAAATTCAATATTTAAAAAAATTATTAATCATTAACTACATAATCGATCTTTATCTTAATTATAAATATTATTATCATTTTATAATTTGTAATTTGTATTTTGCTTATTTTTTTTAAAGCGAAAATGAGAACGTGGATATCACAAACATGTATTTAATAAGCTGCACTAAATCATCATCGACCAGCCAAGTCTTTCAAGTAAACAGCAGTCAATGACTCTGTGATGCATCAATGATTCTCTTGTCTTGGCTGACGCATGACAAACGGTCACATCGATATTGAACAAAGGAGAACCCCTTTATATAAAATAGTTTCAATTTGTCCAGAAACTAATCAATATAAGCACCAAGTGCTAGTTACCTATAGACATCGTTATTGGTTGCAAAACAATGTGAAGTAATTACATGGGTGCTAGACAAATTTATCATGTGCATTTAACATATTGTCATTTTAGTAACTTAATAACGTAGTGATTTCCTGTATACAAAAAAATGATCGGATCTTTTACACGGGCAGGAGAGGAAATAAGTAATAGAGGGTAATTAAGGAATTAAATTCTAATTTGAAAATACAACACAGCAACAATCTGATCCTAATAAACATTCAGATATGAAAAGGGTTACAATACGTTCCTTGTCTTTATGTTACTACTTGTTCTCGTTTGAAATACAACACAGCAACAATCTGATCCTAATAAACATTCAGATATGAACAGGGTTAAAATACGTTCCTTGTCTTAATGTTACTACTTCTTTCCATTTGAAATTCATTAACCTATCAAACCAGGTTAACAAAACACACTCTTAGCGTTTAAAACTAAAGTGAATTTTTAGACTATATTTACGACAATGAATAGGCGAAATACTAGTTTTTATAGATAGAACAAGCGTCTTGAAGGCTTACATTACATCATTAATTGTTAAGCAACATATGTATTCCTAACATCATCCGTCAGGAGTAACAATCGTTAAGTCTAATATACATATCATTCATATCACATTTAGCATTAATAAAAAATTAAATAAATCTATGATTCTAAACTTAAAGAATACATAATGAATGGAATAAAATCATTTAATGCGTGATTCAATCAATTAAAAAAACAGCATTTATAGTAGCTGTGATCAATTGTGACTTATAAAGACGCAGTCTTTGCTGCATGAATGAAATAACTGACAACGGTCAGTAGCTTACAATAGAACTCGTGTCTAGACACTCAACAACAGACATGCTTGTCCAAACATTTCCAAAAGGCCGTCTTCCACATCTTTTTTTATGTATCCTGTTGTGACGTATTACAAATGACGCCTCAGTGATCTCGGTAACATCATACATTGGTATAGCGACCAACAAATACACTTTAAGACAATCACATCTTTGATCATTATGTCAGACATGAAATCTTATGGACGTCTCCGCTATTATACTGGGACACAAAACACGTATAATCGAGTAAGATTTAAAGGTACATTCATGACGACACTTAATAGCTATAACAGACGCATTACATCTACATGAAATACATGACGCACAAGCATATTTTTTAAATAAAACAATACACGCAAGATTTATTTATGGACAAATATTTTGTATAAATAAAGCTTTAATTTATTGATATAATAAACAATTTGTTGTGTGCTATTTTTATTTATTAGAAAGTTTGTTTTACAGTCCTATTCTACATGGTATATTAAAATACTAGGTTCTGCTGGAGCGCCGTGGCGTCTGCTGCGCCCACTTTTTTAGGGCACCTACGGCACCCAACTTTTTCAAAAGCCCAACTAACTTGTACTTGTATGATAAATACGTAATATTAAACTTCCCGAAATGTACACAAAGTATTTTATAATAGGGGTTGTAGGGCGCCTAAGGCGCCCATGATTTTTTGTTGTTGTCAAAAGCCCAAGTAACTTATCCTTGTATGATGAATACGAAATATTCCTGAAATGTACACAAAGTATTTTATAATTAACAATCCTCAAATCCTCTTTTTACATCGTTCCCTTTTCAAAATCTAAAATATGAGCTAAAGCAATGACGTCATATAATGATTTTTAAGTCTATATTTTCAATTTTTTTAAAATAAAAAAAGCAGAGTGATGTCCCTTAGCGTTACGGAATGAGTAGGTCAGTCAGTGATAATTGAGGGTGTTTATTTATATTATGTATATATTTTGTTTTTACTATTTCAATCTTTATTTTGAAAATAAAAAATCTTTACGATTCCGTTGTCAAAGTAGTTTTAATTTGTTATTTGCACACATACACACACACATACCAATACACACACACAAATATCAATATATAAATATATATCTATATATAAATATATATATATAAATATATATATATATATATAAACTCATATTTATTTGTGACTTTCTTATGACGTTCATTGACGTGTATTCGTCTAACATCTGACATCTTATAGTAAAAACAAAACAAGACAGCAACAACCAAAATACTAACTAAAAAAAGAAAGTTTAAAAAAAAACGAAAAAGAAAAAGACTACACTCAGCGAAAGTTTAAACAATCCAAAACTTGTCGATCGATTTAAAAAAAGTGAAGACAACATGTCAGTCTTTGACAAGAAATGCCGTGAGGATCATTGAAACCATGTAATCCATTATTTCAAAGAGGTCATGTTAACGTTCAGATCCATTTTGTAGTCCATGACCATTGCCTCGTGACAATCCAAGACATGGTCTGTTGGTGACCAGACGTTCTGGCATATAAAAGATATCGTTCATACATGAGTCATTCCTTCAACTTCGATCAATTAACATCAATAAAACATATTTGATTGCCTTCAGCTATTCAACTCAACCTTTGATATCGATGGGATATTTCATCATAAAAGCAGGATATAATTCTTTTAATGTGTACACGTCTCTAGCTTAGAAATGAGTTTCTTCATTTTTCCGCATGGCGTGGTCCTAAAGAAATGACGTTTGAAAATGCGCAGTTTCATGTTACAACACAGACATTTAGACATACGATATGATATGGTGGGTCTGTCTAGGGCTATGTCTACTTTCTACTTCAATGCAGAGACGTCACTAGGGTTGATGTCACCTAGTGTGGTAGCTTATGGTGTCGCCACTTTATGACTTACCCCATAGACCTCTTCTGAGTATACCAGTGCCAAATAACGGGAAAATACAACACTATACATTTTGATGTCACCCCTTGTCATGATGTAACCCGGTGTGATCCGCACCATCCACATCCTCCCAGTAACGTCACTGCTTCAATGAAGGATCATACATCTTCTTTCAGTCATTATTTGGGGAGTCTATTGAATAGAAATATTTCACGGTGTGAACTAGGAGAAGTTCTTTTGAAATCAGTTTTCAAGTAGTTTATAAATATTTTAACAGCATGGGTTAAACATTTTATAAATAGATGTTCATATTGCTAATAGCATTACAATTATATTGTTACAGAACTGGAGTCACAGCTACATTGACTATAGAGAGAAGCTACCATTGTCTAAAGACAGAAATAGTAACTAGAATTAGAAGCTACCATTGTCTAAATTCTTACTCTGAGTTATGTTAAGCCAGCACAGAAAAAGGTCAATTCATGATAACAACCATTTAGTTTATTAAATTAGTTCATTTGTACTGAGTCCATTGTTTTTTAAAAAATTGCTTACAATTTCAGCAGGAGCTTTGCCAACCGGTTTCTCTTTCAAATAATAAATTTTTCTTTAACTTTGATTACAATTTTGACTTTAGTAACACAACATGAATCGCAAACGTCCTTGAAAGGCTAAGCACTATCCACCTCTAACTCATTGATTTGGTCAGAAAGCTCCAATTTTCTCTAGATGATAGCTTCGTGATTGAGATAATCTAAATAATGTCTCAAGTTTTGTACCACATCCCCCCCCCACTAAATTTTGTACACTAAAGGTGCTACCCCACAGCCCATCTTTAGAACTGGGTATGATTATCGGAATTTTTTACTAGAGCAGAGCGATAAAGAAACATGTTATCATATTAATACTCACAACCCAAAGCGATCATTTTTTAAGGTAAAATTTCACTTAGATGCAAAGGGACAAAACTGTATTGATTATTATCATTGAAATACTGATATGAATGATAAAAAGGGGAGTGTAATGGAAAACTAAGCCTATGTAGTTGTAATTGTTGTTAGGTACCACCCACCCCTCCCCGCTAGCTACGAATCCCCGTAAAGGCTGCCCGCGGGTCACAGCGATTTATGACTGTGCCCCACCCCTTTCTATTCACTCCACAGTCTGTTTTCATCGGGTCAGTTTATATCTGACCTTGTTTTGGTTTAGCTACACTGTTCATGTTTTCTGTAGAAAGTTCTGGAGTCTGTTAGTTTTGAAACAGTCTGTTGTTCTCGTGGAAGTTAAGCCCTTAACTTTCAAAAAGATTTAGTATATACGGACGTAGAGATAGAGACAGCAATTGCCTTCATCACACGAGAAGATTACAGGCCAATATTGTTACCTGTTATTGTTAACCGTCTACTGTAAACGCTATCGGCTTTTATTGTGAGCGTTTATCTTTTACATTATTAACCTAAGTTATTATTCCTTATTATTAGATCTATATTAGGTTAAGAGTTAAACTAATTATACTGTCTATTCCTAACCACAAGGTATCGTGTGTTTAATTGTTATTTACTTGTTATTTATTTCATTGCATTAAATTAAGTATTGTAAAGTCAGTTACTGTGTTAAATCTTTCTTTTTATGTTACGTGCCGTGCTAACGAGCCATTTAATCATTTCTCTCAACTTCAAAGTAAGTTAGAGAGTCTATAACCCTTGCGGACGTAACATAGTAATGGAGCTGTTATAATAATAATGAAACCGTTATAATAAGTTATTGGACTCATAGAAAAAAGATGTAAGATAAGCAAACAATTCATAAATGTGATGTTCTTATCAGGCAGTAAACCGGTAATTATTTTGTGTAAATGAAAATTACAGATATAAACATTTTTTCTTAAACCACAAATCTTAATTTTTACATAAATAAACAGTGCAAGAAAGACCCCGAATCTCAGTGGATGTCGAGACCCAAGCACATTCTTCTTCTTTTGGAGTACGTAGACAATTAGGAATATAACTTTTAATATCCATTTCATTATTTACATTTCACGGGTTACCTCGCTTAGATAGCCAAATCTGAGATAATAAATTAGTAGAATTAAATATTTTAATAAATTGACATGTATACAAAAACTAAAAAAGGCATTGAAATAAAATTCCAATAGTTCTTAAGTTCACTTTTGGCACCTCATATTATTTGTCACAGAGACTCCTTCAGTACAGAAGATTATTTTCTATGCATGCACACGACCAATAATTTCATTTAACGCACTTTGCATGACTCGTTTGGGATGAAATTTGTCTCTACAGTTACAATACAATTTGCCTTCTTGTAATAGAATATGCACAGTCAGTTGTCTGCAGTTATTTCATTTAAAGTCACTTTGTTTACTGTGGACTCAACAAGGTAATCAAATGGAAAAAATAAAACATTTTTAAAAACTTTTTTTTTAAAGACTGAACTGTCATTACATATTGTAATTTGCACAAACCGGCGAAGACATAGACATAACAATTACATTAACAAAAAATGTAATTTAAAAATGAGAAAAATGGATGTGAAGCTTTTAATGTTTATTAATATTCATATAAATTTGTATTTATGTTTCGCATCGATGTGCTTGATAGAGAGTTGATAAGAGTGATGAGACCCCCACGCTTTAATGTGCAGTGGATAGATTCACGGATTTCACCTGTTATCCCATAATTTTTTTATATTTTTCTTGTTAGTTCACTATCTATATGTAAATAAAAGCGAGTCCTTTTTAAAAAAAAGATTTGTTGAATATTTTATTAGTATTTAACTACTTTTTTTTTCATTTTCCTACAATGAGTTTATTATTTTAGAATCAATTAGAGAAAAATGTGATTTAAAAAAAACTTGCTTCCCCTTGCTTGGTCGCAGGGAGTAGATGAGACGTAAGCGGAAAAGGCTGTAAAGCATTATTTAATATCTTTTGCAAAAAAAAGTAAGACAACAAAGGAAAATAAGATTAAAATAAATTAAATTTAACTTTTCTTGTTAATAATTGTTGTAAAAATAATTTGAACATGTATTTGCAATATTTTAATTAAATGTTATTCTTTATCTTAGAACCATACTACTGTCATGTTGTTCATAAGAACAGAAGTAAAATATTTTATGCAGCATCAACAGCGGTACAAAAACTATCATGTTTATACCAAAATACATTTTCTATACTAGGCTAATTGTCATTGTTCCTGCAGCGAAGTTCGTTGAAATTTACTACATATAAGAAATACAATTTCAGTATTTTATTGCTTGTTAACATTTGGAACTTTATTTAAAAATTTGCAATTATCTGATGTTGGTTCAATTAAAAATAAACAACTATGAAATAAACGTTTCTTATTGATTTAAATTAATCTGCTCTTCCAAAATTACTTTTTTTTAAACAATTAATTATGCTTTCTTGATGTTACAGTTACAGAATAATTCTTCTATATCACTCATATGTTAGTTCATATTTGTTATTAGTAATCTGTTCATGGTCTCTCATTGCATTTTAATGTATTTATAAAAGACAGTTAAAGAAAAAAATTAAAACCACGCTAATTTAAACAACCTCATATTGAATTGTTTAAAAAGGTTTTCATTGCATTACCCAGCCTAGCATAAATCTTTTTTTATATTTTTACTAAAGCTGTTTTTGCTGTGTTTATCTTTAGTAGGACACGATTCTTGATAGGCCCCTGTATATATAATTTATTATTATATTTTTAGGCATTGTAATTAGAAATGGTACATGTTTTAATTTCTACATGTATCTCAGCATTTCATTACTCACATTTTAACTGGGCTTTATGTACTTAAAATGCATGAATTTTGAAATTATGATAATGGTTAACTTTTTTTTTAAATCCCTAATATTAACTTCACCACCGTCTCTGTCGTTCGCCGTCGGGACGCCGAGCAGAAAAACAAAGTAAAAAATTACACACTTCGCGTGATGCCATCGAGCTGAAATTTGTAACATAGACTTGTGTCACCTAACAATGGATCGTTGAAAAATTTCAGATCGATCGAACGTACAGTTATCAAATTAATTCAGTCAGTCTGTAAATGTTTGTCTTGTTGGAAGATAATCACTACTTTAAGTTTTGTCTCATATATAAGGGATTTATAGTCAAAAACTTTGCTATTTAGGTTTTTTTAAAGATTAAATCCCTTATATTAACTTCACAGCCGTCTCTGTCTGTCGTCATCTCATGGACGGGCGGAAAAACAAAAGTAAAAAATAACACACTTCCCATGATGCGATCAAGCTGAAATTTTGCACATAGACCCGTGTCACCTAACAATGCATCGTATCTTAATTTTAGATCGATCGAACGTACCGTAATTAAATTAATTCACTGTTAGTTTATCTCTATAAACCATATGTATCGGTCGCTAATGTTTACACTTTACGGGTCATTTGACTTCACGCCATCCATCGATGACCATATCTCATGTTTTACACCATGAGAAATTCACTCAATTTCAGGCTGTAAATGTTTGTCGCGTTGGAACATAACCAATACTTTAAGTTATGTCTCAGATATAAGGGATTTATAGTCAAAAACTTTGTTTTTACGGGGTTGTTTAATTTAAATCCCTTTTATTAACTTCGAAATCTTGTCGTGCTTGGTACGTCGGGCAGAAAAACAAAAGTAAAACATCACCCACTTCCCGTGATGCAATCGAGCTGAAATTTGGCACATAGACTCGTGTCAACTAACAATCAAAATTTCAGATCGATCGAAAGACCGTAATTAAATTAATGCATTTTTTAGTTTATCTCTATATACCATATGTAATTCTGATTCACGGTTTGTTATTGTTGAGGCCCTCATCCTATTAACTAATGACGGATTCCGGATTCAACACATCCGGTTCTGTCGTCAACTTTTTCAAAACGCTGGTAAACACGTTTTCTGACTTGCTAGAGAGCTGAAATTTTCACAGTAGGGTTGGCTTGTGGGGAGGATAAAGCTATTACATTTTCAGATCGATCGAATGAACCGTAATTAAATTAATTCATTTTTAGTTTATCTCTATATGTAGCGGCAAGATTTTGTTGACATTTTACGCATCACGCTGAGTTAAGTTAACCATCCGTGACCAAAACTTTTTCAGTTTTACAACAAAGGGTATTTAAGGCAATCTCAGTCTGTAAATTTTTGTCGCGTTTAAAGCATGATAAATACTTTTTAGTTATGTCTCATATATACGGGATTTATAGTAACAAAACTTTGTTTTACGGGGTTGTTTAATTCAATCCCTTATATTAACTTCACCGTCGTCTCTTGGGTTCGCAGGCGGTCGGTTGGGCGGAAAAACAAAAGTCAAAAATGGCACACTTCCCGTGATGCACCGTCGTGTTGTGTATATGATATGTGTAGTGTGTATAGAAATTCATTCCAGATAGAACAAGCGAAATCATAGAATGTCTTATATAGACAATCCACGTGTTGTGAAAAAAATATTTTTTCATGCTAAGTGGATCAGCGCACATATGGATAGGAGTTAAGAATGTGTAAGTTTATATTTATATGTCAAAGTTTGCTCACAAATTTCGTCTCTAGATGAACTTGGCTAACAAAGACATTTAACAGGGACTTCATTAATGAAATTAAGTTTTACAAATTTTTTGTTAACGTGTAAAAGTAGAAAATAAAATGAACAAAAAAACTTTTTAAAAAGAATGAGGCCCAGCTGCAGTGAGGAATGTAGAATCTCGCATAAAAAAGCAGAAAATAATTTTTTTGTCACAAACTCAGTAGTCACACAAGGGGACTCAGAACTGTGTGTTAGTTGATCAAATTTTATATCTCACATTAAATCTCACAATCGATAACAATAAATATCAATAAAACTTAGAGTTCTGTGTCCCCTTGTGTGACTACTTAGTTTGTGACTAAAAAAATATTTTCTACTTTTTCATGGGAGATTCTACATTCCTCACTGCAGCTGGGCCTCATTCTTTTAAAAAAGTTTGTGTTCATTTTATTTTTCTTTCATGTGCCATTTGATTTCCCGCGTTGACGCCACCCGTCGATGTCCACACCCCCTCCCGCCCCTTCCCCCAGTTTTAAGCCAGGGGATATCACTCGGTGTCAGTCTGTAAATGTTTGTCACGTTTGAACAAAATCAATCATTTAAGTTATGTCTCATGTATAAGGGATTTATAGTCAAAAACTTTGTTTTTACGGGTTTGTTTTATTATGCTAGTTACGGGACGACCATGTCAGTTCCCAGGGTTAATTTATTTGAGTTATTCAATGAAAACTATTAAAAGGGTAGATGGTAAACATTCTTGAATATAATCTTATCAAAATCTGTCAGTGCTCCTTGGTATTTTGGAGCCTTCAAAAGTATACAGCGCACCATGAAACTAATCATACATAAATATAAACATCAAACTTTGTTTGCTTCACATTGTTTGTTTGCTTTGGGTCACTTTTTATTTTTGACGGCTCCGTTTTTACATGGATTGTTGGATCTCGACCAAACTTGGCACATATATGCGTCATTATCTAGGTCAAAATATAGAAGGGTTTTTAACTATATATCAGTTACAATTAGGGCGGGGGGCCCTTAAAAGTTTTAAAAAAAATTAAATTGCGAATAAATGGAATGCATGGTTTCATAATTATTTTAATGAAACAAGAGTTTTCGTTCTTATTTTATTCGATCTTTGGGGCCGTCCATAAAGAACGTCACGCTCCAGAGGGGAGTAGGGAGTGTAAGAAAGTGTGACAGTTTGTTACAGGGGGAAGGGGGGGGGTCCGGCCATGTGTGACGTCACGCTTTTTTATATTACATTTTGATTATTTTGTTAATAAAAAAACACAATTTTTGTTCGAAATTGTGACGTACTTTCGGGGGGGGGGTCCGAGATGTGTGACAGTTTGTGACAGGGGGAGGGGGGAGTTAAACATGGTCAAAAATAGCGTGACGTATTTTATGGACGGCCCCTTTGATGCTTCTACAAATAGAAACAAAATATTGAGCTTTTAATTTTCTTTTTATTTTCGAGAACTGAATTGTAACTACTTAAAATGTTGAAGTATGTATAAAAAAAGCCCTTAAATCATTTTGTTACGACCCAAAGTTTATTTTAATTTGTTTTCGTGTATAATTTATTTTTCTATTTATTACAATTTCGATTATCAAAACATAATTTGTATTTGATAATAAAAGATCGACGATTACGTTTTTTTTCTGTACTTTTCTATAAATGAATTCAACAAAGGTATAAATAAGGCCTTAAAGGTCTTATTTACGACAGAAAGTTTAATTAATTTGTTTAAGGGCAATATTTACTATTTATTTCAATTCGAATACAACTGTAATATGGATTTGATTGCATTACTTACTATTTATATCAACGTCAACTTCGAAAACACAACTATACTATTCTATGACTATGACTATCGACATCGACAACCGTTAACTATAGCATTGAGAGCAAGATTCAACATTTACTATTAAAGGTATGTTAGGTTAAGATATTTTTGTTACAAATTACTATAAGCGTCAAAATGTATACTCCGTTCTATTTACCTAGTATTTTTATAATCATATTTATTAATATGATGTGGTATAAATATATTACTAATTCTATTAAATTTAATAATTAAATTACAATAAAATATTACTACCCTTTAACCTCATATATTGAAATATTTATATGCATTATTTAAAGGATACTATAAAAATGAGATACATTTAATGGATTAAATAGCATTTAAGAAGGCACTCCTTTTTTATTCCTTGCACGATGTTTATGAAACGTTTTTAAAAGGGTACCAAAATTAAATGTAAAAGAGTGTTTCATTTTTATAGGAATTACATTGAAACATTTTTTTTAAAAACAGGTTTCCAAAATGGCTGCGGCTATTGGTAGTTGACTATCAATAGCTTCTAGAGAGCTATTGGTACTCGACTACAAATAGCCATTTCCGGTTGTCGGCTATTGGTAGTTCGCTATTATTAATTGTTAATAAAACTACTACTAGGCTAACTAGGTGATATTCTGAGTTTTATGTAATGTTTTAATGTAAAAAATAGACAACTAACCCTAACCCTGACCCTAAAATATCTAATTTAATCGTAATTATAAGAATTTTAAATGGATTTCATTAGTTTTAGTCCCTATTTTTTTATATAATATATACTATTAGTATTAGTATACAGTATACTATATTATGCTATATTTGTTTTTCTATTTTAATGTAAAAAATAGACAACTAACCCTAACCCTGACCCTAAATCTAAATGATCTAATTTAATCGTAATTATAAGAATTTTAAATTGATTTCATTCGTGGTAGTCCCTATATTTTTTTTTCTATTTTAATGTAAAAAAAATAGACAACCGGAGTGGTTATCCCCGAATTCTGTGAATAATTTTCAACGTTATCCCCAGAATTCTGTGACTATTCGGACCTCGAGTCTCTATACTTTAAAAAGCTCATAATCCAACATCTCATTGTGGCCGCATGGTAGAGTGAAGGACAGTTGATGGTGTGTAACAGGGTTCGATTTTCGCTCTTGGAATTTTTTTTTAAATTAACTTTTTTTAGGGTTCAATTTGTAGACGGGGATCTCTGTTTACTTTTCTTTTTAATTAAAAAAAATAATTCTATTTTAAACCTTTTGTTATTGCACAATATTTAAATGATTCACGTTCATCCCACAGCGACGCGACCTTGGTAGCGGCGAAATTGACATATACTGCCGATATTGCTAACAGTCTAATACTACTAATAATAATAGTACTTATACCCTATCCCATATTATAAATAAATATATTGTTCTATATTCTCCAATAATACGTCATGGACTTTAAATCTATATTACTGCAGGATCAGCCTTAAGGAATTGGAGGCCCATGCGAAGTGAATTTGGTGGCCCTAAATGGAATGTAATAGAAAAATAAAAGAATAAATATGGAAAAATTCTTTTGCGAGGCACCATTAATGATGAAACTAATCGGAGGCGGCTGCCTAGTTTGCCTAATGCCTAAAGCCTAGATTTCTATCACTACTACTAATAATAGTACTAACAGCCTATCCTATATATATATATATATCCAGTATATATATATATATATATATATATATATATATATATATATATATATGATAAATATATTGGCCTATATCATATATCCAAAACGCAATGGACTATGCGGTGATTATACCAGTGAACTAGATAAAAATAACTCAGTGGACTGAACAGATTCTAAAATATAAACTTAAAATCAATATGAAAAACAATAAGGCTGGTACTGTTTTCTTATCCAGGTCAAATATAATTATTATAATCAACGTGAATTTACTTGATATACATTATGTAATAATAAATAATTCAATTTGAGAATAGTTCACTGAATTCTCCCATCAACGCGGAGAGTCATTCACAGAATTCTGGGGATAAGGCTTTCCATAGACAACTATCCCTAACCTTGACCCTAAAACTTAAAAGAAAGAACAAAACATTAGGCTCGACTGAAAATCAAACCCATGCCTGATCTTCATCAATCAGTTCACAAGTCAAAATCTCTATCAAGAGACTAAGGAAGTTCGGTGCATTTGGTGAATTTTGAATGGTTATATCAGTAGCTATTAAGTGTTCCTTATATTCCATTGGATGCTATAAATAACTGACTACAAATAGCCGCACCCGCAGGGACCTGCTATTGGTAGTCGACTACCAACAGACACTCCCTTCCAAAATTGCATGAGATTCCACTTCAGTGTAAACAGAGAAAGCAGGATCAGCCGGAAAAACCAAGAACGTAAGTTCTATTATTGTTTTATTTAACTATTAACATATAATTCTTTTTAAAAATACATTTTTAAAAAATATTTCTTCAGATATCAAATTCGTTAGTTATGCAATAAGATAAAAGATGTGTGCATGTTTATTGGCCCTTAGCATAATGGCTATAATAATTACTACCATACTGAATTATATTTCTTAGTAGATTAAATGACTCCAAGAATGTAGATCAACAATAGATAGTACCGCTAATCAGAAAGGGATCCTATTGGCATGCATACAAGTAATTGGAAACGCTTTTCTAATGGAATATAGTAAATAGGATTCGTAAGGATAATGTGACATCAATAACTGCTAAGCTTTTCTGTTATAACAACAGGAGCATAATTCGGCATGAAATCTCAAATGAAGTATGGGATCATGAGGACAAGAGATTCTATAAAAACGGGATCACTTTATGCAATGGGATTATCCTGAGTTATGTGATCCCATTAAAGTATATTTATTTTATAGGGGAAAGGGATTTACTTTACGAATGGGATCCCATTACACAACTGTATTATAATGGGGTATGTAATCTCAATGAAATGTGGAATCATATGGGGGGAAAGGCATTTAACCAAGAACTGGATCTCATTATTGATCAGGGTCAATACTGGCCCGGGAAGGCGGGTATATCAGCTAGTCATGTTATACGATTTTTAATATATTTTTATTGATAATTTTAGCTATGCTCCTGGCAACTAAGACGAAGCTGTAAATGACAGAGACATCAAGCTACTAAAACTGAGATGGCTCCGGCTAAACAATAAATTCTAGAAGTTATTTTACATAGAAATTTCAGAGCTTTAAGCAGGCAATGCTACGTGTCCAAAATGAAAACGTCGTCAAATAAGGCATCACTCTATAATTGATCGAATTTTACCGTCAGCTCTACAGACACGGAGGAGTGCTTCCTCCCCAATCTGTTTAAGGAAACTATTTTTTAAAGAATTATACACTCTTTAGGGACACGCTGTATCTTTTGAAACATTCAAAAAAAAATAATTAAATAGCTAAGTGACTAACTGAAGAGCTGCCAGATTCATTCATGGCGAATATATTCAAAACTTACAAGAAGAACACCGTTAGTTAAATCATTAAACCTTGAAACTCTAGAGGATAGAAGAACCAAGAGTAAAATAGTAATAATACATAAAGCAATTAATTATAGTTTAGCAATACAACACTACGATAACATAATACAACCCACAGATAGACATAAGGACAAAAACACCCTACTTATTCCGTATGCAAGAACAAACAAATACAAATTTTCGTTCTTCCCGTCCGGAATTCGGGCGTGGAATGGGTTGCCTGAAGAAACCAGGAAAACCAACACGTTATCAACATTGAAAACTCTAATAAGAATGCATGACTAAACACAAACCATATGTAACCGTAGGGCGAAAAAATATTCTGTATAAAACGAGTGTTTGTAACGGATAAGATAAGATACCCTTAATGGATTTCTTCTTGTTCAATAAACTTTACTATATAAAAAGAATAATAAAAAAACAACCCGTAAAAAACCAAGTTTTTGACTATAAATCCTTTACGTATGAGACGTAACTAAAAGAATGTTCATTATAACACGCAGCGCAAGACCATCCAAAAATACAAAATTGCAGTTGTGTCGTAAAACGTGTTTAATATAATGCGCACCGATCAGGAATAGGTTTATAAAAAGTGTTGTCAGTAAAATACGCACCTTATTGCGCGACAGAAAGGTTGTTCAATATAATACGCACCGCGACGCTCTATCTCAAAAAATAGCATGATACATAGGAATAAATAAAATAATCTAAAAAATCAATAATTTAATTACGGTACATGCGATCGATCTGAAATTTTGATACATTGTTTTTATCATCGGTACGAAACTGCCTGCAAAATTTCAGCTCGCTATCTTGCGAGCAAGTGGGTTAAAAATCGATCAAAAGTTTTGGCGACAAGCAAGCAAGCAAGGTCGGCCGCAGACACCACGAGTTAATATAAAGGATTTAATAAAAACAACCCGTAAAAAAACAAGTTTTTTACTATAAATCATTTACGTATGAGACGTAACTAAAAGAATGTTCATTATAACACGCAGCGCAAGACCATCCAAAAATACAAAATTGCAGTTGTGTCGTAAAACGTGTTTAATATAATGCGCACCGATCAGGAATAGGTTTATAAAAAGTGTTGTCAGTAAAATACGCACCTTATTGCGCGACAGAAAGGTTGTTCAATATAATACGCACCGCGACGTTCTATCTCAAAAAATAGCATGATACATAGGAATAAATAAAATAATCTAAAAAATCAATAATTTAATTACGGTACATGCGATCGATCTGAAATTTTGATACGTTGTTTTTATCATCGGTTCTAAACTGCCTGCAAAATTTCAGCTCGCTATCTTGCGAGCAAGTGGGTTAAAAATCGATCAAAAGTTTTGGCGACAAGCAAGCAAGCAAGGTCGGCCGCAGACACCACGAGTTAATATAAAGGATTTAAAAATAAGAAAAACCCGTAAAAAACCAAGTTTTTGACTATAAATCCTTTATGTACGAGAAGTAACTAAAAGAATGTTCATTATAATACGCAGCGCCAGACCATCCAGAAATACAAAATTGAAGTTGTGTCGTAAAACATGTTTAATATAATACGCACCGATCAGGAATATGTTTATAAAAAGAGCTGTCAATAAAATACGCACCTTATTGCGCGACAGAAAGGTTGTTCAATATAATACGCACCGCGACGCTCTATCTCAAAAAATAGCATGATACATAGGAATAAAAAAAATAATCTAAAAAATCAATAATTTAATTACGGTACATGCGATCGATCTGAAATTTTGATACATTGTTTTTATCATCGGTACAAAACTGCCTGCAAAATTTCAGCTCGCTATCTTGCGAGCAAGTGGGTTAAAAATCGATCAAAAGTTTTGGCGACAAGCAAGCAAGCAAGCAAGGTCCGCCGCAGACACCACGAGTTAATATAAAGGATTTAATAAGAAGACGTTAATTGAAGATAAAAAGTATTACGTTTAATAAGTGTAAAAATTAAAATTAAATTATATTACCAGCAAACCTATTAATCTTTGTATTTATATCACTTATATATCATTGTGTATTATTGTAGAGCGAGATCTGAACGCCTTCACTCTCATATGATGGAAAATTAATAGTTGTTTGCCTACAATGATTTTGAAGAAACCCGTCAAACTATTAACAGACACACAGGTGATGAGAAGTTGGATGAGAATAGACGAGAGTATAAAGAAGTCAAATAAAGTAATACATTTTAAAACCTAATATACAGAACAGTTAAATTTTGATAAATTTAATATTCGATGTTTTAAATTTTTAAAATAAGATTAATCTTTTGAGATATGAGTAAAATAATAGGCTAGTGGACAATAATTACCTTTCGTTACTAGCTCATAGAAAACACTTGATTACCTTTAATCTAATTTGGAGTTGATAATGAACGTGACAAACACACTCCTGTATAACTTAATTATTGACTACCTTTCTCTTCTTAAACCTTAAGTATACTTCCTGCTAAATTAGAATTTCTATTAAATTTTAATTTTAAACGTGTTTTTATTTTGGTTACCATAACGACAATAGTTTGTGCAGAAACACCATAAGTGAGATGAACTCCCTAAAACAGGTAACAACAAAGATGAAGGTAGCAAACAATTGTCAAATAACAAAATTTATGTTAAAGACATTGCAGAGAACCACTTGTGTTCAAATTCTGAAAACAACACTAACTGTCAATGGCCACAACACTTAAAAAAACTAAATCATCCTTCATTGTCATGTTTTAAAAGGAATTAATGAGCACTCTGAAGTACATTGTCAATACAAAATCACATCGATTGTAGGAAGCAGCTATCTTGGATTATACTTTCACAAGAGCAACACAAATGTAAATTTACGGTCTTAACAAAAGACTTCTAAACAAGCTAAATGAGGGATGAGAATAAGTTTTTTACTTCTTTTGACAGTGGCCATAATAATTACATGTAATCTAGATATTGTCGCGATATTAGCGTTACATTGCACTTGGCATATGTTTGGTCGGTCATTCTTTAGATCTGTATTTATTTGTGAACTTGCTATCAACTACGAGGTATTACGGAATGGTGTTCAAGACTTTACATGACTTACCACACACTATAGTCATCACATATGTGCAAATCTACAGCATGAAATTTGAAGTTAGATAAGTTGTTGTAAATTTTGTTTTCTTTTCACTGTAAAACTAATACTTGCAGAATAATACAGAGAATATATATTTCTTTATTTTCGGGCAATTTAACGAATAAAAGAATCACCTCGAAATTTATTTATTTTTAAATCCTTTATATTAACTCGTAGTGTCTGAACCCTTGCTTGCTTGTCTCCAAAACTTTGGATCGATTTTTAACCCACTTCCTCATAAGCTAGCGAGCTGACATTTTGCAGGCAGTTTTGTACTGATGATAAAAACAATGTATCAAAATTTCAGATCGATTGCAGGTACCGTAATTAAATTATTGAATTTTTAGATCATTTTATTGTATCTATAGGTATCATGTTAATTTGTTTTGCTATAGTGTCGCGGTACGTATTATATTGAACAACCTTTCTGTCGCGCAATAAGGTGCGTATTTTATTGACAACACTTTTTATAAACATATTCCTGATCGATGCGCATTATATTAAACATGTTTTACGAAACAACTGCAATTTTTTTATTCTTGGATGGTCTTGCGCTGCGTATTATAATGAACATTCTTTTAGTTATGTCTCGTACATAGAGGATTTATAGTAAAAAACTTGGTTTTTTACGGTTTTTTATTTTATTTTACAATTTACATTGAATTGATTAGGTCATAAAATTATACATATACAACTCTTGAATTACTGTTTAAAATATATCTTAAATACACTGAACTCCATAAAAAAATTTTCAAACGAAAATAAAAATTCTCTTTGCCCTTGAAAATACTCTAACATATTTCGTAATCTAGTATCAAAATTGTGAATTCAAAATAAACTATAAATTTTTCGTAAACATAAATTTAATTTATCTAGAAATGAACTTGATCGCTGTGCATTCAATAAAATACATTCGTTTTAGATTGCCATATTAATAGGGCGAAGCTTAGCAGAATATATAGTAATTATGTAAAAAAGTATGTAACATGTATGCAATATGGTACTTAAAATATTTTCAAAATAAATATATACTACCAAATATATTATCTTAGACATGTATCAAGTGTTTCATTACTGTTTGCGTTAGTGACGAATATTGGACTTTGTACGTTAACTTGTATGGTAAATCTTAACATAATCTGATTTGAATGATATAATCTGTATGTATCGGCATTGAACACCAGCATCACATACTTTAAGTCAAAAACAAAAAATGTCAGATACTTTATATTTTTTTATAAATACTTTTTTCAGTACTCATAATTTTTTTGGTATTAAACGTATCAATTATTCCGTAAAAGGTAAGTAATGTAAATGCATGTACGTTAACTTGAGTCCTTTATAACTATCGATTTGGTAATAACAATAATTGTGTGAGATATCCAAACATATCAATATTTGCCTCAAAGAGCGGTCGTAAGCAGTTTTAACAAAAAATCTGATTTTCATACCATACGAGTAACTTTCCTAAATAGAAATCAAGTCCCTTTGCAGATAATTATTTTATAATCACATTCTTTATAAAGAAAATATCCATCATTGAACTAAAAATATTTTGGTTTAGTTATATGGGATAATATAAGTTTAGTTTTAAAGTAATAGACTATAACTAAATTGTAAGCGATGTACTAAAATAATATTTTGCAAACATAAATATATTAAAATACACTTTTCTCAATAGGATCAATGCATTAATTTTGTGCATCATAAATTTAAAGTATAGACTAATAGGCAATCTAGTCTATTTGAAACAGAAGTAATAAGTTGAAACATATCACAAGTCATCAGTGTGTGGTTTTCTAGTATTCCAATCTATGCTGCCCATAATTCTTTTTGGGGAAAACTCGGCTGAAATTTAAAAACAAATAGGAAATGAACATTGTGTTTAAAAACTATGTATAAATTATAGCTCGTTAATAACAATTTGGAATAGTATAAATTATTACCAATAAACTGTAAACATTTAGTTTTAAAATATACATTTCTATAAAGGGCAGAGAAGCGATAAAGGCGATAATGTGTACTCTGAGAATCATCCGTTTTTTTTTCAAGCATTCTAACTAGACTTGTGTTGATTACGACTTTCAGGTTTTAGTAAGGAGGTTCTTAACGTTTTCGTTTGAGCTTTCATCTCTTTTTTGGATTACACACCATATTATAGTAAAATTGAACACATTTTTAACAATAATGAAACTATTAAAAGTTTATTCAAGCTGCAGCCTTTGCCCTAGTTAGGCCCAGGTGAAGATCTGTTTATTGTCTATATTTCAAATTACCGAATTTTCTTGATATAAATAGAATTTAATTTTACTTCCTAGGAAAACGATAATCTATATTTTATGTTATGAGTGTCTTTCCCTGATATTTGCTCATTTTTATCTGGCACTTAGTAAAATATGCATTTTCCATATTGAAAAGGCTGCAGCTATTGGTAGTCAGCTACCAATAGCCACGAACGGCTGTCGGCTATTGGTAGTCCGCTATTAAATTTATTAATTATGAATAAAATTATAACTAGGTGATATTCTGAGTTTGATGAATGTTGAAAAATATTGACTAAAAACTCGTATTAGTATTTGTAACTGGTAGCGTTGGTCATTGGTCGGTTTGTGTTTTATTTTTTACCACCATATATTTCATTTTACGTAGTCATTATTAATAATATTAACTAGTTATTATTGCTTTTGGTAAAAGAAAAGAGAACCATACGTTCAATAAGTGGTATTTTCGGCTGCTATATTTGTTTTTTCTATTTTAATGTAAAAAAGGCAACTAAACCTTACACTGACCCTAAAACTTAAAGCTCTAATTTAATTGTAATTATAAGAATGTTAAATTAATTTCATTAGATTTAGACCCTATATCTGTTGTTTTTTTTTACATTTTAATGTAAACACTAGACAACTTAACCTAACCCTGACCCTAAAAAGTACTAAAACTAAAAGCTCTAATTTAATAGTAATTATAAGAAAGTTAAATTGATTTCCTTAGTTTAGTCCAAGTTTAGCATACTCGAAACACTCAACTTAACCTCATAATTCCTCATAATTAAAAATTATTGATCATCGAAAAACATTTTGTAAGAAAAGAAGGAAAAAAAACAATAGGCTCAAATGATAATCGAGCCCCTGCCAGTTCACCAGTGCAACTCTCAACCCTGAGACCAAGGAAGTTTGATACAATTGGTGAATTTTAAAAGCTTTTACAAGTAGCTATAAAGTTATGTTTTAGTCTGATTGGATGCTAAAAGTAACTGACTACCATAGCCGCAGCCGCAGGGACCTGCTATTGGCACTCGAGTACCAATAGACACTCCCTATTGAAAAACTAGTTTCTCAAATAGTTCTCGATACTTGGACACTTGACGGCAGCAGAACTCCAGTTCAAAATCTAGTTCCTAATCCAAGTCAAATACAGTAAATGAGGACGTTTTTAATACTTACGGCAGTCAACAAACTGATCTAATTGTCTCTTCACATTAATGAGCATTATCAAAGCTGTTGCCTTTGTAAACTGACACGGTGTCGTGACTAAACACTTGATCACTTTTTCTGTACCGCTTCGATTAAAAAAATATATTATGTCAATGTTGATGAGTTCATGTTTCTGGGATTAATTAAATATTCTCAGATCATAATTTTTATTTTGTCACAACGATTTCTAAATATTTTTTTAAAAAATGAAAATGTAACAAAGTTTAAATTAAAATGACTAATTTGTGTTTTGAAAAATAATGTTTAAATGTCTTTTAACGTCTTTTAAATGTTTCTTTAAACGGAAATTTTAAATAAAATAAAATTATAGGAAGAATTCATTAAAAAGTATTTTACACATAAAAAATAAAAAAAAATTAAAATGACAATAATATAAAAATGGAATCTTAGACTCTCTAGTAATCAGTTTTAAGCATTTCAGACGTTTCTTACTCGCACAAATGTTCCAGCATATTTTCTTCGTCTTCAAGGAGATCTAATATCAAATCATGGGAACATTTAGCGATGCCAGCTCCACAACCTTTTCAAGAAGACAAACATTTAATATTTGACTCTCACATCTCTCTGTGGCCTTGTGCTTAGTTGAACTTAGTTGTGTGTTTTTTTCTCACAAAGATAACACACAATACAATAACAAAGACCTCTAAGTGCATGTATGTATATGTCGATTTTAGTTTTATTTTTAAAATTTATTTATTTTCAATTTTAATAATTATAAAAATATTAATATTTATTTACCTTTTGGTGGGCTAGCTATTTTAAAAATTTATTTTCCAGTTAACTATAAAGACATTCGTATACTGCTAATAAAGATAACTACTAGGTAGACGGATTTTTAAAATATGTTTTAAAGTTCATCATAAATAAGTAGCCCACAGCCATTTAGTGTCACCAGAAACTGTATGAATAGAGACGTCTTATTAAATCCTTTATATTAATTCGTGGCGTCTGGTTGTTTTTTTTTATTGATTGTTTGATTGATTGATTGTTTGCCGCAAAAAAAAGTTGGATCGATTTTTAACCATCTTCCCCGTATGCTGGCCAGCTGAAATTTTGCAGGCAGGCTCGTGCCGACGATAAAAATGATATATCAAAATTTTAGATCGATCGAATGTACTGTAATTCAATTAATGAATTTTTAATTTTTATATTATCTCTTTTGTAGCATGTTAATTTGTGTGCTACAGTGTCGCCGTGCGTATTATATTGAACAACTTTTTAAATATTTTCCTGTCGCGCGGTGCGGTGCGTATTATATTGACAATACTTTAAAAAAAATATATTCCAGATCTGTAAATGTTTATGGTAGTCTGTGACGTTGTGCGCAATATATTTAACATGTTTTACGAGACATAACTAAATTTTATATTTTTTGGATTGTCGTGCATTTCGTATTGTAATGAACATACTTTAAGTTATATCTCGTATATAAAGGATTTATAGTCAAAAACTTTTGTTTTTTACGTTGTTGTTTTTCTGTGAGTGTTACTTCACTTTAAGTTAGAGTAACACCATTTGTTGTTTGTTACTGGCACTCCTTCTAAACAGATGATACCATTGAGTGTACCGAAGTATGTAAAGGATAAATCATAAGCGTGAAAGGAATACATAGATATCTTTAAGTTTGTGTGTGTGTGCGTTGGTCGTATTTAAGCCTAAATAAAAATAATATATTCATTAAAAATTAAATTGCTTTAAAATGTCTTTTTTCCCTTTATTCTTCTCAAAAATTGAAAATTAAAAATAAATAAAAATATATTTAAAAAAAACATTTATTCAGTACACATTATAAATTGGAATCTAAAAGTAAAGAATATATGTGATAAATACCGAAATTTGATATTTGAAACTAAAAAAAAATTGAGGCATTCGTGTCAAGGGCAATGAGAAATTCTTACAATCAGACAATATTCTATGGCACTGCTCAGTGGGTGGAGCAGGTTGCTATCAGACAATATTCTAAGGCACTGCTCAGTGGATGGAGCAGGTTGCTATCAGACAATATTCTATGGCACTGCTCAGTGGGTGGAGCAGGTTGCTATCAGACAATATTCTAAGGCACTGCTCAGTGGATGGAGCAGGTTTCTATCAGACAATATTCTAAGGCACTGCTCAGTGGGTGGAGCAGGTTGCTATCAGACAATATTCTATGGCATTGCTCAGTGGGTGGAGCAGGTTGCTATCAGACAATATTCTATGGCATTGCTCAGTGGGTGGAGCAGGTTGCTATCAGACAATATTCTAAGGCACTGCTCAGTTGATGGAGCAGGTTGCTATCAGACAATATTCTAAGGCACTGCTCAGTGGATGGAGCAGGTTTCTATCAGACAATATTCTAAGGCACTGCTCAGTGGGTGGAGCAGGTTGCTATCAGACAATATTCTATGGCATTGCTCAGTGGGTGGAGCAGGTTGCTATCAGACAATATTCTATGGCATTGCTCAGTGGGTGGAGCAGGTTGCTATCAGACAATATTCTAAGGCACTGCTCAGTGGATGGAGCAGGTTGCTATCAGACAATATTCTATGGTACTGCTCAGTGGGGGGAGCAGGTTGCTATCAGACAATATTCTATGGCACTGCTCAGTGGGTGGAGCAGGTTGCTATCAGACAATATTCTAAGGCACTGCTCAGTGGATGGAGCAGGTTGCTATCAGACAATATTCTATGGCACTGCTCAGTGGGTGGAGCAGGTTGCTATCAGACAATATTCTAAGGCACTGCTCAGTGGATGGAGCAGGTTGCTATCAGACAATATTCTAAGGCACTGCTCAGTGGATGGAGCAGGTTGCTATCAGACAATATTCTATGGTACTGCTCAGTGGGGGGAGCAGGTTGCTATCAGACAATATTCTAAGGCACTGCTCAGTGGGTGGAGCAGGTTGCTATCAGACAATATTCTATGGCACTGCTCAGTGGGTGGAGCAGGTTGCTATCAGACAATATTCTATGGCACTGCTCAGTGGGTGGAGCAGGTTGCTATCAGACAATATTCTATGGCATTGCTCAGTGGGTGGAGCAGGTTGCTATCAGACAATATTCTATGGCATTGCTCAGTGGGTGGAGCAGGTTGCTATCAGACAATATTCTAAGGCACTGCTCAGTGGATGGAGCAGGTTGCTATCAGACAATATTCTAAGGCACTGCTCAGTTGATGGAGCAGGTTGCTATCAGACAATATTCTAAGGCACTGCTCAGTGGGTGGAGCAGGTTGCTATCAGACAATATTCTAAGGCACTGCTCAGTGGATGGAGCAGGTTGCTATCAGGCAATGTTCTATGGCACTGCTCAGTGGGTGGAGCAGGTTGCTTATATAGCAGCTAAAGCTTCAGGAGATTAATCTCAAGATTACATAATATTAGATTAGATTAATTCTGATAGTCTTTATGAAGTTAAATTTTAAGCTAGCACAAATAAAGTACATTTAAAGTAATCTATCTGAATACCTTTAAATTAAAGTCAAATGAATTAATTGCCAGTTTAAAATACATTATGAATTTAAAGAATTACAAATAAAGTTAATAAATTAGCATCTGCTTAAAATATTTCCCTCTTGGGGCTAGTTCATTTTACATATTTCTTACAAATTATTATCTAAGTATGATATTATATGTATCTAAATAATTGTGATGCTATATACATTTTTTTTATTGAATACCTTTAGGCAATAAAGTATAAGAAGCAACTCCAATGAAAAGGAAAAACACAACAATAAATATTTTCTCCATATTTCGCCACTCCTTTTCAAAGTTTATAAACTAACTTGGCTATTTTATCGGCATAGTTATAAATAAGTAATTCCAATTTTTTTTTCTACTGCAAAAACAAGTAAGCATTATATTTAGAAAATTTATTTTAAACCATGACGTTTTACTTGATAGGACAAACTAATCCTCATGCCTGTGTTAAAATTTGGTTTATTGGGTACATAAGTGGGTTTTCTAAAGAAATAAAAATAATATTTATTTTAAATGGTCCGTTATAGAAGCTATGAAGAAAATTATCGACGTATATTATTGTTATTGCACTTAATATTGTACAACTAAACACAAATGGTAGCTTCAAGTCTCAGGTAAGGGTAAGATGACGAAAAGTAATTTAAAAAATAAATATGAGGTACACCACAGATACGACACTGTTGAAAAATCAATAACGTACTCTTATCAGGCCAGGGGTAGAAAGTGTCTCTTGTGTACATGGACACATATCGATTAGATATTGATTTGTAATAAACACTGTGGTAAACCGGATTCACCAGGCTGAGTTTGGAGACAAATATTTGATTTTTAAAAGTATATTTATAAACGTGATTTCCTGGAAGTTGTGAAAACAATCTTGTCAATGAACAACTGGTTTTTATATTAATTTGTTTCAAATTATCTAATCTGCTCATGACCCTTATGCTAATTCATAGTAAATAAATTTTGTTTCAATTCATGGTCTAAGAAGTATCGGCTATTGATGAGTTTTTGTCGCTTAGAATGACAACAAATTAATTACACATTATTTACACCACAAAACTTTAATTATAATATAGTATATCTTTACAATGCTTTCTTTCAACCAAATTCATAAGGAAGGTTAATTAATCATCAATCTTAGCATAAAGCATTTTGGTGAAACTTTTACTTCTACGTACGTATATTATGTAAAACCTTCAATGTATTGTCTGTAAGCGTGTAATAGTATACGTTTGTTTTTATTTTGTTTCCTACTTGTTAAATAAGTGAAAGCAGATTTTATAACAACAAATAAAATAATAGATTTACGCAATAAAACATTATTTTGGGTTGCAAAGGGGCGAAGTGGTCTAGCGGTAGCACGATGGGCTGTCGTGTCAAGGCTATAGAGTGTCACGGGTTCGAGTCTCAGTGCTGCGGAGTTCCCCAAGTTCACCCAGCCTTGATCGGTTAGGGAAGCAATGGCGGCTGCGCATTGTGCTAGCCACACAATCCCTTGCTGGTAGGCCGAGGCTGCGGAGTTCCCCAAGTTCACCCAGCCTTGATCGGTTAGGGAAGCAATGGCGGCTGCGTATTGTGCTAGCCACACAATCCCTTGCTTGTAGGCCGAGGCTGCGGAGTTCCCCAAGTTCACCCAGCCTTGATCGGTTAGGGAAGCAATGGCGGCTGCGCATTGTGCTAGCCACACAATCCCTTGCTGGTAAGCCGAGGCTCCATAAAACCTTTGAACGCTACTTCCCTTGCCCCCTATGGGCTATCAAGGTCTGAAAAGAGGACTTCACTGTTTTTACTTTTTGTATTGCAAAATTTTTATTTGAAAGCCTGCTCCAATAGTGCGCAAACTATGTCAAACAATAATATATATATTTTTTTTAGAAATCTTGACTTTTTAATGGACATTCATTTCGGCTTTAGCCATAAATGCTGCAAATTTAAAAATAAATTATAGAAATTATAAGCGTAAAGCTTACCTGGCAATTCTTCCTGCTTAAAATTATGTTCTGCTTTCTTTTGTCCCATCAACACAATATAAATGAATTAAAAACATTGCAGTTTATTCATTATTTTAGTTTAGGAATGCGAAATTACCAGTGTTAAATCTTTAACTGTTCATTAAAAAGTCACACAGCGGCACTGAGTACACGATACCATATTTTTAAGAGTCATTTTTTTTCTTCCAAAAAAGCATTAGCCTTTATATGACTTATCAAAAGATCAAATTAATGATAAGGGTTACACGAAACCTGCGCCACCCCGCCCCACCTCCAATTATAGAAGTCTTAAGTCATTGATCGTCACCATGACACGTATACAAAGATTGTTTTCATTATCTGACTGTCAATCATCAATTTTTTTTATTTTATTTTTTCTTATTAGTATCAGAACTCTAAATAATGAGACGGACTTTTACTTTTTTTAAATTTTTACATTTAAGTCAATGTTACAAAAATCTGTTGTTTTTAAATCCCTTATATTAACTTCACCGCCGTCTCTGTCTCTCTCTCTGTCTTGGGCTCGGCGGGCGGGCGGAAAAACAGAAGTCAAAAATGACCCACTTTCCATGATCCGATCGAACTGAAATTTGGCACACGGACCCGTCTGACCTAACAATGCATCGTATCAAAATTTCAGATCGATCGAACGTACCGTAATTAAATTAGTGCATTTTTAGTTTATCCTTATATGAGGTATGTAATTTAAATTCACGATTTGTTATTGTTTTTTTGCCACGTGAAAGTTTGAGCATTGAGGCGACCCAACGAAAGGACGGTGCGCTTTTGTTTACATTTTACGTGTCACTCTGAGCTCGGTCAAGCGAATCGGTGACCAGACTTTTCCCCTCTCCCCCTCCCACCCACCCCTCCCCCCTAGGGTTATGAAGCAAACTTGTGTTAAGACAGATTCAGTCTGTAAATGTTTGAAAATAATCAATACTGTTAGTTATGTCTCATATATAAGGGATTTATAGTCAAAAACTTTGTTTTTACGGGTTTGTTTTATTAAATCCCTTATATTAACTTCACCGCCGTCTCATGGGCGGGCGGAAAAACAGAAGTCAAAAATGACCCACTTCCAATGATCCGATCGAACTGAAATTTGGCACACGGACCCGTCTTACCTAACAATGCATCGTATCAAAATTTCAGATCGATCGAACGTACCGTAATTAAATTAATGCATTTTTAGTTTATCCTTATATGAGGTATGTAATTTAAATTCACGATTTGTTATTGTTTTTTTGCCACGTGATAGTTTGAGCATTGAGGCGACCCAACGAAACGACGGTGCGCTTTTGTTTACATTTTACGTGTCACTCTGAGCTCGGTCAAGCGAATCGGTGACCAGACTTTTCCCCTCTCCCCCTCCCACCCACCCCTCCCCCCCTAGGGTTATGAAGCAAACTTGTGTTAAGACAGATTCAGTCTGTAAATGTTTGAAAATAATCAATACTGTTAGTTATGTCTCATATATAAGGGATTTATAGTCAAAAACTTTGTTTTTACGGTTTTTTTTTATTTCCCTCCCCATTTGCATGAAAATATGAGCTTGTTTCAGTGTAGAAAGAATTGAGGATTAGTCTTCAAATATTTTTTCAGCTTAAATAGTCTTTTTTTAATATGGTTTACTGGTATAATGATTTGTGTCTTCAATGAGTGTCCCAGTAACTAGCATTTCTAATTAACTAAGGGAAACATTTTCTCACACATTTCAATTTCATTAAGTTCAATAATTAAAATATATTTTAAAGTTCTAATGTCTGAAGACACAAAGTGTTAGAATTTATAAATCACTGTCACTTTAACAATAATAAAGAACTTTGTGCGTGTTCCAATTGTTTAGCTACATTGACGGGAATTGTGCCCAGTGGAAAGACAAAGTCTTACAAATTAAACGTGAAGTATTTAATTTATTAAGTATTTAACGAAAGTGAACCAACTACTGATAGCAATTTTCTCTGCACGTATTTTTAAACGTGTTTTTAATAAAGTTTATATCATCGTTGGTTCACCTTTTCAATAAAAAACAATTTGAAAATGTCTGGTTAAATCTGGAGTTATACTTGAGATACACAAACAGATTCACAGACGCGTTGATGACGTTTAGCAGGTCATTTATCTCCATGCACGTAGCGTACGTGTTGCGGTAAGCTCCAAATCCCGAGAACTGAGGCAATACTAGGCTAGTGAAGAATATAACAATATTCGGACTGTTGAGGACTACAAAAATAGCAGTCACAACAGTCACAGCTTGAGTTAAACGAAGTTCCTTTTTGAAGGCCCTTTTCTTTATATTCTTAATTTTAATTGTTTCCTTGACTTCAGTTGGTATTTTTACTTGCTCGTTGGCTTCGAACGTTAATGTATGCATCGCTTCTGAAATGTCAGGTGAAGTGCTTAACGTATTTTTTTGCTCTTTAATCGGTGTTTCCTTTGTTGATTTCCAAATTGTCATCTTCTTTTCATCACAGCTGTGCAAAACACCAGATAGCGATTTAACTAATGAAACATGCGTCTCATTTAAGGATTTTTTATTTTTAAGTGCGTTAATTTTAGGGGTCACTGCATGAGCCAATTTTCTAAATCTTAATGACTGGCTAAGTTTAACTGTAAGTATGATTGTACACTGAAGTACAACGAATTCTGATAAAATTGGTATGGATATGTAACTGATTCCTTTTAGTACTGGAAATATCTGATTTAGAAAGTGTGGGGTAAAACGAAATATGAGGCGAGTAGAGTTTGTTGCAGTGTCGAATACGGGTTGAAATGGCAGCGCACTGACGGTGAATGGAATGTACGTTACCATAGTACCACAATAAATACAAGTTGTGATAACGAGGCAACGACCCTGAGAAAACTGATCTTTAAATCGTATCGGCATGGCGACACAGCAACATTTCTGAACTGCCAGGAACACAGTTTGTAGAGTCGAGATGTTGTAAAACATGAGTCCGTAAAAGGGTAGAAGATAGCTGACCCAGTACAGGCTGACGTAAGGCTTGAACTGAAAGGTCAGGTCCAGAAGTCCCAACAATGTAGCGACGAGGAATGTTAATAGACAAATCAGGTCTGAGACGGTGATAGAGAAGAAAGTCACAGAAATGCCATCACTAACCCCAGTTTTACAGAAAACGATCAATGCCAGAATGTTGGTGGTGATCCCGAATACTCGTAAGGCAAGTTTGACAATCTGCTGTAGGATTATCACGTTGATGAAGTAAGCAGTTTTGTAATCAATGAAGTCGAAACTGGCCAAATTTGGAGAGATATACTGTACTGTTGAGCTTGAGTTCATCATAACTCTTTGTATGATAAGATGATTAATGAAAATTCAAATAGTTTATTAAGCACTCTCGAAAAATTTATAAAACAATGCTCATAAACATGTATGGACGCTGAAAGAACTCTTTACAATCCGGAAATGGTCAACACGGTGAGGAAATATTTCAGAGACTTTTATCACCTTAAACTTACAGCCTTGGGCAATATGGGATTTGAAAATGTGTGGGTTTATTAAAAAAACAATTTAAGATTAAGTTTTAAAAACTACAAATTACTGTAATTGTTTTAACGACCCCTTACTTCATGAAAAATCGATTAAGAAAGAAAAAAAATGGTTAAGTCCTATATTTAAACTAAATTTTCTTTAATATTTGACAATTTTCATGAGCATGATACTATATGCTTGTATAAGAAAATATTAATTGTTAAAAATATAATAAAGCTACGGGTTAAACGTTGAATATTGATTGACTGATCTGGTAACAGTCTTTGAAAACCATGACAAAGTAGCAATGCAATGGTATAATTATTGGTAAATAGTGACTGGAGCGTATAGTCACGTGTATTAAATAGAAGTAGACATGAATTAAAGCATAAATGGTTTCAATTCAGTAAAACTATGAATGGTCTTGTTGGAGATTTTTTAATTATATGGGAACATGACAATTTAAGAATAATTTTGGTGTGCCTTGTATGACATATAATTATGGAGAAACTTAAGAAAAGAAGTGGTTATTTAAGAATTAATTATGTCTACACGGCTAAGAGAATCCATTACACCAGTCATATTATGTATGAAGCTTTGTTTTAAGTGGCAAGATGATATTCGAGGTAGAATCGTTTTTCTTTTGACCGTGGTGATCGGCGAGGACTTTTTAATTTCTACTAGCTATGAGCTGTTGCAGCTTGGAGTTTATTTGGTGGCTTATTAGACCTATCTTTGTCCAAAGGTGCGTCCAAATGTCAGGCGAGAGGTGGTCGGGATGTCATCAGGAGGGTTAAGAGCACGGTGTTTCCTGACATGTCTTCTAGATTTAAAAGGATGTCTGTTAGCTTTAAAGGTTTTTGCGGTGTTGTGTATAATAAGGAACCAGGAGGCTCGGTCGCAGTTCGCTGCCTACCAGGAGTTAAACCAGATGCCATAAGGCTTAAATGTTGTCTTGAGCGTATATCTCTAGCACTTACTTTGAACTCCTCAGGCTTTCTGTCCCTCTGTGAGCTCACCATAGAAGAGCCTCTTTGTGAGCCAATGGTCAGACTACCGCACGATCTACCCCACCCACCCACCGTAGATGGGATTGTATTATGATATTTATAGATACTTGGGATTCCTGCCCTGAAAAGTACTGCGGTGTCTGTAACTTTTTCCTGCCATTTGATGTTAAAAATTGTCTTCAGGCTTTTGTGTTGAAAGTGGTTCAGCAACATCGCATGGGTTTGGTACACGGTACAACTTTATTCATATTTAAATTTGTCATGGACATGAGGTGGACTCAAGTTGATAACTCACTTCTGGCAAATATGAGTTTAGTGAGCAAAGATATAAAGATCATTTGAAATCAATAGATACCATAATTCTCTTCACGTATTGCAACAAAGGAAAGGAAAAATAAATACGGCGGTGATATTTTATTATTAAACAACTAGCTGATTTACCCAGCTTTAAGTATTAATCAGAAGTTAATTGCGATTCGTCTTTTATAATCATCTTCATTCTGAAATAACTTGTGAGCTGCGCACGGTGATGTGTTTGGTGGTCGTGTTAGTGTTATTGATTAGTCGGTGCGAAAGCGTGCAAATTTTGAGTTCTTTTGGTTGACGTCATGAGTATATTTATGTATGTATATTTATGGGCCATTTAGAACACCTATGGAGTGAAAATTACAAAGGTATCTCCCCAGAATACTGCTGAGCCCTATGTATTGACGATTGTATAGGATTTTTAAAAAATTGACATGTAACAATTGTAAAGTTTCATTGACTTCGTTGGTAATTTCCATTCTTTAATCAAATTTACTTCAACCATCCTTAGGAGTGCTGTCAATTGTTTGGACATACAAATTAAATTAAAAGAAAACAAAATATCAACATCAATATTTTACAAGTCTACTGACAGCCATAGTTTCCTTATGTACACATCGTCCCATACTCAATCTTGTAAGAACTCTATCCCATTTTCACAACTATTGAGACTTAAAAGACTCTGCAGTGATGAGCCAGACTTTTTGGAGAAAAGTAATGAAATGCTTGATTTTTTTCGAAGGAGGTCATAGCCGGAAACAGTTTTAATATCTGCTGTCAATCGAATTAAATGCATGACTAGACAGGACACATTTACATCATCTGTTTCTCATCAATGTGATCGATCAAAATTTATTTTAACTTTTCATTCCCATAATTTTATAGCCCACCAGGTGATTCTCAAAAACCGACCAATCCTCAAGGCAGACCCTCTAACTCAGCAGGTCTTCAAAAAACCTCCTCTGTTAGATTTCCGGAGAGATAGAAGCCGGAGAGATATACTTGTAAGAAGTCACCTTCCCACGATGAAAACACATATTGGAACAAAAGGTTGCAACCGTAACCGTTGCAATACTTGTCCATATGTGATTGAAATTAACCAAATTTCTTTCCCTTTTGAAAACTTCATAATAAAACATGGATTCACTTGCACAAGTCGCAACGTGATTTATGCAATTCTTTGCAAGAGGTGTAATAAAATTTACGTGGGTGAGACAGGTCGTCGTCTTGGAGATCAGTTTCGAGAACACCAGTATAATATAAACAAACAGGCTCAATGTCCTGTATCTAAACATTTTAACAGTTTTGACCATGACGGTATTTCAGATGTTGCAGTTACTGGTATTTATATGCAAACAATACCCATGACAGGATCCAGATGGAAAATAGACTTATAAAATGATTTGGTACGTTGGCTCCATATGGAATTAACCAAATGCACAATTTTACCTAACTGCAGAATCTTTTTCCTATTGTGGTTTCAACTGTAACTTTAGATACTTCCTCCTTGTTTCTATATCCTGTGACCTTGTTTGTTTTTGTTTTGCCTTTCATTTTATTTTACATGAATATTTTTAATTATTTTATGATGTAATATGTTTTAAGAATTTAAATATATGTAAGTATTTTATGTTATTGTACTGATGAAGGCATTAGCCGAAACGTCTATTGTCGTTTTAATTTAAAATAAAGCTCAAATTTATTGTTTTAATTGCACAATTTGTTTGTGTATTTTGTATTTCATTCTGAAATAAGAGCGTAGAGCCATCATTGGTATATGTATTTTTTTGACTAAAATTTCTTTAAGTATCTGCTATGTCTCAAAAAAATTAGAGCAGTAATCAAAATAACAATATGATTACTTTTAATGCAATCATGTGATAAAAATACCATCATCAAAATAAGACAACAATATTGAAACGAATCTTCATGGAAAAAACATGTGATTTACTTAAAAAACCAGTGCTCCACTCAATAACAAAAAAATTGCTGAATAATTGGAATATATGATGTAGCCATGTTTGCCACACAAGTGCACTGGATAAATTAATCATGGGCAAGAGGAGCGCAACACAACGTCATGAGGTCATCATAATGTTTTATTAGCTTGCAGGCCGCCCAACTGGATGCTTCGTGATACGCTTCACCGGTTAACATAGTTTTTTTCATACATATTTAACATATCATCTAATTTATAAAACATCACAAGCCTCATTTTCTTTTCTACAAGAAAAAACAATAGAATGCGATATGTAACAAATGTTATGCATCACATAGATATATTTTTATGATCACCACATCACTAGGGCACTAGTTCAAACTAAGCAAATTGAACAGTGATAATAAAAATGTCGGTTCGATGGACAAATCTCTAAGAAATGAAAGAACAAGAAAGTCACAATGAAAACAATACAAGCAACACAAATATGCACAACTCACTTCACATGGATGCACCATCAGGTAAGGAGAAATTAATAATGAACGCAGACATGACATAAGGGGCGAGTGAACGATGAGACATACCATACAAAGGTTCACACGAAATAGCGTCACAGTTGACTAAACTCCTGCCTCGCGGTAATAAATAAGACATTCAACCAAAACTTAAACTCCTTCTCAACAATGATGAGTCATACCTTAAACTTAGTAAAACCTCTTTTAAAAGGCAATTTAAGAAACAACAGCTGAAACAATATTTTTTATCAAATGCAAAAACAATACCAAAATGGGTAATTCAAAAATGTAAACTCACAAGATTAAATAAAAAAAATCAGTTTATTACTGTGCACAGAATAACAAGTTTGACGCCGATTAAAAAAAAAGAAAAAAAAAGGCACCAGACAACTTTTTTCTCCCCATTTAATTTTACACGATCTTGACAACTATGGACACATTTATCTATTGACAACTATGGACACATTTATCTATTGACACCTATGGACACATTTATTTATTGACAACTATGGACACATTTATCTATTGACAACTATGGACACATTTATTTATTGCCAACTATGGACACATTTATCTATTGAAAACTATGGACACAGTCATCTATTGACAACTATGGACGGATTTATCTATTGACATCTATGGACACATTTATCTATTGACAACTATGGACACATTTATCTATTGACAACTTTGGACGCATTTATCTATTGACAACTATGGACACATTTACCTATTGACAACTATGGATACATTTATCCATCATAACCAGGTTTAAAATCTACAGCGTTTTTGAACTTAACATCTTGCACCGTTAGGGCCCATGGGCCCAAAGTGTCCTTTTTCATGTAAGTTGTATAATATTATCGTAAACATTTGCTTCTGGCTGGATGGATTGATATAGAAGAAAGTTGGTACACCAAATTTTGTATAGCTCAAAATAGAACAAAACTCCTAAATCTATTTATTTGGGGACTGGGGGCCGTATATTCACTTCCATTATATAAACATTGTAAAAACAAAATACCTTTAATAGCATAAAAAACAATATAGGATTACTAAAGACTTAAACTTAAGTCTACTTTTGTAGACTTGATTTTGGGATGCTTGCAGGTGTCTATATTTACGTATTTTTGTTAAAAAATCGTATTGCTTACTCTATTCTTAAAAGTTCTAGAAAATGTAATATTAGTCATATGTTTTCTTTTGTATGGGTATGATCTAAAATATTCTCGAAAGTTCTGTGATTTCATTCTCCGTTTTGGTCTCTGATATTTATAACGGATTTTAATAGGATAAAATTTAAAGTCTTATCCAATTGTTTTTCTGACTTATTTTCAGTTTGAGACCTCACGGGGCCTCTATTTAAACTTGAATGTGTTATGATTTTAACTATTGCATTTATTTGGAAAATATTGAATATTTATATTTGAAAAAGATTTGCGTAAAAGAATTAGTCATTAAAATCTACTGTATTCTGTGAATGGGGCAATAATTTTTAAAAATTGAATTTTCAAAAATACTTATTTTTGAAGCTATTTATCATAACACAAATGAAGATGCAGATTTACTTTGTTACTTTGTCTGATGATGAAACCTAGCAGTATTTGGTGGATGCTTTATAATACGGCCTGGAATGGGATGGAACGAGAAAAAGTGAGAGAAACCAGAATGGAATCTCACATTGAACGGGATCCCACTAAGCAATGGAATCATACTGATGTTAATTATTTCAAACCGAAGTATGGGATCAGATTTGTGGTAAGGAATTGGACGAAGAATGGGATCAGTTTTCCAATGGGATTATTATAGGTTTTGTGATCATATTAAAATATAAGATTACATTTGGCGAAATGGATTCGACCAAGAGGAAGATCTCATATTTCAACAGGAACAAATTTGATTACGTTATAACATCAACTGGGAATAAATATAAGAAGAAAGGGAATTAAACCCAGAATGGAAATCCATCATGGAACAGGATTATACTAAGGTATTTTACGATCAAATAATAGGATTTTTTGGGGGAGGGGATTCCACAAAGCTTGGAAATTCCATTATGCACTTTGCTAATAGTGGGAAAAAGGATTAAACCAAAAACGGAATACTCTTTAAGCAAAGAGATAATATTGAGCCATGTGATCCCATTTAAGTATGGTATTATAAAGGGGAAAGGGAGACTTCAGCAATATGATCCCATTACTCATCGAGATCATAATGGGACGTGTTATCTTAAAGAAATATGGAATCATATATAATATATTATGTGAAGGCGATTCGACCAAGAACGCATTTCCATTATACAGCGGGATAGTAATTGGTGGGGGTACAAAATGGGATCCATAATGTCGGCCCGAGTTGGCCGGTTATATTAGCTAATATGTATATATATATATATATATATATATATATATATATATATATATATATATATATATATAAATCAAATAATGCACATGAAAGTTAACTTCACTATAACCTCCTTAGTGATGAAAACTGTAGAAGTAATAGTATAACACCTTGTAATAGTCTTGGTCTTGATCCTTGTTCAAGTTCTCACACTCTCTGTTAGTCTATCACAGAATAGTCTAACTGTAAGAAACAGGACAACAGCTTCAGGTCTGTGTAACAACTGTCTTTTAATCACCTGAACATTATATTTATAGCCAGCCATTTCGATGAGTTCACGACCTCACACAATTTCACTTTACAATACAAATCACGAGCTTCATACTCACTCAGTCAAGTCAAGTCGCTCGCTCATACTAGGTCAACACAACAACACGTCTCTTACAAGTAATAAAGAACGCAATTAATCAACCAATGCTTCCCTGTTATAGACATGTGGTTTCTTAGTGTTTACAGTTCAACTTAGTTTACCTCTATATTGACGAGTTGACACATTGAACAAACTTACTTGTCTCAGCTTTCTTTTAGGGAACGCAACGTCTAGAGTCACTTTGATCATTGGCGCTAGTCTACGCTTCGTCTCTTTCTCTACTACTGTGTGCTAACAGTCTTAATTATTGCTATGCTACTGTTACAAATACTGTGACACTGGCTGTCACTACTGTCTAGTAAGTACCACAAATAATGACTACTACCACAGTTACGGGTTAAAATAAAGTAATAAACATAAATTATCCAAATAACATTAAAGTAAAATACTATTCATGTACCATATGAAATATTTAAACAAATTGAATATTGATTATACTACTAATTACAAGTATCGATTACAAACAACACCTGAGTATGGGCAATACAAACGAACTGGACTCTTCGATCTCTATCAACCTGGCTTCTTAAATCTCATTTACTCTAAATATATTCTTGCTTCTGGACTGTGGTATGTAAGAGGGGTTATTTTTGGGGGTAAAACATTACGCCGATGCCAAGACAAGCTGCTCTACAGTTGCTTTGTCGATAGATCTCGCTACGGGACAAGGTATCAGTTATTGTTATAGAATTAGGGACAATGAGAGCACGAGACGCGTGGGGTCACTGAGTGTACATGGTGAGTTAGTGGGCCTCAAGATATGGGACCCGTGATATTTCAATCGTATTGAATGAAACTTTTAATACACTAATTTTTGGAGGAATATGTGTGTGTGTGTGGGGGGGGGGATGTGGTAATATTTCATTTACCGTATAAACAGATAATAAATAAACCTCACATTAATTTTAAAATTCTAAATTGTGATACACATAAATTTATTTTTACTAAAAGTTAGTAGACATTGCTATAGAATTCTATTGTTATAGAATTAGGGACAATGAGAGCACGAGACGCGTGGGGTCACTGAGTGTACATGGTGAGTTAGTGGGCCTCAAGATATGGGACCCGTGATATTTCAATCGTATTGAATGAAACTTTTAATACACTAATTTTTGGAGGAATATGTGTGTGTGTGTGTGGATGTGGTAATATTTCATTTACCGTATAAACAGATAATAAATAAACCTCACATTAATTTTAAAATTCTAAATTGTGATACACATAAATTTATTTTTACTAAAAGTTAGTAGACATTGCTGTTGTGATGTTCACCGATATCTAAATGTAAGATAATTTAAAAGAAATTGTATTATCCACTTCACTCCGTGGTGTCTTGAAAAATAAATCCGTAAATATTTTTTTTTCACCCCGTAAATCTATACGTGTTATTAACGGGAAATTTCTAAATCAAATTAAATCCTTTTAAAATTAACCTTTTTGCTCTCTCTAATATGCTAATAAATGACATAAAATTTTATTTTTTATACAGATCAACGTTACTAAAAAATAACGCTCAGTTCCCATTTTATTACTACTGAAGATACTTGTGGAGACAAAAATAAATGTAGTTATGCCCCTTTGCACAGTAGCGAGTATTGGACTATGCGAGGATTTCACGGAGTGCTTTATTAACAGTTTACTATTTCCCGATTTAAAACTATTTTAGTATGTTTCTTTAGTTGAATTTAATACTTATGTCCATCAAAGAGATAATTAATGATAGCAATGGAAACTGGGAATTAGGAGCTTATATTACTAATATTTTAGCGAACTTGTTTTCACCTATTTCACATTTTTTACCTTACTAAATAAGCTGTTTTTTTTTACTTCTCTGCTTAAACTAAGCCCTCAATAGACAGAGTCTAAGGATCGAGAGTAATTTTTTTTTAAATATGCATTAAAAGAAACATTTTTTTTAAAAAGTAATACAAGAAATAAATCTTTAAAATTTAAAACGATGTATTTTAGAATTTATTGCAGTTACAAGTACACATTCCTCTATGATACTACTTAAAAAGTTGGACTAATTAGAGTTAAAAACCTATCCTAAAATATAAACATAAATATTAATATATTTGCTTCTGTGCTCAAAAGTAAATTTCTATGAATGCCGCAAATAAATTAAGCGTGGAATTTTGACGGAATTTATATTTCTGGTAGGGTTGCGGAAAATAACGATTAATTTTTCAAATAATCGTTAAATTGTTTTATAGATTAAAATTATTTTAATCGATAAAAATTCGATAAAAATTAATGGAAATATTTATAATATTTTTTTAAAAATGTTATTAATAAATAATTAATTATATAATTTTTTTACGTACAAACTTCTCCCGCGTAATATTATAATTTATTTGATTAATTTAAGTGAACCGGCAGAAGTCAACTAACAAATGGCTGACAGCATCAGCGCAGTTAAATTTAAACATACTAGACGCCCCGCGGCGTAGCATACGCCGCAGACTTGCCCATGGAGAGTGAAAAAAAGTGGAGAAAGAACGGACGCAAACTACAGCACGAAGAAATCAAAACAACTCGACCGAACCTCGGTTGGGGGGAGGGGGGGCGACTGCCAACTCATTGTTGGTTTCGCGACATTTGCAGGCGAAATTCGATACACCCCTAACTTCTATGAAGTCAGCTATAAAATGATAATCGGTTTAAAATCGGAGTTACATAATCGATAATCAGTTTTCCAAAAAAAACAAAAAAAACAACAACAACATGCAATTAACAACCCTAAATATGACTAATCCTCGCTAGGGTCGGCCAATCACAGTTTATGTTTAAGGGATGGTAGTATTTAATGGGAGGCGGGTAACAACAACCTCAGTGTGCATATCTTCACGTTTACTAACTATTTTTTATTTATTTAGTGCTGCTTTTTTGTGTCTGTACTCTCACCCACCAACCATTCTCTGCACTGTCTATAATGAGCAAGTCTGCGGCGTATGCTATGCAATAAAGAGGTAAAAGAACGGGCACAAACAGACATTTAAAATATATATATATTCGCCGGGGCTTGAACCCAGGACCTTCCTCGCATGAGGCGGACGTGTTAACCAGTACACTACGAATCTCACATTTTGTGAGAAGGAACAATGCAAGTGAAACGCAAGGGCCATAGTTGGTCACCCCTCAACTACCTTCGCTTGTCAACCGTTAACTGTGTTTAGTTTACCCGAGCGAGGGTCATTCGTCATGCTCTATTGCACAAACTTGCAGCTTCTTGCCTCGCATGGTCCGACCATGAAGAGAATTATATATATTGATAACTGGAAAGTTGAGCAAAAAGTTTGTTTTTAACTTAACTGCGGATGGCAAAGTCAATATGATGAAAAAGTTTACTGTGTTCCCTGCCATAAACAATTCTCTTTTAAAGGATCAAATACATCGCTGACCTACCACCTTCAGCACAAACATCCGATCAAGTATCAACACATTGTCATAAATTTTAGTTCAAAATATACTTATTTTTCAATGTCTGAGAGACAGGGGAAATAACTCAATAAAATAAATTTAAAAAGTCAATTACCGGTCTTTGTTACTTCCATTGAAATGTTCAGTTTAATTACTTTTTTTGCCTGTAATCGAAATTATCGATTAATTAATGGTTAATTTTTCAAAAGTTAACGATTAAATTTAAATTAATCGATAACAACCCTAATTTCTGGACAACTTTACTTAAAACACACATGTTTACATTAAAATTTCTAAAACAATAAATACAGATTATATTTAGTCAAATGTTATCCTAGATAAATAACTCCAATTTTGCATGGGCTCAATTCCATAATGGCGTTCATTTGTTTCAACACGTGAGAACATAATTTGAAATAGGTAATTGCTCAAATGTTCCGAATGTTTTATCTGTCAGCTAACATCTAGATGTATATAACATACTATTATTGCTCTGTTAGCTTTGTTTACACTTAATGCTACAGACCTATGGTCTTGTTAGTTATGTTGAGATTCGGTCATGTTAAAGTGAAATAAATGTTATTAATTTGTTTGTCAGATGAAAATTAAGGTGGCGGAACAAAACTGAGATCACGAAGAGACCAATAAGCCTGTAAAGGTCAGGTATAAATACAATCTTCACAAAAATTATGTATGCATGCCCTTTACAGAACAAATGAATGCAAGGCTGCAATATACACCAAACAAGACAACATAACTGACTAACGCCATACTGAATTCTATAAAAAAATAAAAGACCAAGTAAAAACAAAGTTTTTGACTATAAATCCCTTATATATTAGATACAGCTATAAGTATTGATTATGTTCAACATAATACCCTTCGCATGACAAACATTTACTGACTGAAACTGACAGACCTCCTCTTGCTGTAAAACCCGGGTGGGTGAGGGGGTGGGAGTGTGGTCGCCGATGGATGGACTGAACTCAAGCGACACGTGGAGGTGAATTATAGCTGACGGCTATATTGAATTATATCAAGCGGAAGTGGTGGAGAGAGGGGCAAAATTGGTCCTTGCATTCACTTGAGTTGTTCCTTCACAGAATAACATGTGATTCGTAGAGTAGTGGTCAACACGCCCGCTTTTCATGCCAAAGGTCCTGGGTTAAAGCCCGCGCGAATATATATAAAAAAAGTGTCTGTTTGTCCCCGTTCTTTCCCCTCTTTTTTTTGCGAACTTGGCTGACCCTCAATAGGGTCGGCCAATAACAGTTTTTGGACGGCAAGCTAGAATTGTAAAGGTTGGTGGGAAGGTAGATAACCTTAGTGCGAATGTCTCGAGACCAACAATGCGTCGATGTTTTTTCCCCACCGACGTTCACTCGCGTTGTTTCGATTTCTTCGTAAAGTATTTTGTGTCCTTTCTTTCCCCACTTTCTTTGCACTATCCATGAGCAAGTCTTTGGCGTATACTACGCCGCGGGACGTATCAAGTTAGGATATGTTTGTTCGTGATTATGAAACAGAAAAGTTTTTAAGTCCCTTTGTTCACCAGAATGATGTATTTTATTTCATTTTTGTGTAGTATTTCTAAGTAAGAATTAATTGCCTTATTTGTTGCTACTACTATACTATTTCTTCTTCTAACATCTGTTTCTAGGTTAAATGATTTAACTAATGGTGTTACACTTGTCAATGTCGAATATTCCAGAAGGGTCAGCCAACGTTTCCCTACTGCGAGTCGAATGGCTCATAAAAACGCTGAGTTTGGTTTGAATACCTACCACGTTCACCTTGCCATCAGTAAATGTTTTTCACTTTTCTGCCATGTCCTGTACTATTTAGTAACTTGTACAAGAGACTTATTCATTTTAGAGAATTTTCTTGTGAAACAATTTCTTTTGGCTTTTAACCATGTTTCATGGATTCATATTTTCCATAGAGTAACTTTCAAAGAAATGAAGAATAGGTTAATAGATAGCATGTTTAATAGGGGCACCAAACATTGAATTTTTAACAACCATAACAAATACGCTGCTTATTACGCATCTAGTTTTCTGGTCATAAAGGGAGTATATTACAATAACAAATCTAAATTTGAATACTTTTCTTAAACATTAGATAATAAACATTCTCTAAATAAAATATTATTAAAATATTTAAAAGGAAAAGATAGTAGTTTGGGTCACTGTAAAATCTGTCTCACCAAAGGTAGAAATAAAGTTGATATGCTTCGCTAATAGAGTACTATCAATTATTAGCAAATAAACTAACTATTGTTCCCGATGAAATGCATTTGAGTAAATCATTTATGTCAGTTAGGAAGCACAAAGGAACAAGTACACATCCTTGTGGAGTCATGAATTTAATTTCTTTCAACAAACTAGTGGGGTTACATTTTTAAAATGATCTAAAGCAGGGGTCGGGAAACTTTTTGTCTGAGAGAGCCATAAACACCACATTTTTTTAAAAGTAATTATGTGAGTGACATACATTATGTTTAAAACTAAATTTTTATTTAAATATGTGCATTTTGTGTATTCTCAACACTAAAAGTACAATAATTATGTCTCTGAATTCTTTTTAATAACATTTTTGTGCTGTTTTTTTAAAATATGAAATTAATATGTAGATCAAAGGAGTCTGAATAAGGTTCTGTTTTTAACAATCGAAAATTGGTCTGAGAGCCAGATGCAGCCATCAATAGAGCCACATCTGGCTCGCGAGCTATGGTTTCCCGACCCTTGCTCTAAGGATTTGTAATATTTTAGATGCTTGACAAAACTTAGACAAATTAAATGTGTTTCATGTGATCTGTTTTTTCCTAAGGTCATGTTGATGTGAAAAATAAGAGAATATTAATTTAGTTGAGTACTCATACAATTTGCTATTATATGTACTAGTTATTTACCAATAACGCTAGTATGTGAAACAAGTTTATAGTTAGAAGCGCCTGCTTTGTTTTTTTTATTATTTAAAGCCCTTAGTCATTTTTTTAAAGTTGTATTTTTCCATGAAATAAAAAAAAATTATAAAAAAAACTTTCTTGATAACAAGATATATATTTCTTTGTTAAATTATAAACTTATTTTGGTGTTGGCTGAACTTAATCCAAAATAAAGCAACGAGTAGCATTCCCGCATCTCTTATAAGTTTAGCACTTGAAAAAACAAACATTCTGGTCGATTTCAATATTTTCAATGTAATCGTCAATAACCTTCCAAAAAATAATTTCCACAGGATTCTTGGTCAGCTCTTATAAACACATCGAAATTTAAAAAAAACACACCCAATTATTGGATTTCGTATAACGCATGTAACTACATCTGTAACTACATCTGTAACTACATCTGTAACTACATCTGTAACTACATCTTTTGATCAGTATCAATATTTATAATTAAAGGCAACATTTATTTTAGAAAAAATCTAAACTATAGAAAGCAGTACTAACAAAAAAGTATATTTCAATTATATTAAACATAAAACAAAAGCTATTTAAAGATATTATAAATTAACTGGTAAATTTTATTCAATAAAAGTTATTATTTTCTTATCCTAAGAATATGCTCCTCAGGCCAACTGTAAATTATTTTCTTGTTTAAAGGTCGCAGTTTTAAACTAAATATCATCATGTTGTTATTGCTTGCAAGGTTTCCATAACACCTAAAGTGCATAATAAAGGTGGGCATTAGCATACGTACACATTTTTTTTATTATTCGACTTTCGCTATTAATTCTTAAACTAAAACGTAACTATTTCTTAACACACTTCCATAACTAAATCTTATATTAAACAATGTTTATAACTTCTTTATAAAATATGTTACCCTTGCTGTTAAGAATATTGGAACCTTCTTTAAAATGCACGCAACTATCATTTTTTCCGATGTACCCAAATCAACCAATATCATGTAGCTGTTTTCATTTGACAACACATTTTTAAATAATGTTAAAAAAGGATCCAATTAATGCACGACAATGTCCCAGACATGACAATCATTACCTATCGTATTTTTAATTGTCTGTATTGTACAATGGCTCTGCACAATTCGAATGTCATTTCTGTAGCAGATGGATTAGATGATGTATTTTATAATCTATCCACTTGTGCAAGTTGTAATAAAATTACCCTCCAGTTTTGCTGTTATATAAAAAGATATAATATTTTATGGGTATTAAAGTTAAGTTGAATTACCGCTGCATTCAGAAATGTTTTTATTAAAAGCATTTAATAACAAATGAACAAATATCTGCTATTTTCATGCAGTATTTTTTAAAATTCTAGATCTCAAAATCAATAACGGAAATTACTTTGTTTTGCCCAAAGGTAATGTACACGGACTACCGAATGGATGCAAATTATAACGTGAGCACTATACAAAAATTGATTTCAAGTCTTTGTTGAGCATGAACACACTTTTGGGTGAAATATTAAGTTTGAAATCTCATTGTGACATTTTAAAATCGATATAAAAGCTTAGCATTGTTTCAATTTTAGTGAGATTTATATTTTTGAAAAGTTATAAATAAGTCGCATACGCATGAAAGGAAAAAATACTAAGAAATTTGAAAACAATTTTTTGTTAAAAGATCTTTATGTGATAAAAAATTAAAAAGTCTCTATGAAGCGAAATATAATAATTTTATAATTAAAATAGTAAAAGAATATTTTATATAAATTTAATTTTTTTGCTATATTTATTGATTGAAATTATGAAGTTACCATTGAGTGTTATTTGATGATAGTTGTTTGTGACTCTCTTTTAATAATGAAGGCGTCACTTAGATTACCTGTCAGACACACTGGTAAAAATGATATTTTAAATTATTTTACAAAAGTCTTTCGTCAAACGCAAAAGAGTACCACAAAAACGTCTTTGCTTACATCTCGAAGTTGGTGCATCAAATTTTCACAAATCTTTTCAACAGGCCTGACTACAGTTCTTCTTGATAAAGAAATGCTTTCAAATTTTGTTTTCTGTTCTAAACACATAATTTTTGCTGCATCTGTCAAGCATTCTTTGATGAACTCACTGTCACAAAAAGACAAGTTTCGTTTATCAATCTTATCGGACAGCACCAAACTAGATTCGGTTGAAAAATGTTGTATTAAAGACTGATTGGTGAAAACAGTTTGCTGATTCTTTAAATTACTAACCAACTCATGGCAATTCCTTTTGCTCTCTTCGTTCGTTAAGTTCGCCCGAAAACCAAATGTTTTGTTTGATGGTGCCTTTTTAAGTTGTACTCCTTAAAGGCGCTCACACACTCACGGCACATCAAGCAGACTGTTTTGCTGCCAACGCTCGTGAATCAATGTTTAGTGGTCCATTCGTCATTAAAAACATGACATTCGTCCTCTATATTTCTTTTTTTGGGAGTACTCATGGTTGAATCAACATCTATTCGCTTTTAAATTACAATTTTTTAAAAAACCACCAATGCTTAAATCGTAAAGAAAATCAACTTCCGGTTGATCTTAAATGCAGTTTCGAATATGGATGTTTACAATTAATGACTAATAATCAATTATTGAGCCATGAAGCCAATATAATATGCCTAGATTCGAATCAAATAATCGGAATACATTTTTTGAAATGTAACAAATATTCTAAACAATGAAAATTCACATTGACATAGGATCGCAACACGTACATGCAACGGGCCACATGATATGCCCTGGCGGGCCGCATGCGGCCCGCGGGCCGTAGTTTGCCCACCCCTGCTCTAGATCAAAGTCTAAGAATACACTTACTTAATGAAATACAAATAGTTACACTAAAAATTATAACTAAAAGGCTTAAAATTATACTTTTTTTCAACATATTGCACTTCGAAGCTCAGCAGAATGCAAGATGTTTTCGGAAATTAGTATAACACTAGCGTGTCACCCGTCAAAAATGACGGAAGTTTTCAAAATACATTAAATACACATCAGATTAAAAAATAACGTAATACAGAACTTTCAATTATTTTATTTATTTTTATTTGATTCATTTATTATCATATTGAACAATTTTATGCGGAACGTTGGGAAAAGAGTATAATTTGGTGCAGTAATTTTTGGTGCACACTATTGAACAAATCAGCATTACATCCAAGAAGCATCACATCCATTACGGGAATTATGTATGTTGATGTTATTCAAAGTAAAGGGAGAACAGCGTGATTACTCCACACCAAACTCAAATCAACAATGACTCTTTAAAAAATTGAAGTACAGAAAAAAATAATTTAAAAGTTTATATTGTGTTCGCTTTCCTGTTTCTTCATGCAACCAAATGTAAGACGGAAAGAAAGAAAACTATTTTCTTCTTTGATAACAAAAGAACAAATATTTTTTATCTGAGTCCTGTGTAAGTTTGTTGTTATGTTGTATTTCCAAGTTATAATTAATTGCCTAAAATATAATTGCTATTTTATCTTAGGTCCTCTATACTTCACTGTTTCTAGCCTTTGCTATTATACTCATCCACATTTTAAAGTATGGTAAACCAGTAAATATATATTTGTAATTCTTATGACGCGTCTACAAAATAAGTGTTAAAATGAGTGTTATTTAGTAAAAAGAATAACATTAAACGTGCGGTATCATTTGTCAGGCATGCCATTGAATTATGTTAATCTTAGAATGCTGATGGTATAATAAAAAGCAAAACAACAATATTATAAATGTTTATTTATAATTTTTTTACGAAATTTAAGATGGCAATGTAACCTAGCATAAGATCCGATTACTAATTAGTTTACCGGACATAGATTCTAATACTCTACCTTAATAAGTTATCAAAATACTGGCAACGAAGCCCGTCCAAGGACGGGAATAAGTGTAGGTTAAACTGTGAAGTTATGGAAGAACATCACTACATTACCCACCCTCGTCTGTCCAGAGACCCTACCCCCCACACCGCGGTCTGTCAAGAGACCCAACCCCCAACCGCGGTCTGTCTAGAGACCCTAGCTCCCCTCCCCAACACCAGGGTCTGTCGGGAGACACTACATCCCCTCCACCGCAGTTTGTCGAGAGACCCGCTTTCTCGACCGGCCATAAGTATGTATCACGTAAAAAAATACTATACATTATAGTTATAACAACATTACCCAACCCCGTCTGTCCAGAGACCCTACGTAAATGAGACATATTTTTTCTCCACCAGTGTTTGGCTGTAGAAGTCTGTAGGAGTTTGAGGGACCAATCGCTATTGATGACCGCACAGAACATTGCCTTTTATTATATAAGATTATCATATCATAACGTATCTTATCGTATCTATTATAGTCGCTCCTTCTATGCAATAATTATTGCGTCCCACGCTTATCCGTGGTTATGTCTAGTATTTGATTGTTAATAACTTTTAACTGTTATTAGAGTGAATGTTTAACAGGTTTGTTTAGATAGCATATTCAACAGCCGAATTTAAGATTAGAAGAACGAGACATGTTATGTGTTTGTTTTTGATTGCGGAATCAGAAAAAATAGAAAAGTGTTTTTATCCCTATGTCTATTGGAGGGTTGTACTACATTATTGTAGTGTATTGAGTGGTTTTAATAAATTGCTTATTATTTATAATCAAACAAATAAGACATTTGGTTTACAAGGAAGACATTAGATTTCACCTTGAACGCCATATTTTATTATTATCCTGTACTGCCGGAAGTGACACCATTCATTTACATATTTATTTTCACCGTTGCTGACCTTCCATAATATACTACAATTGTCTTTTTTTTGTATTTCTAATGTGATGCAATGTAGTTTCAAGTGTGTTGGTTTCATGATAATCAAATAGAAATTATATCAATAGAATATGTTAACTCTACCAGCTAGTCACTGAACAATTCAATATATTATTTGCTTTATGTTCCTTGTCCAAAATTATCACCCCTTCATCCAGCTCCAACACAAAAACTGTTTAAATTTAAGCCCTACCAATTTTGATGTTAAACGATACATTTCGTTTCTGTTCTTGGATCTTTAATCTTTGGCTATAGTTCTTTACATTATATATACACTGCCCTTCTTTAATATTCTATTTAATAAGGCATTATTTCTTTTTTTTTCTTAAAAACTCTTTGTTACAAAATAATTCCAGTTTTATTTTAACAAATCCGCCTTATTAAAAAAAGTATTGACTATTGCTATTGCATTAATATCAATATTTAAAAAATCTCGTAAGTGTTTTCGGATAGCTTTGTGATATCGGTGAGTAGTTGGAAACAACTTCAACAAACTCCAACGATTTCCGGTTGTTTAAAATGCCATTAAATATCTATTTATCACCAGAGTGGAATACATGAACCTGTTCTTGTCACAAAAGGTATTGTTCAACAAAACAAAACAAAAAGAATTATATTTTTTTACGCTTTGCTTTGGATTATCGCGGTTGAAGCGCTTCACTTTCAAAACATTTTTTTAAAAATGCAGCCAATAATAATAATCGTGTTGAAATTTCAATTTAGAGATTGCAGTGAAGAGCAGTTTATTGTAATTTTTTCATGCTAACACCATAGCCGGAAGACAAATACTGTGTTTATCTTTTTTTACATTAACCGAATATTTTTATTTTTAAAGTATATTCTTATCTCTGTGAGCAACAGAAATATTACTTTAAAAGCGAAATACAAAATTTGCAATGAACATGATAAAAAATATTATCGTTAAAACATTTTAAAGGCATTTTTTATAATGGAGTTTAATGTTTAAATAAAAAAAGCACCATGTGCTGTGTTTTATGCACAATCACATTTAATTCATGTTCAAAAGATTTTGTTCAAAATATAATACTTTTTTTAGCGCAATTGGACAAACTGCGTTTATATATTTGAAAATTATGTCCTGTGTGGATGTATGTTCGAGCTTGCACAAGTAACTACTCCTGAACCATACTAGATAGAGGGTTTGGGTCTTTTGCAAATATGTTAAGGAGTTCCAAAGAATCTGCATTGGCCAAAAGTTCCCGAAAAGGTTTACTGGATTTCATGGAAAATTGTTTTAAAAAACGAAAAATTATCAGTATTTTGTTAATTTCTCGTAGACCATAACATCTTTGGGGTTGAAAGAAACGCCAAACGATAGCTAATAATATTTAGAATAATGTAGAAGTAGGAATGTTTGAAAAATCTCTTTTTGTTCGAATCCTGTAATTTTAGCAGCAATTTGTAGATAGCAAATGCTTTGTTTACTTTCAGAATTATTGATTTGAAATGACTTTTAATGTAATCTACAATGATTTCCTTTGAATAAACAATTGTTTGAAATAGCTCTTAAATATTCATACGAGCTTTTTGTTTCTTGTTTATATAATCAATCATGAATTTCTCTCCAGATTGAAATTTCAGTTTTGCTGAAAATATTTTTCTTCATTCCGTAAACAAACACACAAAAATGATAATTTCCCTCTTAAATAATGCGATATGTGTAAAGGCGGTGGGATGTCTCTTCGTTCGTCTAAACTGAACGTATGAACATTCGTTATATTTTTATTTCAAATTTTGTACCAGTAAAATGGATTTTGTAATTGGGATTCGTTATAGCGTATCAGCTACTGACCCAGATGAATTGGCTGTAAGGTTATTAAAAGAAATAAGCAATGAACTTTCCTCAAGCCTTGTAGTTCTTTTTCGAGCCTCTCTAAACCAGGGTAAAGTGAGCGTGGTTGGAAATTAGCAAACGTAACTCCCCTCTTTAAGAAAGGTGTTAAATCAGACCCTGGTAATTACAGACCTGTATCACTCACCAGTATCACATATAAATTACTAGAACGCATAACATATAGTGGAATAGTTAACACCTAGACAAACATAATGATGTATGCCCACATCAACACGGCTTTAGAAAAAAGCAGATCATGTGAAACACAACAAATAGGTTTAATAGAGGATCTATCAAAGGCTTAGACAAAAATAATAAAATAGATAAAATATTACTATACTTCTCAAAAGCGTTTGTCAAATTTAACGCTTTAGGTAACTCAACAAAAAAAAGTTACTTCGGAATATCAGGTACCTTACATCACTGTATCCAATTCCTCCTTTTGGGTTGAGAGCAAACTGTAATAATTAATGAATTAATAACGGTTACTCAGGAGATCCAAAAGGAGACTTTGCTAGGTCCCTTATTCTTTTAATTTATATAAATGACTTACCCAACAACATCTCAACAGGAACAAAAGTAAGTTATTTGCTAATGATTGTATAATCTATAGAACAATTAAATCAGAACAAGATAGCAAAATAAAAATAAAAAGATTTAGATGAATTGATAAAATAGGAAACTACTTCAAGTATGTCTTTCTACACAGAAAAGTGTCAACTATTAAGGGTAACAAAGAAAAAATTTCAAAATACTTCATACATGGACAAGAACTAATCCAAACTAAAGATGCAAAATACTTAGGAGTAATAATAAATGAGAAACTATCATGGCTTCCCATTGTCAAATAAGTTATTAACAAATCAAACAAAACCTTAGGCTTTATAAAAAGAAACTTTTACGAATGTAATAAGAATATAAAATTAAAATGCTACTTCACTTTCGTGAGACATGTACTAGAATATGCATCTTCTGTATGGAACCCATCAACCAAAGAAAACATTAACAAACTAGAACAAATTCAAAAAAGAGCTACAGGATTCATTACTGGAGAATATTAAAACATTACAATAGTAACACCATTAGTTGAATCACTAAACCTTGACACACTAGAGGTAAGAAAAACCAAGAGTAAAGTAGTAATAATACATTTAAGAAATTAATTGTAATTTGTAAATAAAACATAAAGATGAATTAATACAACCCTCAGATAGAAATAAGGATAAAAACACCTTTCTTATTCCGTATTGCAAGAACAAACACATACAATTTATTGCTTTTCCCGTCCGGAATTCTGTCGTGGCGTGGGCTGCCTGGAGAAACCAGAAAAACAAAAACTCTATCAACATTTAAATCTCTAATATGAATGCAGTACTAGACACAAACCATAGATAATCGTAGGACGCAATAATCTCCTGTATACAAAGAGAGTATGTAAAAGATAAAATAAGATAGAGAAGCCAATGAACTGCTTTTGTATATTTAAATCAGGATGTCGCCTTGTCATAATTAAATTCACTCGAATCAGACACATATATAAAGTGTCTCACATCCCATTCCCGAAGAGCATTGTCAACTTTTTCATCTTCGTTCAAGCGTTGGCATATAAAATGGCATTGAGCAAACTTCTTAACTCAGGAATATCTGTCCACTTACTGTTTCCATTAATGTTAAAAACTCGAAAGAAAACCTTCCTATCAAGTTTCTTTAAAATATCAAATACATAAATTCGTATTTAACGATTTATGTAAATAAAATTGCACACCATTTGCAAGTATAATGAACAAAAGTCTTCTTCAAATTTCATTTAAACAAATGAAAACGAAACATCAAATAACGAGTCAAATATTATCTCAGCGAAAGTTTTTGTTAAATTATGTTTCTTTTGAGAAAAGAACATAATTTAAAAGTATTTGGTATAAGCGAAATGCCCAAGCCAACCCATAACCGTGTAAGGATCAGCGTAGGACGCTATAATCTTATAAATAGAAAGGTCATTTGTAATAGCTAAGATAAAGATTATACGCTCGTTTAAAATTTTTTTGAAAAAGTGCAATAACATAACATTATGTACTATTGCAGAAAGGCACACGCTGTTTAACACGCTGTTTAACACGCTGTTTAACACGTAACTAAATCCAATAATCATATCTAAACGAAGTCATTGAGTGGAAAAATCGATTTTTACTATTTCAATTTATTGTTCATCGGCAGTTGCCATGCAACAATCATAAACAAACGAACAATGTTATTTTTAAGTGCCTTAAAATGTACACCAATTTGCACCAGTGCCTCGTTACGTTAGTAAATACAATATAAATATACTAGAAATTTATTTTATTGCTCACCTTAAACTTATTTTTTTTAAAGCAAAACACAACAGCTTTATTAAAAAAATGTATGGATTTTGATCCCGAAAGCAACCGTCTCCTTTAAAAACAAACAAAATATGGGATAGTCGAACATTTTATAAGCATGATTAATTTTGCAGATGTAAATCAACTTAATTATGAGAAAAATGTTAACCGATTGTATGTAGAGATCTAGATTAGCCATACTCACACCTTGTTCCCGCTTTGCAAGGATTTTACGCTTCATTTCAACAGTTAGTTTGTGAATACTATTTTACAAAATCAAACAAATTGAAACTCAAATAACAGTTTATTCTTCAATAAATATGTTTTTATCATTTCAATGTATTATTTTTTTTCCTTAATAGTTGGAGACATGTGCTTCGTCTAGCGTACCGGGTATGTCGGAATCGAGTCTCTCTGAAAGCAGGGATTTTCTCTTGGGTTTTAAGGATTTCCTTGAGTCCACTCAGCTCTGAATGGTGATTGAAATTAAGTTAGATAAAAAAGGAAAACTGGGCATTGTCCTGGCAACACTTTATCCCTGTAGGTCGTCACTACAGAAACCCTTGAACGCTGCTTTAATTGCCTCATAGGCGTATGAACTGTAAATGAAACGTTACATTCTTTATTAGTTTGCAGTTTGTTGCGTAGTTACTAATAGCCATAGAAATAGTAAAAGTTGCCATTATGTACTTTTACATGTAGGTTTTACCTACATTACAGTAAAATAATACTTATTTTTATTACAAAGTATTGTTAAATTATTATATGTATAGCTTTTTTAAAAAAATGGTAAAAGTATGTGTTGTAAAAGCTAACAAAAGGGATTATTATACGTGCAACCGTCTCGGCACACACAACAAAATTCAAACTGCTCAGACAAACATTATGCATTGAGGTCACCCGTATAAACAATAAATCGCTTACCCAGCGTTATTTTTGTTGTCACCAGATACGGTAAAGCTACGATTTTCAACTTGAGTTTCTTCTTGTTAACATAAGTGTAGGTGAGTGGTACAGCATTTTAATCAAACACAATGACGATGATGAAGTAAGTGAAGACCACACAGGTTGGGGACTATAGCTGCTTAAAGTTTAATGAGAGGAATAATTCTCAAGATGAAGGCAAAAAATGAACATTAATATTAAGTATACTCTAAATAAGGGGTCTTGTCATGTGTGAATCACGAGTTGGATGACGGAGAGGTCACGTGAGTGAAAGCGCGGGAAGAGGGAATTGTCAGAATTCTGTATTTAATGGCGGACGGTTGCCTGAGGCTGAGAACTCTACGTTGTATAACCTCAAATTATATATGTTATGTGTATAGTGTAGATATAAAAGTTTTTTAAAAATTGAAACCCGTTCTTCAGAGGATTATCTTATGCAAGTTTATGTATTGAGAGAACGCCTACAAGATATATTAATAAATAAAACATCACAAATATATTACATTGGTGTCTGAAGTGAACAAAGATTGAATTGTTATCACGATAAAGAAAGTTGAGAAAGAGAGGTATTCGTGGAAATGATAATTATTTTGTGCATTTAAAAGAGGAAAGTATTAAATGAAAGCAGAAATATTGTGAGCCATCGTAATTTATGAATATTAAAGTTCGTAAACAGCTGTGAATAAACGTTTGTGGTTCAATGAAATATTGGATACGAGAAATTTTCAAAATGTCGGATTGACTTCCCACATTGCAGCATACGCAACGAATCTGGGTCAAGTGCAAGGCAGACCGAGCAAATGGTGTCGACGTGACACAGGCCATTACTAATTGATTCCAAGAAAGAACTGTAAACAAACCTTTAACTTGAGAAGCTACGGACTATTAACAACTGTGTCAGTGTGAAATATAAATCAAGGAACGGAATTTGTATTCATTCATTGTGTGAAAAGTGTGATAATTGCAATGTGGAGTAATGGAGTGAACTAAAGTGTCTAAAAACTACTCTAAAGTTCGGAAGTTGGAAAATTTGTCTAAGTGACCATCAGATGTGTTTTGTCAATCTGAGGGAGCGTATGTATAAAGTATACTTAAGATCCCGTGTGAGGATGCTTTGTTGCCTCATTTTTTCAAAATCAAATTTAATGGTTTCGATGTGTCACTTGTTTGGACTTAACATTTTGAAATCAAGACTTTTCATTTGGAGGATTTATACCTTTATAAATAAATACTTACATTCAATACTGAATTGCTTGACTCATATTATTCCATAAAACTAAACATGGATTGCTACAAATAATTCACTGCCATAGCTAAAGAATTTGGATTAATTGGAAAAGAATTGAAAGAGTTTGTTGAAGAGAAAGTCAAGGAAGCTAAAGAAGAAGGAAAGCTAAAAATGGCTGAAGAAAAAGAAAAGCAAAGAGAAGAAAGAGCTGCAAGTAGAGAACTTGAACAACTTAAAAATGACAACTTAAAACTACAAATTGATTTAGAGAGTAAAGGCCACAATCCTGGCATTGACACAAATAGAAAGTCAGCACCGAAGGATACTATTAAAGTTAGAAAATATGATAGCCAGAAGGAAACAATGGATGTTTTTCTGGATTATTTTGAATCTATAATGGCCATAAAAGGTTATGATGAAGAAGATTGGCCAGCACAACGAATGACTCAACTAATTGGGGAAGCATTTGAAGCTTACAACAGTATAGCCAAAGAAGACAAAAGCATATATACAAATGTCAAAAAGGCACTTCTATGTCATTTCGGAAAGTCAGAAAATGATTATAGAAAAGAATTTCATGAAATGAGAATCAAGATGGACAAAGATCCACAGATCATAGTGCATGAAGCACAAGTTAAATTAACAAAATGGCTGGAACTTACAGCAATATATACAATCAATCTAAAGGCCATTCAGGACATGGTGTTAATTGACAAGTTCTTCGAAAATGCAACACCAGCTCTATTCACATATTTAACTGATAAGAAAGTTCGTACTCAAGCAGAGCTAACAAATACATTACGCACATTCAAAGACTCTCATCCAAATGTGGAAATGGATAAGAGACAATATATCTTTGCAGCAATACAAATTAAAAACCAAGAAAAAAAACAAGGAATGAGAAACCAGAGTCTGCCAAACCAAGGCAACAGAAAAACTATTTGCTGGTACTGTAACAATCCAGGACATATTGCGAGGCAGTGTTACCACAATAAAGGACAACCAAATAGGGTGTCACCTAATGGCAGCCCTATAAGAAAGAAAACAGAAGAAAAATCAAGACAAGATCACTTTGAAAACAAAGGTAGACAAGCATGGAGAGAAAAGTATAATCATAATTCCTGACATAGAAATTATGATCAAAGTAGACAATCATGGAGAGACAGATATAATCATAATTCCATATGTAGAGATTACAATCAAGGTAGAAGATCATGGAGAGAATGATATAGTTTTGATTCCAGAAAAAGAAATTATGATCAAACATGGAGAAAGAATGAAAACAAAGACATGAATGATAGAAGAAAAATGAATCAAAAAGTTCAGGAAAAGGAATCCAGTGGAACCTAATGCAAAAACTAGAAGATTTGGAGTTTGCGGATGACTTGACCATTCTGTCCCACAGACTCCAAGACATGCAAGACAAAGTCACAGCCTTGAGCGAGACTGGGAAAAGAGTAGGACTCAAGATAAACATTCAAAAAACAAAATTTTTGAAAATAAACTTCCTACAAGATGGAGTCATCGAAGTAGAAAACCGCAATCTGGAGCAAGTTAACAACTTTGTATACCTTGGGAGTGTGGTCAGTGTAGCAGGGGGAACAGATGAGGACATCGAACGAAGAATAAATTTGGCGCGACAGGCTTTTGCCAATCTGAAACAGGTCTGGAGATCTACACACATCTCTGTCAAAACAAAAGTAAGGATCTTTAACACCAATGTTAAAACGGTCCTACTTTATGGATCCGAAACATGGCGGACGACAGAGACAACAAAAAATAGACTCCAGACCTTTGTTAACAGATGTCTCAGAAATATTCTGAAAATAAAATGGTTCGATAAGGTCGAAAACTCCAAGCTGTGGGAGAGGTGTGGACAAAGAACAGTAGAACAACAAATCATGGAAAGAAAGTAGAGATGGATTGGACACACCCTCATGAAAGATAACAGCAGGGCTAGGCAGGCCTTAGATTGGAACCCCCAGGGCAAGCGACAACGAGGAAGACCCAAGCGTACATGGAGGCGGAGCATGTTGGACGAGGCTGGAAGGACTGGAAAGAGCTTGGAAGAACTGAAGCGACTGGCAAGGGACCGTGTAGAGTGGCGAGCTTTGACAGAGGCCCTATGTTCCACAAGGAACTCAAAGGACAAATGATGATGATGGAGAAAGAATGAAAAACAAGACATGAATGATAGAATAAGGTTGAATCGAGAAGAAATAAGAGCCATTGACACTGTAGCCACTATTGACAATCACGTTTAATACAAAAGGGATGAAGGCCATAGTAGCAGAGATAGAGATGGTACTGTTCAGTCTGAGACGTTTTATGTGCAATCATCTGAAGTAGGAAGAACAACGGGTTGTGTATTAAACAGAATCAGAGACATTGAAGCAGAAAAGTTTCTAATGACAGTGACTCATCTGGTCGATATTCTGTTGAATTATCTGGAAGCAAAAATGACACCTCTAAAGCTAAGCGACTTATTCAAGATGCTGGAATTGATATTGTGAATGGGCATAATCGTGGTCGTGGTTGGTGAATTATTAAACATTGAATAGGCTAAAGAAACATTGAAAGCCCAACGATTTGAATTCATACTCTTCAGCTGAAGAATGACTTTTTTGGACTATGCTATGCTATTAGCCGACTAAAATTTGACATTAAACCTGTTAAGGGAAAGGACAATGTTGTTGCAGACATATTAAGTAGAATGACAATAAATAAAGACATTCTGTGAATTCCTAAATGATAAAACCAGAGACTGTATTAATATTAGTATTTTTATTCGCTGAACAGTAAATAAGGAGCAGTGTTTGAATTCCACTGGATATATATTTACTTTTAGTTTTAAAAATATTGATTGTTTAAAGAATTTTACTTACACAAAAGTATATTTGTGTTAAAATTTCAGTTTCATTTTTTTAGTACAGGTAGACTGTTGAAGTCCTAAAGAATTTTTCTCTTGATCTTTATGTCTAGATGTTGTATCTAAGGCAATGAATGTCGATTGATGATAAATATTTGAAATTTGAATATACATGTAGATTAATTTGATTTTATTAATACCAACATTGTTGTATTACCTGAAAAAAAAATTTTGAACGATGGAGGTGAATGTCACGTTTGAATCACGAGTTGGATGACGGAGAGGTCACGTGAGTGAAAGCGCGGGAAGAGGGAGTTGTCAGAATTCTGTGTGTAATGGCGGACGGGTGCCTGAGGCTGAGGACTCCACTTGTATAACCTCAAATTATATATATGTAATGTGCATAGTGTATATATTAAAGTTGTTTTATTGAAACCAGTTCTTCAGAGGATTAGTGTATGCAAGGTTATGTATTGAGAGAACGCCTACAAGCTTTATTAACAAGTAAAACATCACAAATATGTTACAGGTCTCTAAACTACGCCCGGAGGAGCAGATGCGGCCGCGAGGCTCTTCATCCTGAGCCACGAGACCGTTTAATCTTAAAAAAGATACTATTTTTTAAATGTAGTTTACCACAAAACTGTGTGTAGTCGGCCCCAAACTGCTCATTGTCAGTTATTGCGGCCCTCCGGCAGAAAAGTTTGAAGACCCCTGCTCTAGATAAACAATCAAGTGCACAGGTGGTTTCAGTCCTAAATATCTACCATCCCCTAAGGACGTCTCTAGCTCTGCTCTCTCGGTTCAACTCTCCGGTCGAGTCAGTCGCCCATTATAGAGTGACCCCAAATACGGCGTCAAAGCTCGTGGAGTATGTGTAATAAAATGGATTGCCGACTACGTCATTGGTCAGGTCTTTCCAAAAAATCCTGTTCATAAAAGTGCCACACCACCTCGTTACATTTACCTTGCTTTACCTCCGACCTTATTTTATCATCAGGGTTTTCGACCAAGGATAGATAAGGTGAGTGAAAATAAGTTGGATGGGACTGGCCAGACTGTGCATACATTGTTTAACGCATGCCCTGGGGCACACTTGTTGGCCTACAATGCTACACAGTCTCAACGTCCTTATTCGTCCGGACACTCCAGGCCTGTTAAAGTGTCACATGTCTACACCCATCAAACAACATGAGGCGGATTGCTACGTAAGTAATTAAGTAAAGCAGTGATAAGAAAGAGAATACATTAATTAATAGTCTTGTTATTACAGGAGTTAAAATAGTGTCGAAACAACAATAAGATATTGATTTTAAAATGTATTGAATAATCTTGTAAAAAATATTGTTTTCTTGCTGACACACATATTTTTCATAAGCTTTCCTTCTGACAGTAATAAATGCCATGACCATTTTATGAACTTCAAATCGAAATTGATTTTAAAATGGCACCTTAACTGATATAGCCCAGAGTCTAGAGTTAAAGCAATTTCATCTCCGTCTGATCACATAAAGTTGCTGTTGCGTTACCGTATCTTTGAAAAATACCAACTCAGGCCTGTAACCTGCACAACAAAATTGCAACTCTTATACATCAATTATTTGCCGTTATACATTCAACCGAATAATAGTTTTTCACTTTACAAAAACACTACAATCCGGTGTTTAGAATTTAACCCAAGAAATACGCTGTGGGGCACATTTTTGTTCTCGAAACATTAAACATTTTTCTTAACGTCATTTGAAGTTTATGAAAAGGGTAGAGATAGATAAAACCGCAAAAGAATCAGTTGGATTTAACTCCAAAGGAAAAGTTGAAATGAACTTCAGCTGTGGCCATACATTAGTTCATGAATCAGAATTTTTCACAAAATGTTTGTAATTGTGTTTGCATTTTTATTCACTTTTGTTGAATATATAATTACCTTGGCGAACACAGATAAACAAGTCATAAACATTCATCTTGTCAACTCAATTTATATTTCAAAACTTTCCTAGCAATAAAATTGACAGTTTATTTTAAAACCTACAAAAATATCATCTTTGGATCATTGAAAGTATAATTCCCTCGTTCATATTTGTGTGTATGTTCTAGTGTGCGCGCGTGTGCGCAAGCGTTTGTCTGTATATACAAAATAATTATCACCACATATCTTTTAATTATTTTAAAAGAAAAAATTAGTTTTCATCATATAAAATTGTAATTTAGTAAGGCATTTAAAAAAATCCTTTAACTTTATGTTAAACTTACTTAATAAATATATATTCTTTTTTTCTCTACCTTTAAATTTGTATTTTAGTGATAATAAACAGTTTTAACATCGATTATCAAATTGGAAAGCAACAAAAAGAATTTCTATACAAATGATTTCTTTGGACGGTATCACAAAATATCCTATAAAGCGATAACACTTTGTGGGTTTCTGATTATCCTTAAAATGAATTGAGTTAACAGTGTCGTGCCTTTAACGATGAAAAGCAGACAAATAATAGAGTTAAATACAAATTAATATTGTGAAAGGCCAAGGGTGGTTTTATGTGAAACAGTTAATTGTTACATACTATCTAAGTTAATATAGTCTAATGAACCTGTGCATACACACAGATAAACCAGTAAACCTGTGTGAGTGTGTAAGTGTAGCGTTTGCCAATCAAATCTTGATGTAGTTATCCCTGTTTCCAGCACAGAGTAAAGACATTTTGATTTGGCCGTAAAATTACAATGGAACCTCTCATAACGATCACCTATCATAACGAGTAATTCGCATAAGGACCAAACAAAAATGTGAATAAGTTGCTCCCTTAATGAGCGACATTTTGCATAACGAGTTACGGAGAAAGGGGATGTCACTTGGCATCTTCAGACCGATAAATTGGTCTGTGTTTAACACTCCACCTTGTCATGTGTGAATCATGAGTGTTTTGCGTGATTTTATGACAGATAGGTCACGTGAGTAAAAGTGCGGGAAGAAAGAGTCGTTCCCATTGGCTAAGAAGGTTGGGGAATCAGTTGTCAGAGAACTCCCGTGGTTAAAGGACGGAATGTGTGTGTGTCTCAGGATTCCACGTTGTATAACCTCAAATTATATTCCTTTGTACAAAGTATACATATTAAAGTTGTTTTATATGGAGAGAACGCCTACAAGAGTTACACATAAAAAGCTAACCATTGACATTGGTGTCGAAGTAAAAGTGATTACCATTAGGCATTAGTCCTAAGTAAACACAGTACAAGAAGGAGTTATTCATTGAAGTGACAATAATTTTGTATTCACAAAAGGGAAGTATTCATTAAAAGAAGAAATATTAGCAGCCATCGTATTTTGTGAATATTACAGGCCGTGTGTGGCAGTATATAACTTTTTGAAGATTGAAGGAATATTTTAAGTATTTCACAATGGCGGCTTGACATTGCAGCAAGATGCACTGAAACTAGGTCACCTAGTTGGTTCTAACCTTACAGTCGACAGCGTACACAAGCCTACTGACTATTACACGCAGTGAACTACGTCACCAAGCTCATTGGTGTGGTTGATTCAAGGAAATATTTGTAAACATAACCTTGAACTTGGAAAGCTATGGACTATTAATAAGTGTCAGTTTGAATTATAAATAAAGGAACGGAATTTTTTATCCATTCATTGTGTGAAGAGTTTGATAATTGCAATTTTGGATTAATGGAGTGAACTAAATTGTTTAAAAACTACTCGAAAATAGGAAATTTTGACCCAGTGACTTTTATTCAAAACGTTGGACTATCGGATGTGTTTTGTCAATCTGAGGGAGCGTATATATAAAGTATACTTTAAGATCCCGTGTGAGGATGCTTTGTTGTCTCATCTTGTCAAAACTAAATTTCATGGTTTAGACGTGTCACTTATTTAGACTTTATATTTTGAAATCAAGATTTTTTTCAGTTGGAAGATTTTTACCTTAAAAAATAAATACCTACATTCCTTACCACATTCCTTGACTCATATTATTCCATTTAACAAAACATGGATTACTACAAAGAATTCACTGCCATAGCAGAAAAGATCGGACTAAGTGGAAAAGAAATGAGAGATTTTATTGAAGAAAAAGTAAAAATAGCTAAAGAAAAAGAAAAGCTAAGAATGGCTGAAGAAAAAGAAAATCAAAGAATTGCTGATGAAAAAGAGAGGCAAAGACAAATCATTGAAAGAGAAGAAAGAGCTGCAAGAAGAGAACTTGAACAAATTAAAAATGACAAATTAAAATTACAAATTGAGCTAGAGAGTAGAAGACATAATCCTGGTAATGACACAAATAGAAAGTCAGCACCAAAGGACACTATCAAAGTTAGAAAATATGATAGCCAGAAAGAAAAAAATGGATGTTTATCTGGATTATTTTGAATCCAAAATGGCCATGAAAGATTATGATGAAGAAGATTGGCAAGCACAATTGATGACTCAACTTATTGGAGAAACATTTGAAGCTTACAACAGTATAGCCAAAGAAGACAAAAGCATATATATAAATGTCAAAAGGCACTTCTATGTCATTTCGGAAATTCAGAAAATGATTATAGAAAATAATTTCATGAAATGAGAATCAAGATGGACAAAGATCCACAGATCATAGTGCATGAAGCACAATATAAATTAACACAATGCCTGGAACTTACAGCAATAGATACAAGCACTTTAAAGGCCATACTAGACATGGTGTTAATTGACAAGTTTTTAGAAAATGCAACACCAGCTCTATTCACATATTTAACTGATAAGAAAGTTCGTACTCAAGCAGAGCTAACAAATCCATTACGCACATTCAAAGACTCTCATCCAAATGTGGAAATGGACAAGAGACAAGATATCTTTGCAGCAATACAAATTAAATACCAAAAAATAGACAAGGAATGCGAAACCAGAGTCTGCCAAACCAAGGCAACAGACAAACTTTTTGCTGGTACTGTAACAAGCCAGGACATATGGCGAAGCAGTGTTACCACAATAAAGGACAAAAAAATAGGGTGTCACCTAATGGCAGCCCTATAAGAAAGAAAACAGAAGAAAAATCAAGACAAGATCACTTTGGAAACAAAGGTAGACAAGCATGGAGAGAAAATATAATCATAATTCCAGACAGAGACTATGATCAAGGTAGACAATCATGGAGAGACAGATATAATCATAATTCCATACAGAGAGATTATAATGAAAGCAGAAGATCATGGAGAGGAAGATATAGTTTTGATTCCAGAATATGAAATTTTGATCAGCCATGGAGAAAGAATGAAAACAAAGACATGAATGATAGAAGAAAAATGAATCAAGAAGAAACAAGCACTTGTAACACTTTAGCCACTATTAAAAATCAAGTATATGTCAAAAGGGATGAAGTCAATAGTAGCAGAGGTAGAGATGTTAATAGTGAATCTGAAATCATTCGCGTGAAATCACCTGAAGTAGGAACAACAATTGGTTGTGTATTAAGCAGAATCAAAGACATAGATAAAGACAATGATTTTCAGATAAAGCTTTCTACTGACAGTGCCTTATCTGGTCGAAATTCTATTGAATTATCTGGAAGCAAAAATGACTTCTCAAGAGCTAAGCAACTTATTCAAGATGCTGGAATTTACATTGTTATGGACATAATCGTGGTCGTGGATGGTGAATTATTGAACATTTAACAGTCTGAAGAAATATTCAAAGCCCAACGATTTGAATTCATACTCGTCAATTGAAGAATGACTATTTTTGAACTAGGCTGTACTATTAGCCGACTACAAATTTGACATTAAACATGGGAAGGGAAAGGACAATGTGGTTGCAGACATACTAAGTAGAATGACAATAAATAAAGACATTCTGTGAATTCCTAAGTGATAAAACCAGAGACTGTATTAATATTAGTCTGTGAATTCCTAAATGATACAACCAGAGACTGTAATAATATTAATATTTTTATTCGTTGAACAATAGACAAGGAACTGTGTTTGAATTCCACTGGATTATTAGTTAATTTTAATAATATTGATTGTTAAAAGTATTTTAATTACACGGAATTACAGATGTGTTTAAAATTCCATTTTCAATTTTTCAGAACAGGTAGACTGCTGCAGTCCTACAGATTTTTTCTTATTGATTTTTATGTCTAGATGTTGTGTGTAAGGCAATGAATGTTCATTGATGATAAATATTTGAAATTTGAAAATAGATATAAATTAGTTTAAATTTTTTAAGACAAAAATGTTGTATTTCATAAACATTTTTTCTTAAAGGATGGGGGTGAATGTCACGGGTGAATCATGAGTGTTTTGCGTGATTGTATGACGGAGATGTCACGTGAGTAAAAGCGCGGGAAGAAAGAGTCATTCCCATTGGCTAACAAGGTTGGGGAATCAGTTGTCAGAGAACTTCCGTGTTGAAAAGACGGAATGTGTGTGTGCCTCAGGATTCAACGTTGTATAACCTCAAATTATATTCCTTTGTACAAAGTATAAATATTAAATTTGTTTCATTGAAACAAGTTCTTCAGTTGATTATTGTGTACAAGGCTTTGTATTGAGAGAACGCCTACAAGAGTTACATATTAATAAGTAAAACCATTGACATGCCTGTTAGCGTTTTTAAAACAAAATTTATTCAGACAGTATTTGTAATTTTTTTTTATGTTCAAAGTGTAATAAATTGTGCTAAAATGTCGTCGAAGAAAAAGTCACAAGAAGACTATCATAAGGGAGAAAAAATAACTGTTGAAATTAAGCATAAAATCATTGAAATCGAGAACAAGGTGTGAGCGTGGCTAATCTAGATCTCTACTTAGACACGGTCAATTATTTGTCATAAATTCATAATTTTATTTAAGTTTTTTATGATTTAAATCTAAATTGTATTCAAATTGTTTAGGATCCTTAACAATCCATAAGTAAATTTATTTGAATAAATGATTTGAATGAAAATAAATTAATTATTTTATATTTTGAAAATGAGTTTTTTTCCCCATGGAATTTTTATCGTAACATACATTGATTTGTATTTGAAAAATTGTCTCTTTTAACGAGTGTTTCGCTTAACGTGTAATATTCTAGGACGAATTATTCTCGTTATGAGAGGTTCCACTTTACTTCTTTCCACCTTGCAAACTTCTAATTATGGAATCCCACTCTTGCCAGGGTATTTCCCACTGTCGAGACAATCGATGGCTCTACAACATCTGGTATGGAGGGTGCCAGTTGTAAGATAAAAGTTTCCTTTTCAGTTTCAGCTTTTAATATAAGATTATAAGAAAGGTTGCTAAAAATTATGTAAAAATATCCAGAGCTTTCATTTCCTACTCATTTTGCATAAAATTTAAACTTAAGAAAAATTGTCTGTTGAAAAATAAAGTATTACTTAACTCTTAAAGAGGTTGTTGGCTTAAACTACGAAATCAATGTCAACATCACGTCTAAAGATGTGCTGAAAAACAACATTGCGATTCTGAGAGTACTCGCGATGCTAGGTCCTACATGCGTGTTAGTGCAACTCGGGCAAAGCCGTTTCCAACTATACTGTGCATAGGTAATGTGGTATTTGAATTTCTACCCATAATATACAAACGCGCGATTTTATAATAAAGTGCTTATATCTTTATGATCTTCCATAAAGTTGTTAATTTATATCTTTGTCGTCTGATATTTCGTAAAGCTTATCTAGAGAAATTTATATGATAATTGCAGGCCCCAGTGACTACTTAATACACAGATGTGAGAGGTGCTTCGTCATTTATCATTAATTTCATTTTTCAAACTACAGTGAGGAGCTATTATGTGTTATATTCTTTTCACAATTATTTGTTAAAGTTATTGGCTGTAGCCAGTATGATTCCAAAAATTTAGAGCTGTAAGGGTTTACCAATATGATATTTCAATGCAACTATTGTGCTGAACATATCATTTATCAAAAAAATTAATACAAATAAAAGCCAAAAATATTGAAAAGGAGCTTCATAGAAAATCAAGTGTTTTTTTTAAAGAAGCCAGCGTCCCAGTCACACAAAAATAGCTGACTAATTGGAACAAGTGATATAGTGATGTAAGCAAACCGCGTGCATGGGCTAAATTTATCATCGTCTGCAGGAGCGCAAACTGGCGTTATAGTTTTTAAATGAGCTCGCAGGTGGTACCACTGGATGATACATGATATACTAAGCCGGCAACAGTCGGGTGTGAAGACAGAATAAATGATTCATAAACGGCATTTAGGATAATACGTCTCATTTTTTCTTTATACAAGAAGACAAATTAAAATAGGATACAAAGCAAAAAAATTATAAAACCACCATAATAATAGTTTTGTTTTTTAATATGAACACTACATCGCTAGACAACACTTGGGCAATGCAATAGCAATAACACATGCGGTGTAAGTGTGGGAAACATGTAAAGGACATCAAAGGCATGATGACGAGTACGAAATTACAGGCAACAAAAACATTTACACCTGACTTCACATGTATGCACCGACGAAATCCGAAAAAAAAACTGTAGAAGGCGCCAACGTCAAGATAGACAGGGAAACAATGAGATATAACCAAAGTTTGACAAAAAATCGCGTCACAGTTGGGTAAAATCCTTCGCTTAGTCGTCAAATAAACAGCATGCAAAAACAAGAAACTCCAGCCCACCATGGGGAGTCATGACTGAGTCATCATCAGACTTGTTTCAAAAAGAAAACAACCCAAATTATTGTAAAATAGAGGCTTCAATATATGACTAAAGTTATAAATAAAATAATGCAACGTTACCTAAAAGCCTAACCATAAATGCAACATTAAAGACGTAAAATATTTTCATAAGAAATATTCCAAGGATACAAAAGTGAGAAGGATATTGCCATTCTATCAAAGAAACAAATGGATATTGTCTCACTCGTAAATAATATACACACACACACATATGTATATATATATATATATATATATATATATATATATATATATATATATATATATATATATATATATATACATATATATATATATATATATTTATTTTTATATATATATATATATAATATATATATATACAAACTTTGCATGTCACTGTAAAAATGATATTCGAAAATCCAACCAATACGCGAATATTAATCAATAACGTATTATCACAAAGAACGCCAAATTTCAGCATATTTATATAACCTTTGAAAAATATGTTTATAATAAATATGAAAGTACATCACAATTATACCAAACTACAAAGCCAACCAAGATGAAAGTAAACAGTTGCTGCAAGGCGAAATTCAAGCATCATCACGATTCACTAACATTTAATTTATATGATTTAGGAAAAATTTGAGACCCTCTGATAAAGAAACGGATTAAAATTTACATAGTATAGAAGTAGTGTACTATGGGCATATCAAACATAGGAATAAAAATGTAATATCTCATCATAACGGATTATTTTTAAAAAATGTTAATATAAAACAAGGAGACACATACACATAACACTTTAAAAAAGACAGTTGAAATTGCCTAATTAAAACAGCAATACTCAGGTAAATCACACAAACAATTAACTTAAGCAGATACATCATAAATGTAAGGTGGCTAGAACTTCAACAGACTCGAGACTCGAACCCTTGACTGTCGGTACGAAAGGTTAACGCGCTTCCGCTTGCCCACCGTGCTCCTAGATACAAGCTAATAAACTATACAAATAAGTTATTAAAATATTTATGACGTGTTTTGTTAAAATTCTGCACTTTTATTGAAAGCATACTTCAGATAACTTTATGACATCTAAGTATCATGAATTACTTATCTTTTTTCCCGAAGTATCAAAGATAAAGTACCACAACTTTGTATGGGATTAGTTCGTAAAAAATACTTGAATTTGTTTTACCACGTTAGAATGTAATTAAAAAGGGTTTTTAAGGGTTCAAAGGATTAGAGTGACTTAGGTTAATAAAAACTTGCACAATTTACTGTAACAATTCTATATAATAAATAATGTTTCTTTTTTGCCCAAAATGTATCCAAGATAAGGACCCTGAGTTAGCACGGGCTCAGTTCCAAAATTAGCACTTATTTGTTTCATCAAGTATGTAATTTTAAAACAGTTTTTAAAGATTCAAAGGCTTTGAGCATTTAATCTGTAAGATAACACCTAGGTGTGTATCACATAACATTATTTCTTTCTTAGCTCTGTTCCCAATTCATACAAGAGATATGTAGAATTGTTACACATGTTGAGATTTAGACATCTGTTTGATTAATGAGTTGGTCTGACGAAACTTGAAGTCGTCGGAAAAAAACACTGAAGTCTCGAAAAGGCGTACAAAAACTGTAAAAAGGATGTCAACTTGACTTCAACAGCACAAGAGAATAAACGGCTGTAATTCACACAACACTAGACTGCATACCTGATTGCCCTGACACTAAATTCGATGAAAAAATGTCAGTTGTTGAAAAAAAATTAGTTTAGT